>CAWUFW010001469.1:2472500-2809269 GCA_963921515.1 Calotriton arnoldi | reverse complement strand
CATTCTTTAGCTCACTCCACCACCCCAGTTCAGACATGGCCATAGGCAAATCAGTCTGACCCTGTGCCTCATGGGAACAGTCCAGCCCGAACTGCCAAGCCATGTCTTCCTGGACCGGAAACAAGCATCCTGGGACCGGCTTCGGGTTCAAAACCCTCATCAGCCAGGCTATCTTGAATCCAGTGGCAGAGTGAGCAAGGGACCCACGTCTGGGCATACCCTGCCAACTTAGGGCGAACAAAGCGATACCAAAGGGGATGATGGACGGAGCGTTAGAGCAAATCAAACACTCACCCCCAGTCAACTGATCTGGGTTTAATCCATCATCATTCTTTTGCTCACTCCACCACCCCAGTTCAGACATGGCCATATGCAAATCAGTCTGACTCTGTGCCTCATGGGAACAGTCCAGCCCGAACTGCAAAGCCATGTCTTCCCTGGACCGGAAACAAGTATCCTGGGACCGGTTTCGGGTTCAAAACCCTCATCAGCCAGGCTATCTTGAATCCAGTGGCAGAGTGAGCAAGGGACCCACGTCTGGGCATACCCTGCCAACTTAGGGCGAACAAAGCGATACCAAAGGGGATGATGGACGGAGCGTTAGAGCAAATCAAACACTCACCCCCAGTCAACTGATCTGGGTTTAATCCATCATCATTCTTTAGCTCACTCCACCACCCCAGTTCAGACATGGCCATATGCAAATCAGTCTGACCCTGTGCCTCATGGGAACAGTCCAGCCCGAACTGCCAAGCCATGTCTTCCCTGGACCGGAAACAAGCATCCTGGGACCGGTTTTGGGTTCAAAACCCTCATCAGACAGGCTATCTTGAATCCAGTGGCAGAGTGAGCAAGGGACCCACGTCTGGGCATACCCTGCCAACTTAGGGCGAACAAAGCGATATCAAAGGGGATGATGGACGGAGCGTTAGAGCAAATCAAACACTCACCCCCAGTCAACTGATCTGCTTTAATCCATCATCATTCTTTAGCTCACTCCACCACCCCAGTTCAGACATGGCCATATGCAAATCAGTCTGACCCTGTGCCTCATGGGAACAGTCCAGCCCGAACTGCCAAGCCATGTCTTCCCTGGACCGGAAACAAGCATCCTGGGACCGGTTTCGGGTTCAAAACCCTCATCAGCCAGGCTATCTTGAATCCAGTGGCAGAGTGAGCAAGGGACCCACGTCTGGGCATACCCTGCCAACTTAGGGCGAACAAAGCGATACCAAAGGGGATGATGGACGGAGCGTTAGAGCAAATCAAACACTCACCCCCAGTCAACTGATCTGGGTTTAATCCATCATCATTCTTTAGCTCACTCCACCACCCTAATTCAGACATGGCCATATGCAAATCAGTCTGACTCTGTGCCTCATGGGAACAGTCCAGCCCGAACTGCCAAGCCATGTCTTCCCTGGACCGGAGACAAGCATCCTGGGACCGGTTTCGGGTTCAAAACCCTCATCAGCCAGGCTATCTTGAATCCAGTGGCAGAGTGAGCAAGGGACCCACGTCTGGGCATACCCTGCCAACTTAGGGCGAACAAAGCGATATCAAAGGGGATGATGGACGGAGCGTTAGAGCAAATCAAACACTCACCCCCAGTCAACTGATCTGGGTTTAATCCATCATCATTCTTTAGCTCACTCCACCACCCCAGTTCAGACATGGCCATATGCAAATCAGTCTGACCCTGTGCCTCATGGGAATAGTCCAGCCCGAACTGCCAAGCCATGTCTTCCCTGGACCGGAAACAAGCATCCTGGGACCGGTTTCGGGTTTAAAACCCTCATCAGCCAGGCTATCTTGAATCCAGTGGCAGAGTGAGCAAGGGACCTACGTCTGGGCATACCCTGCCAACTTAGGGCGAACAAAGCGATACCAAAGGGGATGATGGACGGAGCGTTAGAGCAAATCAAACACTCACCCCCAGTCAACTGATCTGGGTTTAATCCATCATCATTCTTTAGCTCACTCCACCACCCTAGTTCAGACATGGCCATATGCAAATCAGTCTGACCCTGTGCCTCATGGGAACAGTCCAGCCCGAACTGCCAAGCCATGTCTTCCCTGGACCGGAAACAAGCATCCTGGGACCGGTTTCGGGTTCAAAACCCTCATCAGCGAGGCTATCTTGAATCCAGTGGCAGAGTGAGCAAGGGACCCACGTCTGGGCACACCCTGCCAACTTAGGGCGAACAAAGCGATACCAAAGGGGATGATGGACGGAGCGTTAGAGCAAATCAAACACTCACCCCCAGTCAACTGATCTGGGTTTAATCCATCATCATTCTTTAGCTCACTCCACCACCCCAGTTCAGACATGGCCATATGCAAATCAGTCTGACCCTGTGCCTCATGGGAACAGTCCAGCCCGAACTGCCAAGCCATGTCTTCCCTGGACCGGAAACAAGCATCCTGGGACCGGTTTCGGGTTCAAAACCCTCATCCGCCAGGCTATCTTGAATCCAGTGGCAGAGTGAGCAAGGGACCTACGTCTGGGCATACCCTGCCAACTTAGGGCGAACAAAGCGATACCAAAGGGGATGATGGACGGAGCGTTAGAGCAAATCAAACACTCACCCCCAGTCAACTGATCTGGGTTTAATCCATCATCATTCTTTAGCTCACTCCACCACCCCAGTTCAGACATGGCCATATGCAAATCAGTCTGACCCTGTGCCTCATGGGAACAGTCCAGCCCGAACTGCCAAGCCATGTCTTCCCTGGACCGGAAACAAGCATCCTGGGACCGGTTTCGGGTTCAAAACCCTCATCAGCCAGGCTATCTTGAATCCAGTGGCAGAGTGAGCAAGGGACCCACGTTTGGGCATACCCTGCCAACTTAGGGCGAACAAAGCGATACCAAAGGGGATGATGGACGGAGCGTTAGAGCAAATCAAACACTCACCCCCAGTCAACTGATCTGGGTTTAATCCATCATCATTCTTTAGCTCACTCCACCACCCCAGTTCAGACATGGCCATATGCAAATCAGTCTGACCCTGTGCCTCATGGGAACAGTCCAGCCTGAACTGCCAAGCCATGTCTTCCCTGGACCGGAGACAAGCATCCTGGGACCGGTTTCGGGTTCAAAACCCTCATCAGCCAGGCTATCTTGAATCCAGTGGCAGAGTGAGCAAGGGACCCACGTCTGGGCATACCCTGCCAACTTAGGGCGAACAAAGCGATACCAAAGGGGATGATGGACGGAGCGTTAGAGCAAATCAAACACTCACCCCCAGTCAACTGATCTGGGTTTAATCCATCATCATTCTTTAGCTCACTCCACCACCCCAGTTCAGACATGGCCATATGCAAATCAGTCTGACCCTGTGCCTCATGGGAACAGTCCAGCCCGAACTGCCAAGCCATGTCTTCCCTGGACCGGAAACAAGCATCCTGGGACCGGTTTCGGGTTCAAAACCCTCATCAGCCAGGCTATCTTGAATCCAGTGGCAGAGTGAGCAAGGGACCCACGTCTGGGCATACCCTGCCAACTTAGGGCGAACAAAGCGATACCAAAGGGGATGATGGACGGAGCGTTAGAGCAAATCAAACACTCACCCCCAGTCAACTGATCTGGGTTTAATCCATCATCATTCTTTAGCTCACTCCACCACCCCAGTTCAGACATGGCCATATGCAAATCAGTCTGACCCTGTGCCTCATGGGAACAGTCCAGCCCGAACTGCCAAGCCATGTCTTCCCTGGACCGGAAACAAGCATCCTGGGACCGGTTTCGGGTTCAAAACCCTCATCAGCCAGGCTATCTTGAATCCAGTGGCAGAGTGAGCAAGGGACCCACGTCTGGGCATACCCTGCCAACTTAGGGCGAACAAAGCGATATCAAAGGGGATGATGGACGGAGCGTTAGAGCAAATCAAACACTCACCCCCAGTCAACTGATCTGGGTTTAATCCATCATCATTCTTTAGCTCACTCCACCACACCAGTTCAGACATGGCCATATGCAAATCAGTCTGACCCTGTGCCTCATGGGAACAGTCCAGCCCGAACTGCCAAGCCATGTCTTCCCTGGACCGGAAACAAGCATCCTGGGACCGGTTTCGGGTTCAAAACCCTCATCAGCCAGGCTATCTTGAATCCAGTGGCAGAGTGAGCAAGGGACCCACGTCTGGGCATACCCTGCCAACTTAGGGCGAACAAAGCGATACCAAAGGGGATGATGGACGGAGCGTTAGAGCAAATCAAACACTCACCCCCAGTCAACTGATCTGGGTTTAATCCATCATCATTCTTTAGCTCACTCCACCACCCCAGTTCAGACATGGCCATATGCAAATCAGTCTGACCCAGTGCCTCATGGGAACAGTCCAGCCCGAACTGCCAAGCCATGTCTTCCCTGGACCGGAAACAAGCATCCTGGGACCGGTTTCGGGTTCAAAACCCTCATCAGCCAGGCTATCTTGAATCCAGTGGCAGAGTGAGCAAGGGACCCACGTCTGGGCATACCCTGCCAACTTAGGGCGAACAAAGCGATATCAAAGGGGATGATGGACGGAGCGTTAGAGCAAATCAAACACTCACCCCCAGTCAACTGATCTGGGTTTAATCCATCATCATTCTTTAGCTCACTCCACCACCCCAGTTCAGACATGGCCATATGCAAATCAGTCTGACCCTGTGCCTCATGGGAACAGTCCAGCCCGAACTGCCAAGCCATGTCTTCCCTGGACCGGAAACAAGCATCCTGGGACCGGTTTCGGGTTCAAAACCCTCATCAGCCAGGCTATCTTGAATCCAGTGGCAGAGTGAGCAAGGGACCCACGTCTGGGCATACCCTGCCAACTTAGGGCGAACAAAGCGATACCAAAGGGGATGATGGACGGAGCGTTAGAGCAAATCAAACACTCACCCCCAGTCAACTGATCTGGGTTTAATCCATCATCATTCTTTAGCTCACTCCACCACCCCAGTTCAGACATGGCCATATGCAAATCAGTCTGACCCTGTGCCTCATGGGAACAGTCCAGCCCGAACTGCCACGCCATGTCTTCCCTGGACCGGAAACAAGCATCCTGGGACCGGTTTCGGGTTCAAAACCCTCATCAGCCAGGCTATCTTAAATCCAGTGGCAGAGTGAACAAGGGACCCACGTCTGGGCATACCCTGCCAACTTAGGGCGAACAAAGCGATACCAAAGGGGATGATGGACGGAGCGTTAGAGCAAATCAAACACTCACCCCCAGTCAACTGATCTGGGTTTAATCCATCATCATTCTTTAGCTCACTCCACCACCCCAGTTCAACCCATAAGGAACTACTCCATACAATGACAGCAAGAGGAGCATTCTCAAAAGACTAGGAGTAGACGATGAGACCTAACAGATAAAATGATGTCACATCAAAGAAGGGGCTCAAGAAACCCCTAGAGCAGTGTTTCCGAAACTGTGGTCCGCGGACCCCCAGGGGTCCGTGGCACATTCCCAGGGGGTCCGCAGGCAGCAGTTTTAATAGCACTGCAAAGTTCCTTGTATAATTAGCCATTTTCGAGCAACAATAAAAGTGTCAAGAAAATGCCAGTGATTAATGTACCTGTGCTCTCATCTATTCTCTCTAGCAGAGAGATGAGAGTTTTGTCCAGTGGCAGATTTAACTTATGTAGCACAGAGGGTTAATATGCCTACTGCAAAGAACGTGTACCATGCATTTTAAAAAACAGTATTTTATGTGCATGGGACGAGTTAGAGTCTTTGAAGTTTAAGTTGGTGGTCTGCTTCCTTTTGAGATGCCCACTCCTCTGACCTGCCCTGCCTCCAGAAAACAGTCTATCACAGCAGGAGTGACTCCAAATTTTAAATCTCCACCACACAGGCCAACTAGAGGATCGCACCTGGATGTCAGCCACAGCGATGTGTGTATCAAAAGGTTAACCCAGGGCCTTAGTACTACTCTTTATGATTCTCTTATCAGCCCCATCTCTTCCCTGATATGTGCCCAGGTCCCTTTCCATAGACCTCTCTGTGGATTAGACCACCATTTGAAATACATTGAAGAGCCTGGCTCTCCCTTCTTCCAGTGTGTCCCACCAAGCTCACAGGAATTCAGCAATCCACAAATATGGCTGGGGGGATTCCTTTACCTCCTCATGCTCCTCCAGTTAGCCCTGGGTCTCCGAAATTGGAACCCAGAATATTCCATGTACTGGTCTATTCACAGGCACACATACACCCAGCACATGCATATCACATGCACACAATGCACAGCACTACATATTCTATGTATTGTACCATTGACAGACACACATACCACCTGCACATGTATATAACAAACATGCACGGAGCAGCACTGCACACCACTCCAATGTAGGCCATTGGTGAGTTACGCACACTGCAGCAGAACATTATATAAGTAAGCCTGTATTCCTCACTCCGGTGACCACAGGTAAAAAGGCCTGTTAATTTCTACTGATCACTACAAGGTATGCTGCCACCACCGTGCTTGTGCTGCTTAACTTCTGGCTATAAGAGTAGCACTTGGGGCGCCCCTCACAGTCGAAAATGACCACAATCCATGAGACAGGCCGCCGATGTCAGGGTGCACACGTATGGTCCGTATTTACCCATAACAAGAAAAATCAGCACCAGGGATCCAGACATCATATCAGTTGGGAATTCAAGGCAAGGGTACACGTCCATCACCATGCAAGGGACTTTCGATTCCAACAGCTACTGCTGTTTTGTGGGATAAAAGGGTTGTGGGAGAACACTCAAATATTGGTGCAGCAATGCTTGATGATTAATTATGCATCATAGATCATTTTCACACCCAATTGATAAGTAATTTTCCTGTTTCAGAACACTTATTCCTTTATTTTTGGCAGAAGGATATGTAAATTCATGCAAATAATAACACCCACAATATGGAGAAAGGGAGCATGCATACTGTTGCATAAGCTACAACTTTGGCGTAGCTCTACAAGGTGTGCTTTCCCACCTATCGGTGACACAAGTGAACTTGGTTCAATGCTCCAACGATGAATGTGAAAGACAGGCACTAATCAATGCATTATTGAAATAGAGTAATTGCTTTTGGGTTACTAACAATTCCTTTAAAGGGATTAGGGACACCGTGGTAATAGCAACAGACCTATTTCGCTATTCACAATGTCACACAAACACAGTGCATTAAGACGAATGAACATTTTTAAGTAAAACATAATTATTACTACAGGAACAATCTGTTGCTCAGTAGATCTAAAACAACTACACAGAATATTATAAAAACAGCAAGAAGGTACGTTATGAATAGCGAGAATAAAATGAACATTTCTAACATTCTTAAAAAGTAATTTAGAACCTACCACTCTAACACCTACTTCTATGCACTACACTAAGGAAGCATGGAAGGCAGAGAAACTTGCAGTCTAGAGTTTCTTAGGGAGAAGGAACACATTGCATACCTTGTTGCCATCAAAGCCTGTCTTTATCAGCGGAGGCGTGAAGAAAGTGTTCCCTGCGAAGGGCAAACCCACGCTGTAGTAGTGGTCTTTCTCTGGGACTTGGCTTTATCGGCTTTAAGCTTCAGGTGAGATGTAGTATCCACGAAGTGTAGTGGCAGTAGGTGAGACTGTCTCTGGCAGAATCTCGTGCGATAATCTGGTTGAAGGACTCCTGACAAGTGGTCAAGTGGCAGTCCTTATATACTAAATCTTATCAGAAATTGGAATTTCTGACATAAGTTTGGGAATGTCTGACAAAGATTATGTCCATCAAGGTGTGCGTTCCAGATGTTTCCTTAAGAACATATAAGGTAAAAGGGCGTCAACTCAAACTACACTATTTCGACTATATGTCTGTATTTGTTCTCACTTAACCCCTTCATGGTGAAAAGTAGAGAAGTTTTTTATCTATGGCCTAGAGCATTGTATTTTCAGGTGAAGGACATGACTGACCAATGGCTAAAACCACATACTGCGACCAAGAACAAAATAATGGAGAAAATATATCTCGAGCAATAACTCACCTCCCTTCATCCTCCAGTGCAAAAATGGGTTAGCACATCTAACTCTGGACAGAGCAGTAAAAATAGCCAGTGCCTACAGTCATGCTCAGGAACTACAGAAAGGGAAGGAAGAGCTGAGTCGGAGATGTTCAAATTCTGGACAAGTTCGTCATCCCCATCCTTCTACTCAGAAAAAACCTGAACTAATGACCTTACTCCCTGGCCCTGTAGTAAGGCCTCCCTCACCTGATCGCCCATGCTTTCAGTGTGGAGGGTTTGGTCTTATTACCAGGTACTGTCCCCAAAAAGAGGAACCTATGGAGATAGGAATGACTCACGTTTTGTATAGCAATCCTCCCAGAAAAAAAGCCTCCCTATCACTGTGATGTATCAGTAAATTATGAGCCTGTTACTGCCCTGGATGACACCAGGTGTTTACAAAGCGTAATGCAACCCCAAGTACTTTCAACTGAAATCCCTGAAACAAATGAACCCGTAAACATTCAGTGTGTTCACAGAGATAGTATGAGATACCCCTTAGCAGAAGTACGCATACAACACCAAGATCTACCAGTAGTTCCCCTTAAAGTGGGTCTTAAACTGAGACTACCGGAACCTCTGATTGTAGGTAGTGATTACCCACACCTCAACTCTCTGGAACAGGAAACCTGGAAAGAGGGAGATGAATAGTGGAGCACTGCTCCCTTCTCTCAGGTGGACAACCAGGAATGGCCTCCCACCAAACAGCAGAAAAGTAGAAAACAGCGGCGAGAAGAAAATAAACAAGCTCCCCTGTGGGTCTTTCCCACAAAATCTAAGGACTTTATTTGGGATACCGACCGCAATTTCAAAGCAGCATAGAGGGAAGACCCCACCTTTCGAGAGGCCTGGCGTACTGCGTCTGATCAAGAAGATCCAGCTAAAGTAGGTCCCCAGTTTTATGTACACAATGGGTTATTATACAGGAAAGGGGGCAATAAGGATCCTGCACAGGTATTAATACCCACTGCTTTTTGGGATAAAGTCCTATTCTTGGCTCATAGCCATTTTTTGAGGGTACACTTTGGTAAAGAAAAAACAGAGCGAGCTATCCTAGACAGATTCTACTGGCCCGGCCTCTTTCAACAAGTACAAAAATATTGCAAAGAAAGTCCTATTTGCCAAAAGAATAGTGGGTATAAACCCCCCAGAGTTCCCCTGATGACCATGCAAATAATAGAGGTGCCCTTTACTCGGGTGGGAATGGATATAATAGGTCCTCTATTACCTTCCAGAAGTGGTTGTAGGTACGTATTAGTACTTGTTGGTTACAAAACATGCTTTCCTGAGGCCATTGCTCTACGTAATACCAATACCTTGAATGTAGCCAAGGCTATAATTGGTGTTTGCAAGGGTAGGCTTCCCAAAGGAAATTTTGACGAATCAAGGCACACCATTCGTCTCCAGGTTGATGTGACAAGTGTGTCACATGCTGGGGGTCACCCAAATATGCACAGCAGCCTATCACCCCCAAACTGACGGTCTTGTCGAGAGATACAACGCTACATTGAAAAACACTCTTAAAAAGCTATTGGATCTCGAGACAAGACACTGGGAAGACATGCTACCTTTGGCCTTGTTTGCCCTAAGAAGCAAAGTTCAAAAGAGCACGGATTATTCTCCCTTTGAGCTCCTGTACGGTCGCCAACCCTGTTCTCTATTAGATATGGCAAAGGAGGGATGGGAAAGTGAGGGAGATGGGACCAAACCCATGCCAGAATATGTAGCCAGATTGAAAACACATTTAAGCCCGGTTAGGAGCCTAGTTACGACCAACCAAGAATGGGCACAAATAACACAAAAAGGACAGTACGATAAAAAGGCTCAGGACCACGTGAAGCAGTGGAAGGTAGCGGTCACTCAGGATTCAGGTGGAGAAGACTTCGAGCAGGAGAGACACGACGGACCCGTCCTTGGGAGTGAATACAAGTCCTGGTCGGAAGAGTGGTGGATCACCCCGAAGGATGCTGTGAAGCCGTCACAACACTTAGGGAGTTGTGGCGTAGAGTGTAAGTACACGGGGCTGAAACGCTGGGGTACTTCACAAGGAGGGATCGGGAGGGAACATTCCACAAATGGGGGTGTTGGGGTAAGAGCTACTCTATTGTTTAAAATATATACATATATATATATATATATAACGCACATATCACTGAAGGGCACTACATCTTCCAGAATCACTGGGCCAGACACAGAAACATGGACAATCATTTCCCTTTTATTTTAAAGGCAACTGAATTAAGGAAACCTCCAGATCCCCAGAGCAAACATTTACGTTTCCCCTGAGTCCCAAGCCTCAGAGATACGCAGTCACCACGTATACCCCATGGGGGTCAGTATAATTTAAGAGAGAGGACAAAGAGTGCATCTGTCCCTCACTCCTGTAAAACTCCTTTCGTTTTTTTATATTTACTTTTTATACTTTCTCACTCACCTTTTTCAGCCTGTGCACCAATGGATATGGTGAAGGGAGATTGTTGATTATACCCTGAATCAACACTTACCGCTTTATTTAATTTATCCGAGATTCCGGGGTTCCCTCCACATCAGAAGACCTAGAAGGAAACAAAGAAGAAGATTAAAAACCCACCATCATTTCAGAAAGACTCCACACAACCTTATATGTATGTTTTCATGCACAACAAACTAAAAATAAAGACACCATTGCGGAACAAATCAAGCCTCCTCGCTTATACATCGCTCCAAGTCTCCTACAGGGAGGTTAAAGCAATGCCTTAATTTACACCTGCTAAATAGTAAATATAAAGTGGCTGAGCACAGTTCCCTTCACCTTGCTTTCATAGATCTTTCGTGCGCTTTCAATAGTGTGAAAAGATCAAAGCTCTGGGCCCTTCTGACATCTATGGGGGTTAAAGAGGGATTAGTACACTTCTTACAGGTTCTTCACTTTGACCTTTCTGCTTCTGTAAGATTTGAGGCCACAGGAGGATGCACTGGTTCATTTAGGATAAATCGAGAGTACGGCAGGGCTGTGTACAAGCCCTGATTTATACTTGTTATATATTAATGGTCTAGAGACCGTCCTTTTACATGTAGAGAAGGATTTGCCTGCTCTTCTTTACACTAATGACGCAGTTTAATTAGCCAAAACCCCAAATGGACTAAAGATCTTGCTTGATGCTTTTGTGGGTTTCATGGAGAAACTGAACAAGGAGACCAACAGATCTATTATGGCATGCGGTTCCAAGACCATGAAAACTCATCGTCTTTCCATAAAAGGCAAGCAGTTAGAGAGTGTAAGCCAATTTACCCACTTGGGGGTAACATTTGATCACAGTAACACCTGGGCTTCTTGCCTCTCCAATAGGAGAGCATGCTTTTTACAGGCGGTTATCTTCATCTTTAGCTTCTCCTCTAAAATTGGGACAGAACCTATTTAGCCTTTCTTGGAGATCTACAAAAGAAAGTGCATTCCTGTATTAACTTATGGTGCCAGTGTTTGGGGCTACTGTGAAATTTAAAGCATCCAAGTAGAAGAAAATAGGACACTAAGACGAATTTTGGGTATCCACGTGAGCAGCCCCCACTTTTTGGCCCATTAAGAACTTGGCATGGACTACGTAGAGGACAATGTAAAAGTGGCACCCTTGCTACTTTGGTTCTCGCTTTGGTGTAATGATCAAGCCTCCTTAAATACAGACATCATTGAGGTTTGTCTGGCATCTGCAAGGGCCCTATGATTCCATGGTTGCATTACATCCATCTTTCTGAACCCGTGTGACCTCAGGAAGAAGGACAAAAACTGGCTCTGAAACAGATTCCTGTCCGACAGGGCCAGGGAGAGGAAATTGTCCGAGTCAGTTAGACCCTCCTTCAAAGATTGTGTTTTGATACAAACTACTCCTGGGATTGAGCCCTATTTGGAATGAGTGACTGATTCCTGGAAAAGAATGTTACTCACAAGGTTTCATACAGGGGCCATCAGATGGAAACTTTGTTTCCCCCCTGGGACAATATGATATGGCTGGAATCTGTTGCTGTCTTTGTGACGAAATTTCCCCTCAAACTTTGTTTCACTTTGAATTTTTTTGTAAATATAAGCACCTGTCCCTATGCTTATTAATTCCAATGTTAAAGAAGATGCATATCAAGAAATGTAGAGTGGTGTTAATTTATTTGCAGTTACTGTGCACTGAGGAGGTGTGTCAGAGAGTTGATGTTTTTTTTAATCCGCCCTTCGACATCGAAATTCAATGTTTTAACTAGATATGATTATTTCCGCATGTAAGGAAATTTGTTTTCGGTTTTAGTTAACTTTTTATATTTGGGTTGATCTTGTAATCATCTTCATAACTTTTTCTACCTAATTTCAGTGTATTTATGTGTAGTGGCCTGTATGCAGAAGTTGTGTTGTTATTTTATGATGTTTTTTATAATGGTCGAATAAAGATAATTGATTCATTCATTCATGTAATGGTGCCAAAACTGAAAAATGATTGGTGTTCCTACTGGTATTTGGCCATGCTTAATGCAAACGATAAGATACTAAGGAAAGTGCAGGCAACTACATTGGTCACGGGAATGACTATGGTGGCAGACCCACATCAACGTGGCTTTGTACTCAGTAAAATAATGGCTATGAACCAGAATTGCCTCACCCACTCCAAGCTGTGTGTTTTCCATGCGTATTCTTATGCAATACCCATGTTGGATATAGAGGCCTTCGACACAAGTGGATGGTCATACATGTTTCAAGTGTTAGAGAGAATAGGGTTTGGCCCTGACTTCCTGTGATGAATGAAACTGTTATACACAGTTCCCAGGATGAGGGTGAAGTTGGGTCAAGCGACGTCAGACAGTTGGCTTGTAGAGAGGAGTACTGGACAGGGCTGTCTCCTGTCCATGCTTTTATTCATGGTGTTGTCAGAACCACTACGGCACAGATTACGAGACACGCTGCAGGACTGGGATATAAAAACTGGGCACTCTGTTCATGTCACCTCTATGTATGCTGACAACACTCTGGTGTACTGAAAGAACGCAACAGCATCAGTGGCATTCTGCTGCGGGAAGTTGAATGCCTTAAAGAAGTTTCGGGCTCAGAACTGATATGCCAGATCCATGTTGTCCCCTCGGCGAGGCTTGAGGAGACGAGCTGGACATGGGTACCCTAAAGTTGTACTTAAATGGGAACATGTAGTTTTGAGGTATTTGGGGATACAGAGTTGCGCAGGAGCTCAGTGACACTGTTGGTAAAACACAGAGTGTCGCTAGCAAAAATGTTGTTGTGGCGAACATGCCTCTACCACGTTCAGGGGTGATGAACTCAATACCAAACTGATTGTTCAAGGACCAAGATCAGTTGGCCCTCAATCTGATACGGTCTGGGAGATGTAGCAGGGTGAAACTGTAGACAATGAAGTTCTCCTGAGAGCGTAGGGGCTCTCGGCTTTCAGATCTCTAACTGTATTATATGGATGCGTACCCATAACATATGGTCCAATGACCGGACAAATTGGGAAACTCAACTACCTTTAGGCACACATGATGCTAGAGAACTATCAAAGTTATTGATGATGGGAATCACATCTTTCTGACTTAATAATATAAGATATAGCAGGTCGAGAAAATATGGGAACATGCAGTGATAAAGAAAATGAAGGAAGATATGGAGGTTTCACAGTAAATGGAGGGCCGCCACCTAACGGTTTAGGCCTGTACTCAGATGGCAGATTCATAATTTTTGATGTTGCGCAAGCAGGGTATGGCGTCCAGCCTCCTTAGTGGCGTAGCAAGGGGGGTGGTCTGCCCCTGGTGGCACGAGTTTTGGGGCGGCGGCCTCCCCCCTTACCTGTGGCCATTGAGGGAATTGCCAGCACCACCTGACGACCCCCGCTCTTACCTGCGTTTGTCGCGGGTAACTGCCAGCACCCCTCCTCCCCCGCTCTTACATGCCGCCTCGGGCGGCAAACGCAGGGACCGCCACAGGGGCTACCTACGCCACTGCTGAGCCTCCTAGATCTAGGATTGCTAGACTGGAAAGGTGGTGAGTCTCCTCCGTCCCTAAAACTCGCAGAGGTAGTCCCTGGTTATTGCCAATGGGTGCATGAGCTTGCATAGTCTGACAGTGTTCAGTGAGGTTGGCAATACGTTTGAAAGCTTTCAACTCCCTCTAACCACATAAAAAAATTGTAGCAGCGAGATTTGGGTTTAAAGTCCCTTTGTGCGAGCTTGTGTGCCTGCATGTGAGCAGCAGTTGAGGGGAAAAAGCACTTAGGCCCTATTTAGAGCATCGCAGATGGGATGCTCCATCACCATGAGGCAGATATTCCGTCCACCGTATCACAAGGGCCATAGGCTTTAATGCACTTGAAATATGGCAGAGAGGACAACCGCCATCTTTGTGAAGGTGTATCGAGCCTGCCAAACTCTAAATAAGGCCCCTGCTCTTTATTTGCATTGTGTGCCACATATATCCTGTAGTCAAAGAACAGACCGGGGATAACTGGGAAAAATACCTTTGATAAGGCCAATAGGCAGTTGCCTAATACTTGTGAAAACATCTCTGGCAAAGTCTGTAGGAGGTGTGTTTTGAGACAATCTGTTGCTGAAGGAAACAGGCAGGGGCTTATTGGTTATGCAAACTCTGTATCTAAGCCAATAGGCAGGAAATTAATATTGTGAAAAGTCCGTTTTACCTTGCTTCCAGTTTCTCCATTTTCATTTGTAGTATCTAGCTTTGTGTAGAATAAAGTAACTTTTATTTTTAGTAAAAGCACTAGCCTGATTGGTAGTAGTGCTTTTATTGGTTCTGCTGTCCTCTGAATTCCTAGCCCACACCACTTCCCTGAGAAATCCCTGGGCTGCTTTGCCTTGCTATCTGAAAATCAAGTGCTAAAGGGATGTACTTAGTGATTTTGTGAACAGTAGTAAGGTGGCCCCAGGAAACTGCAGGTAGAAGGCTCAAATCGACGCAGTGGATGTCCTGTAACCCTTCCTAGTATTTCTGGTTGCCCTCATTCATCAGAATTGTTTAGTTGTTTTATTGTTTCTGTTCGCTTGCCTCACTTCGAGCATCTCAACCTTCAATGAGCTCCTTTTAACCTCCTCTTTCTTAAGGATTCCCAATAGATCCTCTCACTCCACTCGTTACCTCTGCCCCATTAGCAACCCCCCTAGCAGCCCCCCCAATGGCTCTTTGTGAGGTTAACCCAAGGGTCCAACACCAATTTCTTTTCAGGCCAATACTTCATTGACTGACACGAACATAATCGCCAGGAAGCTGAGGCTTTTTCCAAGCCAACGTAAGGGTGCGGGGGGACATCATTTCCTAAGTCTGAGCTCTTCACCCCTTCTGCACTCTCTCTATGTGAAATAGATAGTTATATACTGCATATACTGTGAGTTATAGGTAGGACCCAGTTACCATGGGAAATTGATTTTTGGCTTTGCTGCTAATTTTGGCACTGTCTAACAAATCTTCACAATTTGTTTTTCTTTTCAAAGTTCTTACACCAAATCTCCTTCCTGGAATTTTTTGGGGTGATGTAGCAAGTGGGAGGGTGGGCAGGGAAAATGGGGGAAATGGGTGGGTGGGTACCAAAACACAATTTTCCAATGGAATTACCAAAGGGATTTTTTAACAGTGCTACAGCCAAGCACGCTGAACTGAATGACACCAAATTTAGTAGAAAATTAGTTCTTTAACCAGACAGCATGATTTTTGTGTTATTTGGTGTAAATCTGTTCTGTAGTTTTTGAGGAATTATGGTCCACAAATGTATAGATATCTGGACCGTTTGGCTGAATTTCAGAAATTCAAGCCTTCTAACTGGCTGAGGGGGCAGAGCGAGCACTCTCGTTGGCTGGCAGCAACATGGAAAGAAATGTTGCAGTAGCTATTACAGTTCTTGGAGGCCTGGTCCCCTTTCCTGAGAAGGTTTTGGAAAAAGGAGATAAGGGGGAAGGGTAGGAATACCCTGACGCTGTAGTCCTTGTGGGGTGGAGGGGGCCCGGAAAGAACCCCCCCTTGGCCCAAAATTTTAAAACACATTTTGGGTGGTCTCAGCACTCCGATGGGGCTCCTGCGGGACTCTTGGAGTACCAGTCAAATGAATTACAAAAAAATGTTTTAATGAGGGATGGGTGTCCGTAGGGTGTTGGACACCCATTTGCAGGGCCTGACCTCAAGCCTCAGCTCAGACCCTGCGTCCAACTCCACCACTTGCGCGGCCAGTTGACCGCTAGCGGCGGGGTTGAGTAAATGAGCCCTATGGAAAAATAGACTCCGGTACAGCCAAAACTGCTGAACGGAGTTACTCTAAATTTGTCAGAAAGCTAGATTATGGTCTAGAAAGCTTGCTTTTTGTAGTTTGGTGTAAATCCGTTCAGTATTTTTTGAGAAATTAAGGTTCAAAATGTAAGTATATGTCACACTATGGATATGACAGATCTTAAGTTAATGTATGTTTGGCTGCCACCACATTAATAAAGGTGTGGTGGCAGCCTTTTTAGGACTCGGGGACACAGTCCCTTGTCAAGTGAAAAAAAGGGAAAGAAAATGTTGGGATGCCCTGCTCCCCTAGGGCTGGTTAGGGGGTGTCCACAGAGGGACCTGATTGGCTTCCACCACATTAATAAAGATTTGGTGGCAGACATTTTAGGACTCAGGGACACAGTCCCTTGTCAAGTGAAAAAAAAGCCTGCTCCCCTAGGCCTGGTGGGAGGGGGGGTCCACAGAGGGACCTCCGCTGAGGCCCAAAAACATTTTTTTTAAACGGGACCGCGGATCCATGGAGTATCCATCCCATGGGCCAAGTTTTAAATTTTGGGGAGTGGGGCAACTGGGGCACCCACTTTTAATAAGAAATGCTGCCTCCCAATGGCAGCTGGTATGGGTGCTTGCTGGGAAGCTGGCTGGGGCCACCGCAACCTTAGAGCTCCCACCGCAGCCTCCAACGATGTCAATGCTCTGGGTGGCCCAGTTGGGCACTGGCACACGCTTTTAAAAAAGTGGCAGCTCCTGCCGCCACCCGGTATGGGTGCTGGCTGGAGAGCAGGCAGGGGCCACAGGGGCTCCCCAAGGCCTCCAACATTTAGACATGTTGTGGGTGCTCTGGGTGGTCACTGGGGCACCCACTTTAAGAAAACAAAGCACTGACTTGCTTCTTAGTTTTCTTCCTCGGGTTATGCAACTCCAAAGGAGCAAGATGTGATCCCAGAAGCTAGTTCCCAAAGCCACCTAAATACTGACACTGCCTGAAATTCAACAGAAGATTCAAACTGTGCCAATACTCAGGGGGGAAAAAAGAAAACATCCTCTGCTTAGTCTGGTCCTTCTTAGCATAGGTACTTCACACTAGTTCCCTCTTAGGTCGCTAAGGAATATGTTCATGTGTATCCACCAAATGAAAGAAAAGGGTATAAATAGAGTTTACCTCTGATACAGAGTCTAAAGAATAACCTTGTTTGCTTTCCCTAAATCCGGCTTACTAAAGACCTCCCTCTTTCCCACCTAATACTTCGGTGTTAGGGAAAACAATATCTACGTTTGATGGTCCCTAGATAAAACAAACAATACCATCATGTTGTATCGTAAGTGATTAGCTTTATTGGAACCCTTCTTTTACATGTTAAACCACATAGGGAAGACCTTATACCATGCGAAGGATCCTGGGAATTATATCATCAATCCCTTAAAAATTCCAATAGTAAATTAATTCTAGGAATTAAATCAGAGAAATTGTTAAAGTCTCTAAATGTCCAAAAAGAGACTTTAGATAAACAGTCTTGCAAGAAAAGCACTTTTCTACATCTTATATAGTATGTTTGTATTTTCAGGAACTTCAGAAATTCAGAAGTAATGCTCAAGAGCAGATATTCGTAACGGTAAGTACTTCTCCATATTACATTTATACTTTGTACCTTAGCAGTCAGTTGCAACAGTCCTCTGTTGGTAAGTGCTTTACTTTTCTTTTGCTGGTCCCCCAGGGTCCTACTGTGGAGCTTTGATGCCGGCGAAGTAAAGGAACAAGCACCAGGACTCTTCGAGAGGAAGGAAACAAGCAGGTACGAGGTAGGGAAGCAGGTACCCTGGCCTCAGGTTGGGCTGAACAGCATGGCAGCAGGCGAGAAAACAAGAGTTTAGCAAATGGATGTCAGCATAGTAAGTATATGCAGTCAAGTTTCATCAATAGCATGCAAATGCTGGCCTACGGACATGGCTTTTATTCTTGCTGCGTCTGAACCCCACAACCACGAGGTACGCGAATATCCTGATTGGGCATGGCCTTCGAGGCACAGGGCACAGTCGAAAAGACTAGACCCCATCCTGCATGACGGCACCCATTTTCTATTAACAGCTGTGTCTGCGCTTCCCAGAGGATCCGCGGCAGCCGTGACAATATCACATACCTACAAGTTAAAATACCCTAGGACAATCTATGGGACTGCTAGAAACCCTGGCAACTCCTAACACACATAGGCTCAGTATTTCATGGTGTATCCTCCAAATTCTCTATTATCTGTAACTCTTATCAGTAGGAACAAAGATGGATCATTAAATTTCTCTACGGACTCTATCCTCCACGCCTGCGTTGCCAAAATATTTTAGACACAAAGGGGCCGATTCCGATTCGGGCCGGAAATCTCTCCGACCGAGCCGGACCCGGAGAGATATCCGACCGAATCGGACCCGTGCAGCCCGACCGAACGAGTACGATGCGCACGTATGCCATCGGACTCGAGTCGGTCGGACTCCCATTGAAGTCAATGGGAGCCTGTCGTACAACAGCGTACGCGGGCTCCCATTGACTCAATGGGTGCGATGCGGACAAGGGCGCCCCCTACAGCGTGTACGCGCGGCGGAGCGATCGCGCCGTACACGCACAGGTAGGGGGACCCATGGGTCCCCCCTGTGTGCGACTCGTGCGGCTATGCGTACAGGGGGGTCCGACACGGACCCCCAAAGTACAGCTCCGACAGCTCTTTCGAGCCGGAGTGCGCGGCTCGGTCGGACTTCTCGCGGCGCGCATCGTACTTACCCGGCCGGGGAACGTCTCCATTGCGCGGTGCAAGTCGTGTCCGTGCGAGTCGGTCGGTGCGGTTAGACCCGGGATCGAGTCGGTCGGAGCGGTCGGGACGCCCGGACGAGTCGGTCGGCGAATACGCATCGTACTCGCTCGCCCGGACGCGCGTACGAATCGGTCGGGAAATAGGGCTCCGAATCGGATCCGGTTAAGCCAAATCCGATTCGGAGCCCTACCGGCCGAGATCGGAATCGGCCCCTCAATATTTTGTTTGCATGGACTTCTCGAAATTATTATTTCTGGAAAAAGTTCACGATTCACTTCAAAGTTTTGGTTACCCTGATAAAATTACTCTGAGCAGTAAGTATACAATGGTTGATGATGTATGGTTGTCCACTCGTTGTCTACACTTGAAGGAGTTTCAGCTAAACATTTCTCCACAGTTTGCTGGTCCCTCTCCAATTTCTGCCATAAAAATATCCTATAGCGGTAAAACTAACATTACCTGCACATTAGAAGATTAATCTGATTTTTCATGTTTTCCTTTTGAAACCTTTACCTTCTCAACCACTTTATACACACACTTCCTTTCCACGTCAGTGTACATGACATAACTTAATATAAGCTAAAACCTAATCTTGACTCAAGGTGGCCTAAAGGTTCAATATGTTATTGATGGCAAGTGTTATAGTCCAGCAGACCATTTCTTTGAACCTGCTTCGTTTGTATACACGCCCAGATCAATCTGCCTTGTTCTCCACCAGTTTCTACACAAGCCCATGGGTGTTCAGGAAGGTATGGATACTGTGAAATCCAAACCAAAGTCAAATACTTACAGAGAATTGTGGTGTCTAAAAATCATCGGCATTGAAAGGTTCAACAGCTCCATCTAGTACAAGACTGGTGACAATGGCAACATAGGGAATCATGACATTTAAGAGCCAGATGCTATGGGTGTGGTTCCCTTTTCAAGATGGCAGTTGACCATGGCTCGAAATAAACGTTTAATATGGCGAGGGGTGAAATGGTGTTCTGCTTTCTGTTTTAAGAGCAGAATATTGAGAGTGGTGCTAAAGGAAACTTACCCTGTTAGTTGACACCTAGCAACAAGCATCATTGGTGAGTTCTTCTCCACTTGCCGACTTCTGTTAGCACCCATGCCTTCCCTTCATCTCCACGTTTGTTTTGTTCTTGAAATCCCCTCTTCACGTCTCTACCTCCTTAATCCATGAGAGCTCTTCCACTTGAGTTTTTCATCGGCCATAATATTCCTCACATTTGTACACCAGCAATCCGCTAACTAGCTGCTTAGCATCCTTGACTTCCAATTGGAAACATTCATTGCTTCATTTCCCCATCTGGGATGGTGAGTACGACTGAGCGTTACAATAATTCACAAGTTTCATACACTTGTGGCATGTCACCAATATACTACTAGCTCTCCATAGCTTCCAACGGTGGTTACAATTTATTGAGATGGCAAGCAGTCCAATGACCAGGCGGTGATCCCGAGGCCAGTCCAAAGTATCTCTCCGTCAACTTTCCCTACTCCTATGCCTGGTTTTACTATATGACAGATAGTGAGATGTTATATTTCAGACACATCCCACACAGGTAAGGCGGAGGTTCGGGAACATCATCAGAATCCAATAAAACTTTTGCGGTGTTGATAGCGAATAGGTGGAGTCAGGCTTAACAGAACTCGGACCTATAGGCAAAGCATATATAGGTGCAGCAGGTACATTATACCGTTCAACTTCCATGCTAGGCATTGGTGGAGGTGGGCGGGATCGGCAGGACACGGAGTGTCCCTACTTCTTTAATTTAATGGAATCCGTTCCCCTACTTTTTTTTATTTTAAAAATGCATCCCAGGACGGCAGAAATAGCCTAGGCCTATAGATAAGGCTCGGCGTTCCTGGCCGTTGGGGGACTGGAGGGTGGGCAGAGAAGGAAAAGGACTCTGTCTTTTCCTTCTTCCCAGAGAAGACAAGGACAGTGTCCACGTCTCCTGCTCTGCTGCTGGCAGCTGCCCCCCCTCGCTTTCTTCCTCTTATTCCCTCTCTTTCCGTTTCGCCCCTACTCACTTGCTGAAAACTGTAACTTCCAAGAAACGGTTCTTACCCTCTTTTTCCTCTGCTTTTGTTTATTTATTCCCCTGTGAAATGGATCCAAAAATAAGAAAAACTATTTTGCTGCAAATGTCGTCTTTTTCTGACATTTTTCTATTCCAAAGTCCAGCCTCGGGACGGAGAGAAATAAAAAGTTCAGAATATGAAAAATAAATAATTAAATAAAGCAAGACAGAGTGGTCACAAAGTGGCCAGGTTTATTTTAATCACACCCAAACACTTTAGCGCCACTTTACAGAGTTTGCCAGGGAAGCGCTACTTTTGTTTCTCGTCTTTCTTTGAACAACATTGTTTTCCCCGGGTGAGGAACTGCACCATTCCTGGAGGTACCTCAATACCTGGTTGATGGGTAGATTGGAAAACAAAATATGTACCCCGCCTCTGTGTTCACGGATGTTGTCTTTTTAAACCATATTGCTTACGTTTTGTAAGGATATAAGCAATGCACATTGAAATGGTTTCCTTCCGGGCCTTGTAGTCATGTCCTTAACTTTTCAGGCAAAATCAATCACTGATTTCTGAATAATGAGTGTAAAAGCCTCAAGGTAACCATGTTGTTTGTTGTTTCTGCTTACATTTCACATACTTTACCTAATCTTGCATTCCCTATGAGTGTTTGCTTTTTCCAGGATGTTATTACTTATTTTCTTCCAGGCAGCATATTACTCTTGTCTAGTGCATAATTTGAATTGAGTCGCATCCAGGTTGTAGCAGGGCACAATTGGGTTGTAGCTGAGCTGAAGGCAGTACAAGTTTCTCTCATTGGACAGTAACGTGTTCAGTGGGGGAGATGATGTGGCACTATGGCCAAAGCTGCCAAATTTGGAACTAGGGAACCAGGTTCAGTCTTCATGACCAGTTCACCAGACCACTCTCCTGAGGGAGCACATTCCCATGCTAGACCTTAGAAGGGCCCGCTAGATAGTAAAAGCCCTGGTATCTTAGCAACAGCAGGTGGACCCTCGCGGTGGCAAGTGTGGGTTAACCTTGAACGCCTGTCCACCACAATCCATACTGAAGTTCACCTCCAGTCTTGCGGGCAGGCCTAGGAAGCAGCACACCCTTGAGTGACAGTGACTCTATCACTGAGGTCACAGGACCCTTGAAGCCAGTCCGCCTCACCTATTGGTACCTCCATTGGCCTTGTTTCAGCAGTAGTAACTGCAACTCACCAGGGATCGGCAATGCAGGATTTGCACGCACAACAAACTAAGTTCGCAAACTTTACAGTCTGCTTCATGCACAAGCACTTTTAACATGTGCTGCCTGTTTTGGGGCCACTGGAATTATGCAGCAACGGAGGGCAAAATTATGCCGCAGTGTTGACTAAATTATGCAGGGAAAAAAAAGGCTGCAGCGTAAGGCAGTATACTTTCTGATACTTTATTATTTTGACATTTTTACACATACTAACAGTCTCTGCAAAGATTTTGCCTCATTAGAACCAGTGTAACATACAAATGCAGCAGTGGGAAAGGTGACCAGTCAACGTTTACAAAGGGCCATCCTCTTCGTAGAAACACGAGTCACATTTTTTTGTAACTTTTGATTCATTTGAACTACAAATATATTAGTTAAAATCGTCAGATTATGCAGCAGATGATGTATTTTGTGGCAAATATGGCAGAGCCATAATTATGTGGAAAACATTTGCAAACTAGGATATTTTGCCATTCATGTTTGAACTGCTCTTGTGGAAAAAAGAAGGAGAACTTCTGATGACAGAAACTCCATGGCTCAGAGATAAATGGCTTGTGATTCCACTTTTAAGTGTATTTGGGACATTCTGTGATTGGAAACGTATCCCACTTTGTGAATGTATTTTAATGTCAATATGTCATATTAAACTTTAAATAAACATGTGTATCCATTGGTAGAATTAAATAACGTAATAAGCTGTAACTGGTCAGTGAAATGCCAAACAAATAATAAAAATTTGGATGTTGTGCTCTTTCTTGCCACACCTCTGACTCCGCCCACTGACCCAATTCTCTGGTTTTTCCCGCCCTGTGATTCTCCGCCCACAGTTCCCCTACTTTTTATCCTCACTTCGACCATTGGTGCTTGGTAAATCTTACTGTCCAGTTTTACTAGCAGTAACCCACGGATTACCATTTTTATCTCATGGACGAGTGCAACGCCTTATCTGAGGCTTTCTTTGAAATGGTTTTGTGGGGTCCTCCATTTTACCTACATGCCTTCTTCTCATAACAAAGCAAACACAATGGCTTCGAATCAGTCATTACTGACAGAAAGAAAGTACGTTTTGTTTTAGCGGAACCACTAAGCAAGGGCGTTGTGAACCACCAGCCACTAGCCATAATCGCAAAATTTGTTTTTCTTGCTTAGTGAAGGAACTTTTGAAACAATTGAACTTGCATGAATCCGTGTCGCTTGTCGTTTTAGTGAAAATTGTATGCAAGGGCATTCCTCAGTATAAAGTTCACGCAATATATCAGGGGAGATTAGGCCTGAGAGAAATTTTGATTACACCAGTGAAGTTCTTAAATTTTGCATTATGTGAAATTCGCAAAATTTCGGAACATTTTGCATTAAGCAATTTTGTGTATTTTTTATTTTTACAGGAGCACACGTTAGACAACAGAAGCCATCCTCTTTTTCTTGAGTTTCCGAAGGAATCGCAATGTTGGCATTGCGAGTTGCAAAGATATTTGTGACCCGCAACGTCATTTTGATGCATTACTTAACCAGGGCCTACGAAGCTATGTGATTTTGCAGCTGCTGCGTTTTGCGCATAATTGTAGATTTGCTGCATAAACCATATATTCCATCATCTGCTGCATAATCAGCAGATTTTAACAAAAATGTTTTCAATCTCAAATGGATCAAAAGTTACTATAACTGCAGTGACACGTGTTGCCGCTCAATGGAAGGCCCTTTGCAAATGTTGACTGGTCACCTATCGGTTGCTTATTGCTGTGCTTGGGTGTTAAGTTGTCAATGATGGGGTGAAACCTTTGTCCAGACAGTGGCAACATGTTTAAGAAGCATTGGCAAAGGAAATAGGTCTTGCCTATGTATGAGCTATTGGGTTTGCCAATGTCTTTTAGCCATATGCCAGAGTGGCTGCTGTTCAGCATGGCTAAATGTTAGCGGGAGTGGCATCGAGTGGACTACAGTAGAGTATATTGTAGCAGAGTGCAGTGGCATAGAGTGTAGTGGTGTAGAGTGGAGTGCTGCCGAGTGCAGTGGCGTAAAGTGGAGTGATGCGGAGTAGAGGGGCAGAGTGCAGAGGCGTAGCTGCTTTGGCATAGAATGCAGTAGTGCAGAGTAGAGTGTTGTAGAGAGGAGTGGTGTAGAATGGCTCAAAGTGCAGTGGCGTAGAGTGGTATTGAGTAGAGTAGCATAGAATGCAGTGGCGTTGAGTACAGTGGTGCAATGACGTAGAGTGCACTGGCATAGAGTAGTATAGAGTGCAGTAGCATAGAGCGTTGCAGCGTATAGTGGAGTAGAGTGCAGTGGCATAGAGTGTTGCAGAGTATAGTGGCATACAGAGCAGTGGTGTAGAATTCAGCGGCATAAAATTCAGCATCATAGAATGAGCGGCATAGATTAGAGTGGTGCAAAGTAAAGTGTAGTGCTGTAGAGTGTAGTTGTGCAGAGTGGTGTGGTGCACATTGGGGTGGCATAGAGTGCAGTGGTGCAGAGTAGAGTGGCAGAGTGCAGTGGTGCAGAGTAGTGCAGAATGCAATGATGCAGAGTAGAGTGATGTAAAATACATTGGCAGAGAATGCAGTGTTGCAGAGTAGAGCGTTGTAGAGTTCCTTGGCGTAGAGTGCATTGCCGTAGAGTGGCATAGAGATCAGTGGCATAGAGTACAGTGATGCAGTGGCGTAGAGTGAAGTGGTGTAGAGTGGAGTGAGGCAGTGTAGAGTGCAGTGGCATGGAGTAGAGTGGCCTAGTGTTTAATGGCGTAGAGTGCATTGGTGTAGAGTGCAGTGTAGAGTGGAGTGGCCTAGAGAAGAGTGTTGCAGAGTAGAGTGAAGTGGCATAGAGTGCAATGGCATAGAGTGTAGTAGAGTGCAATGGTGCAGAGTGCAGTGGCGTGGAGTGGTGCAGAGTAGAGTGCAGTGGTGTGGAGTGGTGCAGAGTAGAGTGCAGTGGTGTGGAGTGGAGTATGCATGGAATGGTAGCACTCTGCCATTATACACAGCACATTTTCAATTGAAATTACCATTACATTTGCTCAGAAATACAATTTTACTAATAAAACTATACAGCACACAAATGATAATGTGTGGAAATAGCATCACCTAGTGTATGGATTTGTTTTGATCATATTAAAGTATTTGTTTCCAACACACTTCAGAATTAACAGAAAATGTGCTTCATTTGTGCATTCCAAATTCTGATATTCAAAAATACTTGCAGTTCATTTAAATGTTGGTGTGTGCTACAAAAAAAACCTTTGCTACCCCAATATCCAGCAAGATTTGCACATAAATCCTCTCACTTTGAAGTCAGAGAAAGAAAAGAAAACACCAAGTTCCCTCCGGAGACAGAGCCTGACATTTGACCTCTGTCTTTAAATGCACAGCAAACGTGAAAAGATAAGAATATGATTTACAGGCCTGTTTACAGAAAGGAGCACTCATGGAAGAATTCAAGTAGAGTTAGTGTGGGAAGGCTTTGCTCCTTGGGAGGGACGAACTGAAGCTGGACAGCCTAAAACAAATAAAGCCAGCAAATAGAAAGCCAGAAAATGAGAGTTACAAACCACAAAGCCAATAGTAAGCAATGGGCGAAATGCATTCCCAGGGAAGCTTTCTGAATGTCCCCAAGATGTCTTTAGCAAACCAGCAGCTGTCTGGTAGGCTTTGACCTAAAAACTACTAAATTATGAAATAATACTGTCACAAAATGTGCCACATTTCACCACAGAATTTGCCTTTTTTCTTGCTGCACAATTTAGTCCACTCTAACACATATTTTGGTCCTCCCTTGCCGTATATTAGAGTGGACCTACTTTTAACCTTCTCATTTCAAATGTAGTTATAGACTGGAATTCCGATCATGTCATTTGGTTGGATACCAAATTATAAACTTTAACGTGGCATGACTTTATAAGAGAGGGGGGTGCTCTGGATTAAGAATATTTGGGGCACTTTTGGTGCAGACTGATCCAGCAGGACCACTGTAATAGGGTGTTAAAACTGCCTATGTCTATGTAACTCAGGTTGAAACCTTCATTAGCCCACCATTTACATGCACATACACATGCATACACCCATTTGCCGGACATACGTAAATACACATACATTCATACATACACACAGGCAACCAACATTCGACAAACACTTACTGGGCCGCAGCAGTGACATCTAGTGGAAAAACAAAAAGGCCTTGGTAGCTCCTGGAGGCTTCGGGGAAGGAAGGAACATTTGTCCCATTGGAGAAGACAGCGGGCACATCGTGGGTGCAGGTAAAATGGCTCATTTATCCTGCTGTGTAGCTCGTCACTCTTTCTCTGAGTGCTCTGAACTCAGAAAGGACTCTTCACACTAGGGGCTACCACAAGATGTTTGGCAGCAATTCATACACCTACCACGCAATGATCTCCTTAGAGGCAGCAAACCATACTAGAAAGCTCTTCAAGGTCTTTCACAAAATCATGGATCCAGAGGTCCTCAAAATGCACTAGTCACCAAGCACATAACACAGACGTTTTCTTAGCTTTTTCAAGGTCGAGCTTAATAATACCAAATGGGCATAGTGGAGAAACAAGCAAAATTCATGTTTCACCAACTTAGCCTGCCCTAAATCTTCAATTCATTGGATTTAGTCACATGTAGGGTGACCTCACTCCAGGTCAATAATGCCACTGTCTCCAGTGCTGAAGTTGACACTTATATACCATTGATTCTAAGCGTGTTATTCTAATTAGTTCACAGAAAAACAGGATTACAACATTCAAAACATTACGCTATCACACAAAAGTTCAGGACTGGAAATTGTTTCTGCAATGATCTGGAGGGAGCTGGTCACCTTATTAACACCAAAACCCAAGAGTCCTTTCAGCAACGGAAAGAATCAAAGATTTCAATCAAAGCGGAATCTTGCAGAGTATAAACAATAGCTTAGATCCCCTGACTGCAGACATTAAAAACTTTTTGAAGTCTAGAATTCAGCAAGACGTAGTCCAGAAGACCTAAGAGTATGCATCAATAACTCTACTGGTGACAGAACTGACAACTTAAGCTTAAAGACCCAGTGGCGTAGCTAGAGCTTTTTACGCCCGGGCGGTCCACGAGTTTGCTGCCCAGTGACAGCCGGTGTAGGTAATAGGGGTGGAGTGGGAGTCGAGAGACGACGAGGGAAAAAAGAAGAAAACCACTTACCTTGTGCTCGCCTAAATTGCTCACCTTACCCGCCGCCCCAAAAAAAGTGCCGCCGGTGGCGGACTGCCTCCCCCTCCCCCCAGAAACGCCACTGTTAAGACCCAGCCAACTACTAGTTCCCAAGGAAGATTCTGAAAGCTGGGATGATGCTACAACTTTGGAACTCCTTGAAATACTCATAACTGTTTTTACTCTAGTTTTAGACCATGCAGTAGCGTGGATTCTAAGTTGGTCAACATTAGGGTGGATCTGCTTTCATCAGTGATCACCTACCATCCTGATGTTTTTATTCTGCTTTATCTGTCAAGTCTGCACGGTACAGCAGAATAGGGGAGCCTCTTGCGCTTGTAATAACGGGCCTTCAGATCAGAAGCCCAGTTTAAAAATTAGTTGAGTCCTTCCTGACAAACTTAAATCAAACCTAAGTTCAAAAGTTAGAATCATCTACCAAACCACCTCATCCAACAAGGCTCAGCTCAGTCTCTACACATTTTGATATGTATGCAATCCCTAACAGATGTGAGTGCTGCAGAGCACCGACTACGCATACAAACATACACAACATTGTGAAGATTCACATCCAATGAGTGAATTACCCAGAGCATCACCCAAGTTCTGAGGGTGCTTAAAGCATAGCCACTTCTGTATGAGGAACAACTTCATATGTCCTGATCGGTCATAGACAGGGTCCAGATTACAGGACACACTCTAGAGAACACAATATCTCTCATCTGTGTGATGGAGCGTGAAGCAGCCACCTACACTGGTCTGCATAGTAAAATTAATTGATGTCTAGTTTGACCCACAGCGGTCCTTCATCCTGCAAATCACACCAGATGTTAATAAAAGCAGCAACTTCCACTGCATGGTGCTTAGCATGGTACTCCTGCGGCTCTGAGTGAACCACAGGATCAAACTCATAAGAGTGCGACTGCTGTCATGTGGAGACCACTGTGGTGAACTGAACATACTATACTCTCATCTGGAACCACAGGTCTAGCAACACAAGACATGCCAGCCAACATAAACAAGAGGAACTGACAGAAAAATATGCATAAGAATAAGGAATAAATCTTTGAAACTCTTTGAAGCTGCCAAGACCTAGAACGACTTGCCCCTCCAGCTCAATACAGCCTTCTCGTTGGCAGACTTCAGAAAGAGACTCAAGACCTGGCTCTTCGACGGAGACACAGTGCCCAGAATACCTCTAGGGGTGACCGTGCTGCACTTTATAAATACAGATTGATTGATTTGGACGTGGGGGGGCTTCCCGGCCTTGCGCCCTACAAAAGTACACAGAATTTCAACCCATCCAAGGGGAACCTGGATTCACAATTAGGCCTCACAGGGACCACCACCCACCTACTCGCTCTGAAAGTGCTGGGGCCGATCTCTTGACTTCAATATTGCACAAAAGCCCCTTCTGCTGATGTTTAGCACTGAACATTCTAAATGACTGATCGTTAACCAGGTCCCAGCCCCGTGGGACAGACCATGAGGCTGTTCCAATATCCTTCTGACTGATTGACTACATTTTTAAAACGCACACTACCCGGAAGGGAAAGTACCTGTCTAGCCTTCTACAATTGCAATAAGTGGGTCTTTACATTTTTTTTAAGGACATGCTCATATAATGCAAGTAAATTCCAGCAAATTGAACCCCGAAAGGAAAAGGCTTCACCTCTTGGAGAAAGCAACCTAATGCATGGCTTATTAATCCAAGAAGGATATGTGCACATCTCCGGTCCCTGGCAGGTGTGTGAAACTCAACACGCTTAACAATGGAGGAGGCAGCCATGCTATGGATGCGCTTGAATGCTAAGAAACTCAGATAAAAACAACTCCCCTCCTTGACTGATGACTCTGAGAAGTAACTGTTGGCAACAAATCGGAATAATACATAAGAAATAAATTATTTAAGTAAGAAAAAGACCATGTGTAACAAGTACACAGAAACACTAATGAATACCGCTCCAAGACTGGTATACTTTTAATAACAACATCGACTTCACACAAGACCTTACTCGAAAGTCACCCATCCTACTTGGCCAACAAATGGTTTGTTCCACCCTGAGAAGAATCCTCAGGTCATACAGAATTGGGCTGCTACTAATAGGAAACGTATGTTTTGCTGTATTCAGTACAAGCGACCTATCATTCTACTGTAGTGGCGCTCTCAGCACCAGAAGAACGCCATACCAACATCCTAGCAGTTGGAGCCTAGACCCATGTCAAAATGTCAGCCAAGTGGCATGGGCTTTAAAATAGACATGCACCTCTTACTTGAGTGAGCAGACCAGGATCTAGTTTTTTTACTGCTCTTCGAGCCTCCAGTCCTGTTTTGGGCTACACTGATCTTAGACCCAGGGCCCACCCTGCTAGCAAGGGCCACCTGCAGTCTTGCTCTCCACATGCAAATGTTGGTAGTGTTAATTTGTATTTAAAAAAATTAAACAATTAAAAAAAGGTAGTGCATTGGCCCATAGTATTTGCAGAGGCTCAGAATACCGAGGCTTCCTACTCTTGATTTCAGCTCATGCCTCTTCCTTCGGCCATCATGCACTTCCTGCCTCTTTATCTCACTACTACAGGTGGTTTGTCATCCCTGCTTTCTCCTTTGTCACCGTTTTCCTATCTTCCTTTTTTTCCTTTCTTTCTCTGTGGTTCAAAGTCTGATGATGAAAAATAAGCCCTGATTTCCAAAGATGAGTGTCGGTGCCACCGACACAAATTAAGCATTGCTTTGGGACATCTGAAGACTGGTATTATTTTTAAATGCAAAATTGGACTTCTCCAGCCTTTATGAAGTTGACGAAGTTAAAAGAAATCCAGGTGAAAACTGAGGTGTAGAGTTGCATTTTGCAGGAGACATAAAAAACAGCAAATTATTATTTGCGGGAGAATGCAGAAAGACTGTTTGCAGGGCAAATGTAATGAATACACTTTTGCTTTTCTTTCAGATGCAATCCAAGTTTTGCAACTGTCAAACCTGCAACCTCGAGAAGGTAGTATGGAGTTTGTCATCACAAAAATTCGTCAGCAGAACTCGATTTTAACACACTCCCAATTGTCAAAGGCCTTATTTAGACTGGCATTATTTGTTAACATTATGTAGACTTTGGAATTTTCTGTTACTGTCAGTATGGAAAAAAATCAATGAGGAAAATACAGACAAAAATGAATATTTAGGAAATGAGAGGAGAGCAGGAAGTGAGGAATAGCTGCTGTTTGCAGCGCTGACAGACACTGACTCAGCCAGAAACACAGACACTTTTACACCCCGCAAGCTTAGGTCATCTCGCCTCCCCTTGCAATGCCACCTGTCTGGACATTTTGAGCACTGGTGACTGATGCCAGCCAGAATTTGCCTTCTTAAAGGGGCCATCGGTGAATGATGTGATGCCACAAAATGTCTAAAAGCCCAAGCGCATAATAATAAAATGGAGTGGGGCCCTAACTCTAAAACCCTTCCTAAAACAGCCCCCTAAAACAGCCGTCCTAAAACAGCCCCCCCCTACCCCCCAAAGTAACAACGAGGCTGGGGTGGCCAAATAGACCATAGGGGTACACTGCCCCAATTAACCAGAGCAGAGTGCACCAACGCAATCTTTTTATTTCACAAACCAGTGCAATGTGTTTCTTTTGCGAGCAAAGCGCGATTTATATGCACCAATACTACACCTCCCAGAATGCACCAGGATAATGAAATCCCTGCATAGAAAGTCTCACAACCTTATCACAACCTTACTCACACCTGACTGGGACAACTTGAGATGTTTGGCAGCTTTCCAGTCATAAAGACTGAAAGGGCTCAATGACACAGCAGCAGGTGCAAAGTTCAGACTCCAGGCAAGAGCGCAGGCAACTGCCAAGCAGCTGAAAGCCAGGGCTGGGCATGTGGGAGTGCAACTTGTTCTGCAGGTATATCTGGTGCTGCTTGGGGGCGGGGCTGGCGCCACGCCCACAGGTGCGCAATCACTAATGGAATGTCTGACGGTTGCTCCTGCAGGGTCCCAGTGTACGGTGTGCCCCACCCATGCACTTTCCGTGCCAGCTGCGTGCTCCGGAGGCTAAACTCAACTGACACCGAGGGAATCCAGACGTCCTGTCACGCCTGTAAACTACCGACATGCGAAGGACTCTTCCCGGCCTTACTGGCCCTTCTGGAATCCAGAGGCGTAGCTCAGTTAATAATGTCACGGGTGTGAATGTGAGATTTCTCAACAAGCCACAATGTTTACCCAATTAAAAAGGAGAGGGCAGGCTGTGGGCAGTGGACAGTTGTAGAAGGCAGGGTCAGGTGTATACGTTTTCAGTTATTTTGAAAAGTAAGTCAGTCAGCGTAGGGTCGAAGTGAGATAGTCTGGACTCTCCTGTCCATTCTAGTCCAGTTCCTCCTCACAGCAATGTATCACAGAAAGACCAAAGACAGCAATGCGAACATAAGCCTGTACCCAAGATGAACAGACCAGACTCAGGGTGGGCAGGGAGAGCTGGCCTTTTAGTGGCCCAGGCCCAGCAGCAGACCTCGCTTGGAAGAAGAGAGGAATCAGGGAGAGCAAGAAAGGTCGAAGCTGCTGCTGCTAGCACAAATAAAAATGCTGCAGAATTTGTTTTATTCTCCTGGGACATACACTTATCCATTGCTCTGCTTCAAGTGGTTGTTACCTTTTGAGCCACCTTTCGAAATATGTGGCTTTGATGCCATTCTACGTGTTTGTGCATGTAGTAGGGTTAATTTAATCTTTTTTTTGACAATGGATATGTTGATTGAAGATATGATATCATTTGTCAGTATATCTTGAAAGGATGTGCCACTGAGGGAGCAAACACTTAGACAACTGTATGACTTTGATCTGTATTGTGCACATAACAGGAATGGTGTCTAACATGTACTGTTGTAGGATGATGTGTAAGTGGGGCTTGAGCTGCATGCACTACTGATGTAGCAAACTTTGAACCATTTGGATGGCCTTTAGCTGATTGATTGCCCAAGGACTGGTCTCCGCACCCACTGGCATGTGACAGGTCACCATGATGCCATGACTTTAAGGGAGATAACGATAGAAAGCATAGATAGAACCAAGCTGATACAGGAAAAGGATGAGAGACACTGAGTCAAAGTCAGACCTCCACCACCACCCCATGCACAGTAGATGATGAGGGGCCGTCAGGTAGGTGCATAAGGAAAGGAGCAAGTGGGGGCACAGTTTCCACAAGGATATCTGTAACAAAGCTTTATCCACTAAGCTATCTTAATGAAACCTCAAATGTTTGGTCTAACAGTACATGTAATGCTGTACTGCTGGCACATTAACCATCCAAGTTACTTTAAGAGGATTGAAACTGTGGCCATCGGTCTGGCCAGTATTTGCAAGCCAATGTAGATAAGAAATACGAAAATCATCACAATCCAGTATTTTTTCCCCATTTAAAAAAAAAAATATATATATATATATATATATATATATATATTCACTCACAAAAAGAGTTGCCCTCAAACAAGGAGCCCACACAGGTGAGTATGCTAGTCCATTTATTGGTGGCTGCAGCGTGAACAGAGAAAAGCCCCTAACAGTTCTCCAAAGCCGACGCGTTTCGGGCTCCTGCCCTTTATCACAGGCTTGTAATCACCAGTCATGCACTGCCAAAATGCGCCCATATTTCAACCTGTTACCTGCCCCAGTGGGCGTGGCCGCTCGCACGGCCTCTTGGTACTGGTAGTGCTAACATTTTGTATTCCTCAAGTGAGATGGCGTACATGCTGTCAATAAAGTTATTAAAATCCACAGTGGGTTGTTGTGTCACTTTACAGCTGCTCCGCTGCTACTCACAGCCTCCAATCACAGCGCCTGTCCTTTCACTGGCAGTCACCATTACGGCGTCACCAAGGTCCGTTGTTTTCACGGCGGGGCTTCCTTGACGGCTAGGACCAGCCGTAAATAATCCACAAAAAGAGTTGCCCTCAAACAAGGAGCCCACACAGGTGAGTATGTGCAATCTTCATTAAATGATACAGACACGCTTACCTGTGTGGGCTCCTTCACTAAGGGCGACCTTTCTGTGTGGATATATATATATATATATATATATCAGCAACAAGATGAAAACACGTCAAAAGTATTCTAGAGCTGTCTAGACTATACCTCAATATTTTTTTTTTACTGAAAAAGGGGTAGAATTGCTATGGTAAAGGTAAAGAATACCCAAGGTTTTACACAAACCGCAATTTAAGTACCATCTCCAGGCCTTCCATAACCTCAGAATATACAGGAATGTCCAGTATTTGTATATGAGGAAAGTGAAAACGAAGATGGAGACACCCACTGAATGCTCACAGTCCTGGTTAGAATCCACAGCCGGGTGCACCCCCATGGCACCAACAGACAGGCATACAACAGTGGGGGTGATTAACGCCTCGGAAACACGAAAAGGGCAGATTCAGCACAACCTTCTCCTCCTCATAGAAGAAGTAGAGCACACCATCAGCAGTGCTAGTGTGTGTATCGGTGTGTGTACATGGATGGTTCTTGTGTAAGAGTGCATTTGTGCCCAGATGGATGTATATGTTGAACGATGTGAGTAAATGACCTTGATACTGGTGCACAGGTTGAGCTGTACAAGAAACGGCTGACTTTGAAGGTCATGTACATCTACCTGCTGGGCAACGAAGCACAATAAACCTCTGTGATGGGGAAGCACTGTTACCGAATCTCATCTACAATCCCGATACCGCACAGTGAGTGACTTGGTGTTGTTTTATATGCCTGTTGGAACCGGGTTTACCGAGTCCGCCACGGTAGCATGGCGCGAAGCGGGCAAGCACGCGAAGGCAATGTGTAAGGCAGTTGTGCAGCACACTCTTACTCTGACTCAGAAATGCGAACGCAATAACATGACACCGCACCAGGCTTTTGTATTTAAAATCAAGATCTTTTATATATAAATTAAGTTGGCATCAGATGAGGCAGATTAATTCAGATCTACATTCAAATTCATTGCATTACTCAACTGGTGCACATTTTAAATAAAGCATCATAGCTCATCAACATTGTAGGCCACTAAGAGGCCGCAGGAATTATCTCCTAAACGTAGCACTTAATAATGATCTCAAGGTACGTTAATAAAACAGGGGCCTAAACATGCAGTTCACTTTAGCATATTCAATTACTTAAAAGAAGGCTTTTCACTTTACATTTAAATAGGCCTGCATTAATCTAGGCGCGCCCACATTCAGTACAGTGGGCGTCGCAATTCCAGTACACCTGTAACATAAAACACTTCAACTCTTGGCGGTGTACACTTCAGCTCAATTCAATTAAATACTTTCCCCCTGTGGTAAAAGACTTCGCAGTTAAAAGCATGGCCTAGGCAGTAATTACAATAGGCATCTGCAATAAGTTATTAAATACTGTAGGGAACCCCTCAACATGTCCAGTATCCTGGGGCTTCTATGACCCCTAGGGGTTAACTCCAGGCTAGGCCCACTCCTCTCCGGGGCCTCGCCTCATGGGGAAAGTTTGCACAATTAATTATGGGGTTAATGGTGGCCCCCGGCCCCCAGTGGCGTTTTGTGGGCCCTAGGGGCCTCCTGGGCTCACCTGTTGCTGGTTCGTTGGTCGCGCTTCTTTAGCGACTGGCACTCCCCCAGGCCCGGCCCGTGTTCTGGAGGGCGGGGCCCGGTCGGGGTACCTCGGCCTTCAGGCCGGACTGTCGGGACGTTGCGGGGGCCGGTATCACCTTCCTCCGGCCCCCGGGATCAAGGAATGAAGCTGCGGCACGTTGCGGGGGCCGGGATCACCTTCCTCCGGCCCCCGGGATCAGGTAATGACTGTGCGCAGGCTCAGGGTCTTTGGGGAAGGGAGCGGGAGCCAGCAGTCCTCTTCGGCCGGCTCCCCGTCTCCCTCTGCACGGCCGGGGCTCTTCCTGGGCCTCCGTCGGCGCTGGGGGCGTGACCGGAGCCGGCGCCCAATCGTTGCGCGGCCTTCTTGGGGGCGCGGCCGGCGTCCCCGGCTGCTTGGAGACGGCGTCGGCGGGGCCTGGAGGCCTCGTTGGTCGCGCTAGGCCGCGATGGCGATTTCTTTGGCCGCGGCGGGGGGTGATTTCTTCAGCCGCGACGGCGGCGATGGGGCCCAGGGCCCGGTGGCAACAACTTGGGGGCAATTGATAGAGGCTTCGGTGAGGGCGCGGACGGCGCACCTCACCACAGATACTTGAGGGGCTTCCCTCACCTCAGCGCTCCCTTCGGTGAGGGCGCGACGGCGCACCTCACCTCACGGCACTTCTCCTCAGGCGGCGGCGGCCGCGGCGGTGATCTCCACACAAGGTCAGTGACCTGAGGGGTGACAGAAAGCAGGGCGCACCAGCAGCCTGTGGGCAGGGCTGACTGGAAAAGTACTTGGGGGCTGCCCAGCAGCAGGCAGAAATGAAGAGGGGGTGAAGGTCTAGCGCTTCAGGGTACGGCGCTTTACCTGGTGATCCCCAGTTGGGCAGTTTAGGCTTCAGGCCTGGCGGGACGGTCAGGCCTCCTCAAATTAAGGTGTCTTGCGACTGCTCCAGCATGGTTGCTTCTTAGGCGCTTCTGGTTAGGAGTTTCTTGTCAGAAGTTCCTTATTATAAGTTTCTTGTCAAAGTTTCTTGTCAGAAGTTCCTTGTCATGAGGGGGGGGGGATGAGTTGGTGGTCTGGGAGTGCTTGATGTTCCTCCCCGCACGCTGAAGGTGGTTCCCTGGGTCCCCTCACACTGGGCAAGGTCAGTGGGTGGTGGGCGTTCCTCAGCTATCTTACTACAGCAGGGCCTCAGCCCTGTCAGCAGCAGTAGTGTAGGTCTCCCCCTAGGCCCTAAAGCCTATACTCCGGCGGAGGTTCTCCCAGGTTCAGTGGTGCCTCATCAACTGACTAGAAAGTTTTCCCTCCAAGCCTTTTATACTCCTAGGTCAGGTGACTCTCCCAAAGGCGGCAAAACATAACTCCTCCCACAGCCCGGAAGGTTCTGGAACCTTCTACATGCCTGGCTATGTGGCCCAGAGGCGGGGATGGAATGGATACTGTATCCCTATGCCCCAGCCTGACCCTGGCTACTAGTGTGTATGCGTGTAAGGCCCCTCTGCAGTAGCAGGGGCCTGTGGCAGCCATCTTGAGTGAGAGAGAGCACCTGCACCTCAGCACTGCCTAGCAGTGGCAAGGTGCCCAGAGACCTAGGTCCAGTAAAAATATGGTGGCAAAAATGAGGCGCAAAAGGGAAAAAAAACAGGGAAAGACCACCCTAGGGCTGACAGGTCTAACACGCGTTTCCCCCCAGCCGAAAGAGGGGAGAGCTTCCCAACCTCTAGGGAGTTCTCTTCGCTAAGGCGGAAAAACCGGGAGAGACCGTCAGCGTTGGCGTGGTCTACACCGGGTCGATGTTCCACCCGAAAGTCCATCCCCTGGAGGGAAATGGACCACCTCAACAATTTGGGGTTTTCGCCTCTCATCTGCATGAGCCAGCGAAGGGGTCTGTGGTCGGTCTGGATCAGGAAGTGACAACCAAAAAGGTATGGCCTCAACTTCTTTACAGCCCAAACCACAGCAAAGGCTTCTCGTTCGATGGTACTCCACCGCTGTTCCCGGGGGAGTAGTCTTCGGGAAATGAAGGCCACTGGCTGGTCTTGGCCATCGTCATTCAGCTGCGAGAGCACAGCTCCTATGCCATGCTCAGAAGCGTCTGTCTGTACAATAAATTCCCGTCCAAAGTCTGGAGTCCTGAGCACCGGTGCGGTGCACATTGCACGTTTGAGGGTCTCAAAGGCTTCCTGGCAGGCAGCCGTCCAGATGACTCTGCGTGGCTGCTTCTTTGAAGTCAATTCCGTCAATGGGCCCACGATGGTTCCATATCCCTTGACGAACCGGCGGTAGTATCCCGTGAGGCCGAGAAAAGCCCGGACCTCTGTTTGGGTCTTGGGGGGCTCCCAGGCCAAGATGGTCTCAATCTTGGCTTGGAGGGGTTGCACCTTACCTCCGCCCACCAGATGTCCCAGGTACACGACAGATCCCTGTCCAATCTGGCACTTGCTGGCCTTGATGGTTAGACCAGCCCATTGCAGAGCCTGTAGCACCTCCTGGAGATGCTCCAGATGGTCCTCCCAGCTGCTACTGAAGACAGCTATGTCATCCAGGTAGGCAGCAGAGAAGGCCTCTAGGCCAGACAGCACCTGGTTCACCAACCGCTGGAAAGTGGCTGGAGCATTTTTCAACCCGAAGGGCATCACCCGAAATTGAAAGTGGCCCTCGGGGGTGGAGAACGCTGTCTTCTCCCTTGCTCCTTCCGCCATGGCTATCTGCCAATAGCCTGACGTCAAATCAATGGTACTCAAATACCGGGCTGCTCCCAGCCGGTCAATGAGCTCATCCGCCCGAGGGATCGGGTGAGCGTCGGTCTTAGTGACTGAGTTGAGTCCACGGTAATCCACACAGAACCGAAGTTCTGGTGTGGTGCCCGGTGGGGCCGCTTTCGGCACCAACACCACCGGACTAGCCCAAGGGCTACTGGAAGGCTCAATCACTCCCAGTTCTAGCATCTTGGTAACCTCACCCTGGATACTAGCCTTGACTTTATCGGACAGCCGGTAAGACTTGGTTTTTACTGGCGGACTGTCCCCTGTGTCCACATCATGGGTACACAGGTGCGTGATTCCAGGCGTGAGGGAGAACAACGAGGCGTACTGCCCCAAGACCTGGCGGCAGTCCCTCTGTTGCTCTGGGGTCAAGGATGGGGCGAGGACCACTCCCTCTACCGAACCATCCTTCTCATGGGCCGCCAGAAGGTCTGGAAGAGGCTCACTCTCCTCCTCCTCACTTCCATCTGTTATCATTAGGAGAGTGAGTTCTGAACGCTCCTGGTGGGGCTTCAGGCGGTTGACGTGGAACACCCTGTGGGGTTGACGTGGGGTCTTCACATCGACGACATATGTGGTCTGGCCTCTCCTTTCCAGGATCTCAAACGGCCCAGTCCACCGGTCCTGGAGGGCGCTAAGCTCTCCTGGCTCCATGACCCACACCTTCTGTCCAGCGTCTAACTCTACCGTCCGCGCGTTCCGGTCATACCATTTCTTCATGACGGCTTGACTTGCCTCTAGATTGTCCGAGGCCTCCTTCCACAGCTTGGCCACTTGGCTGCGGAATGCCAGCATATAGCTGACCACATCACGGGGAAGCTTCGAGGAAGACTTCTCCCACCCCTCCTTGACAAGACTGAGGGGCCCCCGAACGGGGTGGCCATAGAGCAGCTCAAAGGGGCTGAAACCGACCCCCTTCTGCGGCACCTCTCGGTAGGAGAAGAGCAGACAGGGTAAGAGGACGTCCCACTTCCTTCTCAAGTCCTCGGGTAGGCTCCTGATCATCCCCTTCAAGGTTTTGTTAAAGCGCTCCACGAGCCCGTTCGTCTGGGGGTGGTAAGGAGTGGAGAACCGGTAGGTCACTCCACACTCCTTCCACATGGCCTGCATGTAGGCCGACATGAAATTCGTGCCCCTATCTGACACCACGACCTTGGGGAATCCCACTCGGGTAAAAATCCCCATCAGGGCCCGCGCCACCACCGGTGCAGTGATGGTCCTCAGAGGGATTGCCTCCGGGTACCGGGTGGCGTGGTCTACCAGCACCAAAATGAACCTATGTCCTGCAGAAGTCGGCGGGTCCAATGGCCCGACAATGTCAATCCCTACCCGCTCAAAAGGGGTATCGACAACTGGGAGAGGTTCCAGAGGGACCTTCACTTTAGTCCCTGTCTTGCCGCTCGCTTGGCAAGTGGTGCAAGTCTTGCAAAAAGTGTCAGAAGTGACGCGCATCCTGGGCCAGTAAAAATGTGGGACTAGACGCGCAAACGTCTTGTCTTGGCCCAGGTGTCCTGCTAGTGGTATTTCGTGTGCCAACTCTAGCAGAAAGGCTCGGTAGCATTGGGGGACCACCACGGCCCTTGAGGACCCATGCACCGGAGCCTTAGGCTCACTGTAGAGGAGACCATCCTCCCAGTAGACATGGTAGTTACCAGTCTCTGTTCCAACTGCTTGGGCTTCGGCCTGTTGCCGCATGCCTTCAAGCGTAGGGCACTCCTTCTGCGCCCGGCAAAATTCCTCCCGGGTAGGCCCTCCTTCCACCTGCCACTCTGCAGGGGTCGGCAGGTCCCCCACGGGAACACCAACCACCTCAGCGGACTCCGGGGTCACCTCCGCGGGCTCCCCATCCATCTCACCGGGTGTCTCCTCCTGGACATCTCCTCGTCCAGCAGTGGGCTGGGCCATTATTTCAGGCTCCAACCCCAGCTGAGTTCCTTGTCGGGCAGCCATGGACCGCGTGACGACGCAAGTCCATCCTGGTAATCCCAACATCTCAGCATGGGCATTGAACTCTACCTCCCTCCAGGCAGTATGTTCCAAGTCGTTGCCCAGCAGACAGTCAACTGGCATGGCAGGGCTCACCGCAACCTTCAACAGACCTGATACTCCTCCCCACTCAAAGGGAACTTGGGCCACGGGGTAATGACCCAGGCTATTATCAGCCATAACAACCGGGTGGAATTCCTCAGGAATCACCTGCTCTGGGGACACCAGCTGACGTCTCACCATCGTCATGCTGGCACCTGTGTCCCTCAGAGCCTCCACCTCCTCCCCGTTCACCAGGACCCTCTGCCGATACTTGGCAGTGTTCGCGGGTACCTGAACCCGTGGGATGATCTCTCTATCCCCCAGGGAAACTAAGGTCAAGCCTGTCCACTCACCTCCCCTACCTAGGGACAACTCCTCCCCAAGCGCTACACTGGCCACCCCGGGGCTCTTACCTCCTGTGGGGGCTGGGGTTCTCTTGCGACACTGGGGATCCCCCTTGTAATGTCCAACCTCCCCGCACTCGTAGCACCGGACAGTTCTGGGCTGCTGACTCCTGTCAGGATAAGTGGGTTTCTGGGATCCAGATTGGGATGGGGAACCTACCCCTCTCCCAGGCGGTCTATTTTGGGGACCTTTAAAGAACTCCCTCTTTTTATCTCCCCCTCTTTCTTCTGGGGGAGCCCCTGTCCACCTTTCGGGGGTCCGCCCCGGCTCCCTTGTGGGACACCCGAGTGCTGACCCACGTGTCTGCCTCCTCTGCAAGCTCCCTAGGATTGGTCAGCTTGCGGTCCACCAAGTACTGGCGCAGCTCCGGAAAACATTTCTCTAGGAGGTGCTCTCTCAAGAATAGGTCGTACAGCCCTTTGTAATTGTCAACGTTGCTGCCACGCACCCAACCCTCCAATGCCTTCCGGGCATAATCAAAAAAATCCACCCAGTTTTGTGTGTGAAGCTTGTGGCTGTTGCAGAACTTTTGGCGGTACTTCTCTGGGGTGAGGCCAAACTTCTTGAGCAGGGCCTTCTTCATGATAGGGTAGTTAGTCTGCTCCCCCTTATCCAAAGTTAAAAGTGTGTCCCTTACTAGTGGAGGTATGTACCTATAAAGACCTCCCCCCAGTAGCTCTCAGGAACTCTATGGGCCACCAGAGCCACCTCGTAGGCCGCCAACCACTTGTCGATGTCATCACCTACACTAAAACTGGCCATCACCTCTCTGGGTAAATAGAATTTGGGCTCCTGTGGAACCCCAGCAGGTACGCTGCCACCATTCATTTTGCCCTGCATCTCCATCTGCAAGGTCCGGAGCTCTAGTTCCTTCAGGCTAAGCTCATGTACAAGCTTCCTTTCCTCCATGGCTAGCCTTGCCTGTTCTCGCTCCCTTTCCATCCTAGCAAGTTCTAATGTTAATTGCCTCTGCTCCCTTCTGTCCTCAAATTCCTCTGGCGACAAACTCCCCCCTGACGCACTACTGCCTGCCCTGGAACGTCTTCCTGGCAACACATTCTCGCTAACATCAATGTGCAGTAGGTCCAGATCTCCTGGGTTGTCTGCCTCCCCCTGCTCCTCGTCCCCTCTTCCCTCCGGGTGGGCCATTACCCATGCCCTCAAAGCTTTCTGAAGCACCTCCTTCCTGGCGCCTCGCTTGACGGCCACCCCCCTCTCTAGGCAGAACTCCTTGAGCTGTGTCACCGTATACCTTTCTAGGTTGGCTAACTCAAACTCCATCCTCCTAGGTGGGGTCCCAGACAATTTAAGGAAGGGGTTCTAGACTCTAGGTAACAGGTCTAACGCAGGAATGTACACAATCGGCAATTACAAAAGAATTCCTAGCACTTTCATTACAATAGGTGTCTAATTGCGGCGCACACTGAGTCACTGTAGGGTGCTGCACAAACACCAGTCCTTATCCAACCGCTGAACACCAAATGTTGGAACCGGGTTTACCGAGTCCGCCACGGTAGCATGGCGCGAAGCGGGAAAGCACGCGAAGGCAATGTGTAAGGCAGTTGTGCAGCACACTCTTACTCTGACTCAGAAATGCGAACGCAATAACATGACACCACACCAGGCTTTTGTATTTAAAATCAAGATCTTTTATATATAAATTAAGTTGGCATCAGATGAGGCAGATTAATTCAGATCTACATTCAAATTCATTGCATTACTCAACTGGTGCACATTTTAAATAAAGCATCATAGCTCATCAACATTGTAGGCCACTAAGAGGCCGCAGGAATTATCTCCTAAACGTAGCACTTAATAATGATCTCAAGGTACCTTAATAAAACAGGGGCCTAAACATGCAGTTCACTTTAGCATATTCAATTACTTAAAAGAAGGCTTTTCACTTTACATTTAAATAGGCCTGCATTAATCTAGGCGCGCCCACATTCAGTACAGTGGGCGTCGCAATTCCAGTACACCTGTAACATAAAACACTTCAACTCTTGGCGGTGTACACTTCAGCTCAATTCAATTAAATACTTTCCCCCTGTGGTAAAAGACTTCGCAGTTAAAAGCATGGCCTAGGCAGTAATTACAATAGGCATCTGCAATAAGTTATTAAATACTGTAGGGAACCCCTCAACATGTCCAGTATCCTGGGGCTTCTATGACCCCTAGGGGTTAACTCCAGGCTAGGCCCACTCCTCTCCGGGGCCTCGCCTCATGGGGAAAGTTTGCACAATTAATTATGGGGTTAATGGTGGCCCCCGGCCCCCAGTGGCGTTTTGTGGGCCCTAGGGGCCTCCTGGGCTCACCTGTTGCTGGTTCGTTGGTTGCGCTTCTTTAGCGACTGGCACTCCCCCAGGCCCGGCCCGTGTTCTGGAGGGCGGGGCCCGGTCGGGGTACCTCGGCCTTCAGGCCGGACTGTCGGGACGTTGCGGGGGCCGGTATCACCTTCCTCCGGCCCCCGGGATCAAGGAATGAAGCTGCGGCACGTTGCGGGGGCCGGGATCACCTTCCTCCGGCCCCCGGGATCAGGTAATGACTGCGCAGGCTCAGGGTCTTTGGGGAAGGGAGCGGGAGCCAGCAGTCCTCTTCGGCCGGCTCCCCGTCTCCCTCTGCACGGCCCGGGCTCTTCCTGGGCCTCCGTCGGCGCTGGGGGCGTGACCGGAGCCGGCGCCCAATCGTTGCGCGGCCTTCTTGGGGGCGCGGCCGGCGTCCCCGGCTGCTTGGAGACGGCGTTGGCGGGGCCTGGAGGCCTCGTTGGTCGCGCTAGGCCGCGATGGCGATTTCTTTGGCCGCGACGGCGGCGGGGGTGATTTCTTCAGCCGCGACGGCGGCGATGGGGCCCAGGGCCCGGTGGCAACAACTTGGGGGCAATTGATAGAGGCTTCGGTGAGGGCGCGGACGGCGCACCTCACCACAGATACTTGAGGGGCTTCCCTCACCTCAGCGCTCCCTTCGGTGAGGGCGCGACGGCGCACCTCACCTCACGGCACTTCTCCTCAGGCGGCAGCGGCAGCGGCCGCGGCGGTGATCTCCACACAAGGTCAGTGACCTGAGGGGTGACAGAAAGCAGGGCGCACCAGCAGCCTGTGGGCAGGGCTGACTGGAAAAGTACTTGGGGGCAGCCCAGCAGCAGGCAGAAATGAAGAGGGGGTGAAGGTCTAGCGCTTCAGGGTACGGCGCTTTACCTGGTGATCCCCAGTTGGGCAGTTTAGGCTTCAGGCCTGGCGGGATGGTCAGGCCTCCTCAAATTAAGGTGTCTTGCGACTGCTCCAGCTTGGTTGCTTCTTAGGCGCTTCTGGTTAGGAGTTTCTTGTCAGAAGTTCCTTATTATAAGTTTCTTGTCAAAGTTTCTTGTCAGAAGTTCCTTGTCATGAGGGGGGGGGGGATGAGTTGGTGGTCTGGGAGTGCTTGATGTTCCTCCCCGCATGCTGAAGGTGGTTCCCTGGGTCCCCTCACACTGGGCAAGGACAGTGGGTGGTGGGCGTTCCTCAGCTATCTTACTACAGCAGGGCCTCAGCCCTGTCAGCAGCAGTAGTGTAGGTCTCCCCCCTACGCCCTAAAGCCTATACTCCGGCGGAGGTTCTCCCAGGTTCAGTGGTGCCTCATCAACTGACTAGAAAGTTTTCCCTCCAAGCCTTTTATACTCCTAGGTCAGGTGACTCTCCCAAAGGCGGCAAAACATAACTCCTCCCACAGCCCGGAAGGTTCTGGAACCTTCTACATGCCTGGCTATGTGGCCCAGAGGCGGGGATGGAATGGATACTGTATCCCTATGCCCCAGCCTGACCCTGGCTACTAGTGTGTATGCGTGTAAGGCCCCTCTGCAGTAGCAGGGGCCTGTGGCAGCCATCTTGAGTGAGAGAGAGCACCTGCACCTCAGCACTGGCTAGCAGTGGCAAGGTGCCCAGAGACCTAGGTCCAGTAAAAATATGGTGGCAAAAATGAGGCGCAAAAGGGGAAAAAAACAGGGAAAGACCACCCTAGGGCTGACAGGTCTAACAATGCACTTAAGAATTATACCCCAATAACAGAAGATTCTACAATGACAAACATGATGTATTTGATATGACAGTGACATGGCTGCTGCCGACTGTAGGAGAAGCTCATAGCAGAAAGAATAGCAGTAAGGCATCTCATAATGATGTATAACATGTTATTGACGTATACATTACATTTCTAGGCTCACACATGCAACTGTGACTCCAGCTATTGTGTGAATTATTTTATAAGAACATTAATTATTTACAGCACTTGACCAGGGCGCAACATGAAGTGTCATAAGAAATAATCATTAGGATGCGATTGAACTGTCAGGAAAAGTACCTGTTTGGGCTGTTATTCTCAGAGTAGATATGGAACCACCACAAACACTGGCCCTGTGATCTGGATGGGTGCCAGTCCACAAAACAGCCGAAGGGAAAAAGGGGGTGCAGTGCTGGGGACTTGGAAGACCTGATTTGGCATGCTGATCCTGTCTGATACTTCTCATATACACACGGGGACTCAGATAAAGGAAACCCAATGTTGCAGCAGGGAGCAGACAATATAAGAGCTAACTTCAGTTGCTGAAGCACTGTGTCCAAGGGGTCCGAGAACCCCACCCACAGCCCAAGAGGGGCGTGAAGCTCCAATGCGGTGTGCTGTTGGATCGGTCAGGTCACCATCTGAGGCAGCGATCGCTTTAAATTGAATGACACAGTCAATATTTTGACAGCGGAATACCTTCTTCTCACACGTTCCCATAAAATCACAATTTCAATTGGCACATATATGACCATCGCTCTGTGCGCTCTGCAGAGAGGCCAATGATTGCATGTGCATGAAGTCTAAACACCTTTATGAACCACTGACTACCAAAGTGTGAAATTCGCAATACATCCAGTCTCATCTCCAGAGCGGTCACTCGTGCCTGTCATGAACAATCACCACATCTGGAACTCACGCAGTCGTCTAAAGGCAACTCATTTCACATTAAGTCATATGTCATGAAAAAAATCACGGACACACAACGCATGAAAAAAAAAAAAAATCTCAGGGAATGTAAAATGAAGTTAAATTGAAATGCAAACAGGGACTGAATCCCTGTTATGGATTACCATAAGAATTTGTACGGTAGTTGGGAATTTGAATGTTGTTTTCACCTGTAAAGGACATGATTTTAGTATCAATAGGGACCCATTTCAAAGTTTTTAATTACTGCTGCATCAGAGGGCTGGCATGCACTTAATGCCATGCAGGCAGCACACTGATGTAGAGTGAGTGACAGGCAGGGGCCTAATCAGATCAGTGCCCTCTGCATGGCCTGTGCATCACACACATATTTGTAGGTCATTCTGCACCCTAGGCCCAGTCTTAGAGGTGGGCGAGCCACTGAAAGATCAAGCCAGGCTTGAGTCAAATGCTTGGCTCTGGCTCGTCTTAAGGTCCTCTTGTATCCTCAAGGCTTCTGTCTGACCCCATGTTCTAACCTTACGCGCCAAGAATTAACGACAAGGCAGTGACCTTTGATATAAAACGGGCAAGAGAAATAGATACCCTTCTAGTGGTTGAACGGCACAATCACGTGAAACCAGAAAATCTGGGATCAAACTAACTTCCTCTCTTGATCAAATTTTCTGATCCTAGGCAAATATTTTTTTTCACAGAGCCTCTCTTGTCATCATTCTCACGTGTGCGAGAACCATCACATGCACGAGTTCAGGAAGTGCTTTGTACAAAAAACATGGATTTGATTCAACAGACTATAATGTTGCTCCGTCTATAATAAGAATCTAGGCCACATATTGGGAGAACAGAACAACTGATTGCCTCTGAGTTCACTAGTGGCATGGTCCTTAGAGCAGGGGGAAGGGGCATACATGTCTCTATGTTTATGTTTTAAACTATCACTTTAGATAAATACCTCAACAAGGCAGGGATATAATCTGAAATATTATGATGAAACAATTCAGCATGTTAAAGAAATACTTTTTTTGTAATTTGATTTTTATATGATGTTTGTGGCATGATTTGCATGCCAAATATTTTCAAGGTGGGTCTTCTTTACGGGCTCTTAGAGCAGTGGCGTAGCTACACCTCTGGCCCCCTGTGGCGGTAACTCCTTTCGCTGCCCGGCCGCAGGTAAGAGCGGGTGGTTGGGGTGCTGCTTATTCCTGCGCACCCCGCGACGGCCACAGGTAAGAAAAATCGGGCGGACCGCCCCCGCCCTTCCTTGCTACGCCACTGTCTTAGAGCCAAACCAGACTCGTAGCTCAGTTCCTGCCCAGTTCTTCCCATTAGTTTGTTGACTCACCAAACTCCACTCAGTCTGTAGCAATTAATGTCACTGTTGCTGCAGACAGTCGATCTGACTGGCACTGTCAGGCCATGACCCAGCGATGAAATGATTGGGAGGGTATCTCATCCCAAACACTAACCCCCACCCCCTTCCTCCACCAGCCTAGTCCCTGCTGGAATTCCAAGTGCCATCTCTGCTCCTATTTTATAATATTTGTTTCTTTTTTTCAGGGTGGAAGGAAGTTTATGAAGAGATTGGCTTTGAGACCATTTCTGAACAGAACCAGGGAAGGAGCAAGCCTGAGGTGCAAAGGGAGGTTATTCCAGAATCTTGCTCATATTGCAAAAAAGCCTCTTGGTGTGTGGCTTCTCAGTGATTTTTTTGGATTTTCCGCCTGGCCAGGCTTCTCTGCTGGAAACTCCGATTGACCAAATGGTTCCGACTGTGGCCATTTGTGGAATATTGGTTTTGGACATTGTGCGATGCGTGGGCAGCGGGAAACCAGGGGAGATGCAACCGGTTAAATGAAAATATCACCTGCTGCACTGAAGAGCGATAACCAGCTCCATAACACAACTGTATTCAACTGTAGTGTTCTCCATTGTGTGTCGCTTGTTATTCAAAAACTACCATAGCTGCTACCTAGCCCTTAGCCATGGATAGCAGTTGCAGCACGTGAGGGCTTCATATTGAAGCGCTGTGCATTGTGGGAATTATAGTTTCTCTTCTTGAAGGGGTAGCACATGGGACATGAAATCTCTTGGAGCTATACAAATCCCACATGCCCACGGGTACCAGAAGACTCCATGTCGTCAAGGATGTATGGCCCCAGTCCTGGGCCTTTACTGAACCACTGCATTCATTTGGGTTGTTATCGTCTTGATGCTTATTCTTGAATACAATCAGACTAAGCTACTAGATCAACTTGGTCTATAATAAAGAAAACTTAGCACTAGAGCACTGACATGGAGTCAGCTGGTAACTTTACATCAGCCAGCGGCTGGTTCCACATGCCCATCAATCAGCCAATGGGGGAGTTTTTCATGAAACGTTTAATCAATTTAAGCACTTTATCTACACTGCACTACGTGTCACTTATTTTTCTCTTGATTGAAGTTTTTTCTCTTATATGTATATAGTACATGTATTTTATGCATTGTTATTTAGTATATTTGTGATTGAATTGTAAGGTTTAATCTTCCTGTCAAATAAAAAAATACCTATCAGTCACAGGTCACATAATGCATCCCCAGCAGTCTTGGCTCTTTAGTCAACAGCACTTTAGACGTTAGGTTTGTTGAATCCATTCTCCCAATGTTTAAAGTTAAAATACAAGTTCCAGGCTGCAGTATGCTTTAGGCCACAGCTTGGGTATGGTAAATGTTGTCACACAGGACCTAATGCCATTCAAGAGCTTTAGATAGAACAGAAACTATTTGTAATTGGTCAGCTTGAATATTCACCAGCTCTTTTCTCCATAAGCCAAAATGTTGTGCGATAAATGAAGGTAAGGCAATTCCCGAATGACACATGACTGTATTCCCATCCTCAAGTGTGTGTTTGGACAGGATTGAGCAACCCATTGCCCTGGGTCCATGAATGAGCAGTTCATCCAGTCCAGGTTTTTATCTTTGCATTCTGGTACTTTAGGATACGTAATGGAATGCAAAGAAAGAACCTGGCCTAGATGGCATTGTACTGTATGTTAGTTAAATTTTCTATAGCGCTTCCCATCCCAGAAAAGCTCATAAGCACATTCTGTGGACAAGCAGAACTGCTAACGCATGGAACTGAGGAAGCGGAGAGCTGTGGCAGCCTTTAGGTAAGGTTACCAGATGACTCCATGTCACCAAGGACACAGTGTGCCTGCCCTCGGTTTTCACTTACCAATCGATTGCATTATGGTTCACTTTACATTACCTCACGGTTTAGGTTGCCACCCCGTCATTACAAGTCAAGAGCTTTTTTCTTAGAATTCATTGTCAGGTGCGCTTATAAAACTGGCACAAACGATGAGAGCTTAGACTACAAAACCCCGAATGAACCGCTTCGTTAAATGAAAGTGCATGAGTAGAAAGTAGTGTGTCAGTCACTTGAAGGTCATATCATATGTCACCTTAGTCTTAAAGAGTGATTCTTACACGAACTGGTTCATTTTAATCTTCAGTCCAAGAAAATAATCGACTCCCTCAAGAATCACGGGCTAGAGAAAGAGTATTTTCACCCTACAGTTGAAAACTTCCCTCAATGTTGTAAGGGTTACATTAGTCCTGTTCTGGCTATTTAGCCAACACAACTTTGGATTCTGGAAAATATAGCTTTGGTTCTCAAATTAAGACTTTTGGGCCTGCAAGTCACAATACAAAGGCCCTGAATATGAGTGGACTGGTGTTTTCCGACCTATGCGTAAACCCTTGCTTGCCCAGAGCTCGGAATTATGAGTTCCGTGGTATTTAACGCATCCGGTAATTACTGGGTGCGTTAAATATCTCACCCTTTGCGGTGCGTTAAATATCTCACCCTTTGCGGTGCGTTAAATATCTCACCCTTTGCACAAAATTGGCAGGTCAAACCTATCAGAATTTAACAGGAAAAAGTGTATGATATTTACCTTCTCATGCATCCGCATGTTGTTCCCCAGAAACTTATAATGGGTGCTCTTTATCTTACCATAAATACATGTCCCAGCTTATCCTTATCTGGTGTGATAAAATGCACCTGGATTCCGACAAACTTGGAACGAGAACCATATTGTGCTATTAACTAAAGAATTCAACTGGCTGAAGGTTACCCTCATGGCTTGGGGTAATTGACTGTCCACTTCTTAAAATCGTTTTCCAAAATATCTATTCCTCAATGAAGAAGGGCCACACCACTGCCTACCTCCAGGCCCTTTTTTCCGCATAAACATATTTACGTGGAAAACTCGCCTCTAACCCCATTCCCTTAGCTGTACTTCTATCATGCCTAATGCAGTCTTTAAAATGCATATATTTTCTAAGCAACAGATTTTGAATAATTTTGTATTTACTATTCGGTTTTAAAACGTAAAAAACGCTGTTACAGGTACTAAAACGATTTAAAGTATCTTTACAAAGGTTTTTATTCTGATAGGTGAGGAATAAGAAAAAAGATCTTTTGGCAATATTTGGTGTTTGTGTCATTAATGCAACAATAATTGCAATAAGAGGTTATGGAAAATTGAGGTTATTGTAAAAGATGTTTAGGAAATTTTTTTTAGCAAAGGATGTTTAGAGAAAGAGTTTTAGCACGTGAGACTCAGTTGACACCTGCAGAGCAAGAACACCGATGACATGGTTAGGGTCACTTGACAACTCTGAAGATCTTTCAAATGTTCCCACTCCATGTAATAATACCTCATGCAGGCCAGATTTTTCTTTGCATTCTGGGATTTGTGGTCCTGTTGCTTCCTGTGTAAAATCAGTGCGGGTAGTCCCAGAATGCAAGCAAAAACCTCGCATGGATGAGCTTTTTCATACATGGACCTGAGAAACTTCAGAGCTCAGCTCTGTCCCAAGAGACTCCCTGCTTCCAGTTTTCTAGTCAGATGATCAAAAAAGTGCTCCAGCCGAATAGCTTTCTGCGTCGTTTGTTGTACTGAGCCTACTCTTTCGTGTCGAACAGCAGGGTCGGGCAACAGAGACTTATGCGGCCCTTATTGTAATACATTGTACGCAAGCACATTCCATGCCCATGCAACATGTAGGGCGCTTTCTCTCATTTGCGTGTGGTCATAACCCTGTGTAAATGAGGTAAGGCCTAACCCATGCTCCTGAAACACATTACCAACTGAGGCGCATGGGCAAGGAGGCCCTCTGAGACCTGTGCCGATTGTGGGCCGCCTAAGAGTTGGCACGCATTAGCAATACTCACCTTAGGGAGGCCCTTTGAGAAGAGGCACGGAGAGTTCTGGGGATCCCCTGGACCCCCTCCAAGGGGATAGGGTTGGGGTTTCAAACACGGAGTACAAAGGTAGTGCATTTGTTGAAAAGAGCACATTTTTTGGCAAAATGGACTTATGAACGCGGTCCATCCCAATCAGGACGCAATCCAGGGCCATGAGAGAGCTTTGTTAATCTAGATCCAGGGATTGAAAAACAGGACTTCCTTTGGATTGCTAAATTGCATATACCACTCACAAACAGACGCTCGTCCACTTATACTCACATCAACTCACACAGGGAGTCTAGTTGCAGACCCAAGGCCAAAACACAAGAAATAGAAGATATATCTATTTTTTATTGTTAAGAACAAATACAAAACGTATCAAAGTCAATTACTCATTAAAAACAAGATAAAAAGAATTACACATAAAAATTACGTGAATTTCAAGTTCATATATAAATTAGACAAAATTTTCCTAAATCATGACTGAAAAAGCAAAACCAATACATCTATAGACAACTCATCAAGATAAAAGATAATAAAAACAAGGAAAATACACAAAAAAGACAGCAGAATTTGTCATGGAGAGTACACAAAAAAAGACAGTACAATTTGTCATAAAAAAAACCACACATCCGTGTTAGAGACACGTGAAGACTGGAACCCGATAAACTGTGCCTAATTTAATATCTGTAGTTCCAGCCACTACACGGATTGTGTACCCAAGCGCTTGGCCTTGGGTCTGCAACTAGACTCCCCTGTGTGTGTTGATGTGAGTATAAGTGGATGAGCGTCTGTTTGTGAGTGGTATATGCAATTTAGCAATCCAAAGGAAGTCCTGTTTTTCAATTGTTGATTTGAACCCCATTCCTTTGGTCTTAAGGGGTCTCTCTCTGTCTTTTTGAATCTAGATCCAGGGGCCAGATGTATGACCATTTCATTTTGTGACTCGCAAATTGTGATTTTTGGTGACTCGCAATTAGCGAGTCGCAAAATGAAATGTACTAATGTGTCTCAGACACATTTAGCGATTCCCAATGGGGTTGCAGATGACCTACCTCATTAATATTCAGGAGGTAGGACGGAATTTGCGACCCATTGGGAATGGCCTGTAATCACAGGGATGGTGGCCTGCTGTTGTCAGCAGACCACCATGTCTGTTATTGCTCTTTAAATAAAGCAATGTTTTTCCTGAAATGCAGCCACTTTCCTTAAAGGAAAACGGGATGCATTTAAAAAAGAAAAGTGAAAAGTTTCCTTTTCATTTATTTAGAATAGGCAGTGGTCCGTGGGACCACTGTGTCTTCTCTTAAAAAAAATGCTGGGGCCCACATTCACAAAGGGGAGGGACCCCTTTCCGTTTGCGATTGAGTTACCACCTTCTTCACATAGTTGGTAAAATATGAATGGTTTGCGACTGCATTCCGGTCGCAAAACATTCATACATGCCACTGTGACTCGCTAATAGGAAAGGACACCCTTGAAACGGCCCTTCCTACTAGTGACTTGCAAACCCTGTTTTATGAGTCGGTGATAGGTTACCGACTCGCTAAATAGGGTTAGTACATTGCAAAAGCTATTTCAACGTCCCGATTCTCTGTTTGCGACCACTACAAACGGTTGTACATCTGGCCCCTGGTCTTTTATTTTCCTACAGATTGGATTGTTTGAGCTGCTCTCGTTGATGACCTCAGGAACCAGGTGCACAAAAAATTCCAGATCACAACAGAGCTCTCTGGTTTCCCAATTCTATGCGTGAGTACCTCCTCTGCTCCAGGATTTTTTGCATTCTGGTATATCTCTTTATAATTTCATAATTGCAAATAACAAAATATTAAAAGAGAGCCTCACCTAGATGACTTAAGGACACATGGAACCAGGAAACTTGAGAGCCCTGCTACAGTGGTTTGTACAAGGGAAGTCCAGGTCTTGAAACATGGTGGCAGCAGTGACATGGGGTCACGTAGCGCCCTCAATAGAGGGCAGTTCCTCCTCCTCTCCTCAGTATCCGTCTAAGCATCATGGATTCATTTCTGTGTTGCGTCTGGATACAGATCTCAACATTTCCATTGAAACTGACTCTTAACTGGCCCCGTGGCATGGATTGCAGCCAGCCTCGGATTTCTTGCCATTGGAGCAGTAATAGGGCTTGCAGTTTCACTTTTCCCTCAAATATGGACTAATCTGCAAGCTATTGGTGGCAATGAACATCAAAGTTGTCCCTGCGAGCATTGGGACCTGTACCTGTGACAGGACAGTGCTACAAGACCCCTGGCTAGCTCGGTCACAGGGAGCTACTCTCAGAGCTCTATGGTTTACAAGACTTTTCACCCTGAAGCAGACCTGACGGAATGATACATCATTTTCCAATAAGAACTAACACGATTTAGGCCACATAGATTGTAATTGTAATTAATATATAAAGTTCCTGCGTGCTGGCGCCAATCAGCAAAGCATTGAAATACTTATAAACTACTCCTAATAACTACCTGAAAAACATATTTTTTTTTAGCCAACAACTTTGGGAAATGTCATGTACAATGAATCGTTTGATACCGTTTAAAAAGTCTTAGGTGAATTGGCTTTATAGTGAAAGGCAGATATGCTTGCTGGTTACAACGTGGGGCTGCCATAAAAACATTTCCCGGGGCAGCTTTTTCTCCCAGACCGGCACATCATACATGTTACATTGATTTCTGCAGCAAGGGCCTTAGCCCGCTGAGCTGCCTTATTTTATTGTCAGCGAAAAATGTAATCAAACCAACCAGAAAGAAAATGTAAAGGGTCAACGTGAATACACTTTTGTTAACCAGAGGTCAACAGCTTTTGAAGCTGGAATACATGTCTGGTTTGAGAGCTTACTTTCCGAGCATGTCTTACTTTGTTTAACTGACTTGAACAGGGGTGTCAAACATAGTCCAGGAGGTCTGGATCTGTTAAAAATTACTAGGCTCTGAGATTCGGCACATTTACATACAATAAATCTAAACGGAAATCATTTAGGTAAAAGTATTGACTAGAGCAATGTAAATGTTAGACCTGGCATCATTTGGCGTGGTTTGCCCTCTCTTTTTGCTTCTGACCTCCTGTTTTTGACTGTGTGCTGACTTTAGGTTTTACTGGCTTTAGGACTCTGGCACTTGACCACTGCTGACCAGTGCTCAAGTGCAAGTGCTCCGTGTCTAAAACCAGATGGTAATTGGTTTCTCCATGATTGGCGCATTTGATTTACTAATAAGTCCCTAGTACAGTTCACCATGTGTGCGCCGAGGCCGGTAACTCAAATGCTACTAATGGGCCTGCAGCACTGATTGTGCCACACAAATGAGTAGCCTCGCAAACCTATCTCAGGCCTGCCATCACAGTGCCTCTGTGTGTGCAGTTTTAAACTGTCATTTCGACCTGGCAACTGCACCCACTTGCCATGCCTAAGCCTTCACTTTTATTGCATGTAAGGTACCCCTAGGTAGGCCCTCTGTAGCCCCATGGGCAGGGCGCAGTGTATTTAAGAGGTAGGACATGTACTTGTGAGTTTTGAATGTCCTGGTAGTGAAAAACTGCTAAAATAGGTTTTCTCTACAGCACGGTCTATCTCTCCCATAGGTTAGCATTGGAGCTGCCTCGTAACATCGTACCAGTGTACCTTCCAATTGGGAATAGATAGAAAATCGGAGTTTGGTGTCCCTGGACTCACAATTTAAAAACCATATCTTTTAGTGAAGGTGATTTTTGAATTGCAGGTCTGAAAATGGCACTTTCAGAAAGTTGGCATTTTCTTACTTAACCATTATGGAAGAGGTGGAAGAGGTGTGGCGCAGCGGCCAGGGTGCCTGACTCCCGACCACGGGGTTCACGGTTCCATCCCTGGTGCCGGCGGCAGGTTAGCCCAGCACCATGTGACTCTGGGCAATAGCTCGCTTAATCTTCCCGAGGGCCCCCAGGGCCGGGACACCTCTCCGGAGGTAGCTGTGCGCTTTACAAATGCTGGTATTTCATTTTTTCATTTCATGTGCCTCTGCCTGTCTTTAGAATGCACGCCTGGATTGGATGACAGTTGGGCTTTGTGAATTCACTCTAGACAGTCACGCACAGAGGAAGCTCAGGTGAATTCTTGAGCTAGAGTGGTGGGAGCAGCTGACAATCACAGTTGAATAGGGCTGTGCCTGTCCCCACACAAAGATGTTTCCATCCCCCATAGTGTGTCTGGAGCCAGGGCCAGGAAGGGCAGGCTCTTGCGCACTACAAAGAACTTTCTTTGAAATCTCCCTACTTCAAAGGTTAGAGTGGGTATAAGTACTGGGCCTGTGACACAATATAGAAGGAACACTTCAGGACTGAGGACAGTCTGCCAGGAAGAGCTGTTGGGCTGCCAGGAGGGACTGCAACTTTGTTGTTTGCTTTGCTGTGATGGCTTGCTGCCTGCTGCTTCTGTCCTGGAAGTGAGAGCACTGGACTTTGCTCTCTACATCCTGCTTTCTAAAGTTTCTCAATGGGCTTGAGTTGAGCTTGCCTCCTGTTGGAAGTCTCAGGGCCATCAAAGACTTCACCTGTAGTACCTGGGCTCATCTGCAGACACCCCTACTTGCCAAGTGGTGCCGAATACAGTTCCTGGGCTCTTGGAAGTGAGTTTCCGTGCTTCAAGAAGAAACCAACACTGAGCATATCTAGAACCAGCGCATGTCTGCAATTATGAAGCATGCCGCTGCCTGCACCGAAGCCGTGGTCCCCGCTCGACGCAACAACCATGACTTACAACGCAGGCTCCGATGACGCCGCAGCGCCTCTGAAGAATCTCCACTGCGAAAGTCCCGAGCATCGCACCACCGAAGTCCGTGGCGCACCGCTCTGACTCCGACACTGAAACCCCAGCTGTGGCCCAGTAGTTCGACCTCAATGCCACAAAACCGAGATCTCGCGGCTTGACTACCAACTTCATCATCGATACCGCTCAGCAGTAAGGAATCGAGGTATCGCACCTGCAACCGACGCATCTTCTCCTCTTCGCCTAACATCGTTTCCAGTCATTAGCAGCTCAACGACCCTGCACCGCCTCCGGGAACCGACACCTCACTTGCTACAGTGACGCCTCACCTCCTTTGTGTAACGCACCGTCCCCGAACGCCAACGTGCCGACGACCCTGCACAGCAGTAAAGAACCAACGCATCACCTGCTTTCATGACACCTCACCTCCCCTGCGCCTCATATCATTGTTGAGTTTTGACATACCCAAGATAATGTGCTGGGGTCTGCCTGACCCTTGTATACGGTCCGCACTCCCTCGCGGTAGGATTCAACTTGTGTATTTGTCTTGGTCAAGCGCAACCCGATAGCCCCAGTTGGAGCTATTGTTTCCTCAGAATGAGAACTTTACTTAATATTAAAAGCTTCCTAACTTTATTTGTGTATGTTGGATTTTTGTTGTTTTGGTCTTGTTTACTCAGATAAATATTGGCTATTTAGTATTTTTGTAAACTGGTGTGGGGTACTTTTTGGTGTTTTCACTGTGTAACTGGGGGTAAGTGTACACATACTTAACACATTGCCTCTGGGGATAAGCCTGACTGCTCTTGCCAAGCTATCAAGGGGGTGAGCACAGGGTATTCTTAGTGTGTACCTTACTTACCCTGACTAGAGCAAGGGTCCCTACTTGGACATGGTGCAAACCACTGCCAACTAGAGACCCTGTTTCCAACATTGGTGTTCAGCGGTGAGATTAGGACCTGTATTTGTTCATTGCATTCAGTGATTGTTATACATTACTTCCATATTTCAGACCATTATGTACCATTATAGGGTTTTTCGTTTTTCTTGTCTTTGTGGTACAGCCCTTTTGAATTTTCACAATCATGCCTCAGTCTGGAGAGTCATCAGCAGCATCTACAGATTTGGAATTTGAGCAAGAGAGGTTGGAATCCTATATAGTGCCTCTGCTCAAAAAGTTTTGCTGGGATTTCAAGTGTTATTTTAAAGGCTTCACTACAAAGGAGGAGCTGCAAAAGGCGCCGAGGGCCTGGTTAGTAGCCAGGGAGACTGGTGAGCACCCAGAGGAGGAGATTGTGTAGGTGGAGGAACACAGTCTACAGGGTGATTTGTTAGAAAATCAGAGCCTGCCTGGAGGGGAACCGTGTTTCCTCAAAAGGCCTGACTTCAGCGGAGTTGAAAGACCGGCGAGAAGACAGGAAGCTCAAGTTGGAGCTGGCTAAACTCAATGGGGATGTGGAAGAACAAAAATTGGAGATGGAAAAAGAGATGCTGGCCTTGGAAAAGGACAGATTGGCTATGAAGAAGAAAAAAATGCTTTTGGCTCAAGAGCTGAGCTTCAAAGAGCTGGATTTAAAGGCCAAGTCCAACACAAATGGTGGCAGCCTATCTTCAGTGCAGTTTGAGGGAAAAGTACATATACCCAAGAGTATGGTGAACAATTATGTGAAGGGAGATTACATAAATCAGTGGTCTCAGGGCTAGGAGGTAGCTTTACACATTCACAGGGTCCCTAATAGTGATCGGGGGGCTGGCTTGTGGAAGCATTTTGCAGTGGAGGGGAGGGCCACCTTGTTGGCACTAGTGCCAGCAGACCAGATGAGGGTCCCCAGCAGAAGAGGGGGAGGCAAAAATAATAAGAGTAAGGAGTTCTTCTAAAGGGCCACAAACTAGTTCCTAGGGTAAGGATTCCCAACCGCCTGTAGAAAAGAAGAGTTGGTTCCCTTCAGGAAAGGCTAAAGGGACAAGACCGCTGAAGGGTTTTGGGTGTAATATGGAAGAGCACTTCAAGGGGGATCACAAGTGTCCAAGCGGGCACAGCCCCCCGCCGGTGGGCAGACACTCGGGATGGCTAGAGTAGCGCTTGATGAGGATTTGGTCCCAGTTAGTGATGGGGAGCCAGATGACCCTAGTCTCCCTGGGTGACAGTGAGATAGTCCAGAGAACCCTCATGCCTGACAACACTAAGAAGTACAGGCAGAGGGTGACCATCAATGGGAGGAGGGTGGAGGCTCTGAGAGACACAGGAGCCAGAATGACAACTGTCCGGGTCATCTGGTGTCTGAAGAGCAGGTAGTCCCTAATGTAGTCCACCAAGTAGTTGCTGTTGACAACAGTGATGCCAATTTGTGGCTCAGGTGCCCTTTGAATGGGGGGGTCTCAGGTTCCTTGAGGGTAGCTGTGAGTCCATCCATGCCTGTTGATTGTCTGCTGAGCAACGACCTGGAGCACACTGCCTGGAAGGAGGAGGAGGTCAGGTCGGCACTAAGAGATGTTGGGATTGTAAGAATGGGTGTGCCTGACCACGAGGTCCATGGCTGCAAGAGAGGGTGATCAGAAGGACCTGGAGCCTGAAACAATGGCCCAGGTGCCTGCCAGGAAGAGAAGGGGCAAGGGGCAAGGAAAACCCACTCCCGAAATTCCCACGGTCCGGGAGGAGCCTGAATCTCAGGGGGACGCCCCAGAACCTACAGGGGAATGTGTGGCCGAACTGGGGGACCTGCCTGAGCTGACCCATTGGCAGCAGGAAGAAGGCCCCACAAGAGAGGAATTCTGCATGGTGCAGAAAGAGTGCCCCACTTTTGTGGGTCTTTGGAAACAGGCCGAGGACTAGGCAGCTGGTAACACCTCAGGATCTCACCTTATCTATTGGGAGAATGATATCCTGTACAGCGAGCCTAAGGTTGTTGAGCCTGGGGCAGCCCGTGTGCTTGTGGTACCCCAGCACTTCAGAGCCTTCCTCCTGGGTTTGGCTCATGATGTGCCTCTGGCAGGTCATTTGGGGCAGGACAAAAGTGAGGAACAGCATCAAGGAGGAAGTCTCTAAGATTCTGGAGTTAGGGGTGATTGAGCCCTCCAACAGTCCTAGGTCCAGCCCAGTGGTTTTAGTACTCAAGCTGGCCCACCCAGTGTCACACCTGAACTACGGCTCTGTGTCGGCTACCGCGGGCTCAATGCCATCACCAAGACTGATGCGCACCCAATCCCTCGAGCTGATGAAGCTCGTTGATCAGCTTGGAGCTGCCAAATTCCTCCACACATTTGATCTAACGTCTGGGTACTGGCAGATTGCCTTGGCCAAGGAGGCACAAGAGAGGTCAGCGTTCTCAACACCAGAAGGGCACTACCAGTTCCGGGTCATGTCTTTTGGGTTGAAGAACACCCTGCCACATTCCAGAGGCTGGCCAACCAGGCCCTAGCTGGGTTGGAGAACTTTGGTGCCGTCTACCTTGATAACAATGTAGTCTTCAGGTCCAGTTGGGAGAACCATTTGTACCACCTTCAGGAGGTGTTGAAGGGCCTGCAGAGTGCAGGCCTCACTATCAAGGCCAGTCAGTGCCTGATAGGGCAGGGGGCTGTGGTGTAATTGGGGCACCACGTAGGGAGTGGCAAGGTGCAACTCCTACAGCCAAAGATTGACACCATTCTGGCTTGGGAACTCCCCAAGACCTAGAGGGAAATGAAAGCCTTATTAGGTCTCACTGGTTACTACAGGAGATCTGTCAAGGGATATGGCACCCTTGTTGCCCCCTTGACAGAGCTGACTTCCAAGAAGCAGACCCACCAGGTGATCTGGACAGAGGCATACCAGACAGCTTTTGACACCGTGAAGGAGGCTATGTGCTCCTGGCTCCTCACTTCTCCAAGGAATTCATGGTGCAGACTGATGCCTCAGAGCATGGTGCGGGAGTCGTGCTGTCACAGCGAAACAAAAAGGGCCTAAATCAACCTGTAGCCTTCCTTAGTAGTAAGGTTACTTTCCAGGGAACAGAGGTGGAGAGCAATAGAAAGGGAAGCTTTTGCTGTGGTCTGGCGCTGAAGATGCTAAAACCCTACTTGTTTGGGACTCATTTCCGGGTTCAGACAGACCACAGGCCTCACAGATGGTTAATGCAGATGATGGCTGAGAATCCTAAACTGCTGAGGTGATCCATCTCCCTGCAGGGAATGGACTTTACGGTAGAGCACTGATCTGGAGCAAGACACACCAATGCTGATAGTCTTTCCAGGTTCTTCTGCCTTCGTGAAGAGAATTCCCAGGAGGCTAGGTAGCTCTCCCCACTTTCAGCTGGGGGGGGCACGTGCTAGACTGGCATCTTTTGGCGTGGTTTCCTCTGTCTTTTTGCTTCTGACCTCTTGTTTTTGATTGTGTACTGACTTTTGTTTCTGCTGGCTTTAGGACTCTGGCACTTGACCACTGCTGATCAGTGCTCAAGTGCAAGTGCTCCGTGTCTAAAACCTAATGGTAATTGGTTTCTCCATGATTGGCGTATTTGATTTACTAGTAAGTCCCTAGTACAGAGCACCATCTGTGCCCCCGGGGGGCAGTAACTTGAATGCTACTACTGGGCCTGCAGCACTGATTGTGCCACCCACATGAGTAGCCTTGAAAACCTGTCTCAGGCCTGCCATCGCAGTGCCTTTGTGTGCAGTTTTGAACTGCCATTTCGACCTGGCAAGCGCACCCACTTGCCAGGCCCAAACCTTCCCTAATATTACATGTAAGGCACCCCTAAGGTAGGCCTTCAGTAGCCCTATGGGAAGAGTGCAGTGTATTTAAGAGGTAGTTTTGCATGTCCTGGTAGTGAAAAACTCCTAAACTCTGTTTTCACTACAGCAAGGTTATCTCTTCCATAGGTTAGCATTGGAGCTGCCTGGTAATATCGTACCAGTGTACCTTCCAATTGGGAATAGATAGAAAATTGGAGTTTGGTTTCTCTACACGCACAATTTTAAAACACATCTTTTAGTGAAGGTGATTTTTGAATTGCAGGTCTGAAAATGAAACTTTCAGAAATTTGGCACTTTCTTACTTAACCATTCTGTGCCTCTGCCTGTCCCTAGAATACACATCTGGATTGGATGATAGTTGGGCTCAGAGAATTCACTCTAGACAGTCACACACAGAGGGAGCTGAGGTGTGCCCTGCATAGCCTGATGGCCCATCAACAGGCTGATGAGCCTTCCTGAGCTAAAGTGGTGGGAGGAGCTGACACTCGCACCTGAATAGGGCTGTGCCTGGTGCCTGTCCCCACACACAGAAGTTTCCATCTCCCATAGTGTATCTGGAGCCAGTGTCATGAAGGGCAGGGTATTGTGCACTACAAAGACCTTTTTTGAAGTCTCCCTACTTAAAAGTTTAGAATGGGTATAAGTACTGGACCTCTGACACTATATAAAAGGAACACATCGGGAATGAGGATATTCTGCCAGGAAGAAGATTTGGTGGGCTGCCAGGAGGGACTGCCACTTTGCTGTTTGCTTTGTTGTGTTGGCCTGCTGCCTGCTGCTTCTGTCCTTGGAGTGAGAGGACTGAACTTTGCTCTCTACATCCTGCCTTCTAAAGTTTCTCCAAGGGCTTGAGTTGAGCTTGCCTCTTGTTGGCAGACTCAAGACCATCAAAGACTTCACTTGTAGTACCTGGGCTCATCTGCTGACAGCCCTACTGGCCAACTGGTGCCAATTCCAGTTCCTGGGCTCTTGAAAGTGAGTTTCCGTGCTACAAGAAGAAACTGACGCTGAGCAACTCTGGAACCAGGGCTTGTCTGCAATTATGAAGAGTGCTGCTCCCTGCACCAAGGCCGTGGTCCCCGCTCAACGTAACAACCATTACTTACAACGCAGGCTCCGATGACTCCGCAGCGCCTCTGAAGAATCTCCACTGCAGGAGTTCCAAGCACTGTGCCACTGATGTCTGTGGCTCACCACTCCGACTCCGACACTGATGCCCCTAACAGCCCTACTTGCCAAGTGGTGCCAATTCCAGGGCCCTTGGAAGGGAGTTTTTGTGCTACAAGAAGAAACGACACCAAGCAACTCCAGAACCAGCGCCTGTCTGCAATTCTGCTGCTGTGCCGCTGTCTGCACCGAAGCCGTGGTCCTCACTCGATGCAACGACCGTGACTTACAATGCAGGCTCTGACGACGTCGCAGTGCCTCTGAAGAATCGACACTGCGGAAGTCCCGAGCACTGCGCCACCGACGTCAGTGATGCACCAGTCTGACTCCGACGCCGCAACTGTGGCCCCATGGTTATACCTCGACGCCACAAAACTGAGACCTCGCGGCTTTACCACCAACTTCGTCATCGATAACGCACAGCAGTAAGGAACAGAAGTATCGCACCTGCAACCGATGCATCACCTCCCCTGTGCCTTGCATCATCCCTGGGCTTTAGCGACTCAAAAACCCTGCACTGCCTCCAGGAACCGATGCCTCACCTCCTTTGCACAAGGCACCGTCCTTGAGCACCAACATACCACTGACCCTGCACAGCAGTAAGGAACCGACACATCACCTGCTTTTGCTACACCTCACCTCCCCTGCACAGTCGTGGCTGCTCTCGCGAAGCAGTAGTGGGACGGAAGGGGGGAGAAAAATAAGTAAAAAAAGATCACTTACCTGCCGGCCAGCCGACTGGCCAGCCAACGCCTCTCTTCTGTCCTCTCCATCCTCTTCCTGGCTTCTGTTTGAACAGGAAGCAGGATAGGCTCCCCTAAGCTAATCACAACGCTGCAATGCAGCGTTGTGATTGGTCTGAGTGCCGTGGTTCAGCGCTCAGATGGGGAATGGAAGCCTGGGCATGTTCTCTACCCAGGCTGTAATGCAGCCTGGGTGGAGAACATGCAAAGTGCGCATGAATGTTTGGCCGGCCCCAGAGGGCCGACCAAACATTCATGCGCACTTAGGAGGGTGCCACCGCTCCTCCGCCCTGTGCAGCCTAGCCCTGCCCCACAAAACTGCCCCAGCACAGAAAAATAAAATGATAATACCATTTAGTTATTATCATTTTTTTTTGTTGCTGTGCTGAAAGGCAGTGGGGCGACGCTCCTCTGCCTTAGCGGAGGAGTCACCCCTGCAACTCGCATCATCATTGAGTTTTTACATATCCAAAGTACTGTGCTGGGGTCTGTCTGACTCCTGAAGCCAGCCCACATTACCTCGCGGTCGGACTGAACTTGTGGATTTGTCCTGGTCAAGAATGACCCGATAGCCCCAGTCGGAGCTAATGTTTACTAAGAACGATATCTTTACTTAATATTGGAAACTTTATAACTTGATTTGTGTATGTTGGATTTTTGTCATTTTGGTCTTGTTTACTCAGATAAATATTGTTTTCTAAACTGGTGTGGAGTACTTTTATGGTGTTTTCACTGTGTTACTGGGGGTACGAAATGGCAGCTGGCATCTATGGGGACGGGGGATGGGCGCGCAGAATATTATAAAGAAATAAATATAACTTACCTAACACGACGTCCTCGCTCTGGAATCTTCTTCATCCTGGAACTGAAACCGGATGCTGGAACTCCCTTGCCCAAACTTGGCGCTGCTCACATGCAGCATGTGAGCAGCACAAGGATTAGTGGGAGTGGCCTCACTCGGCGCTCCACAGCGCCCTGGAGGCCTGCACTGACTATCAACCCAGCTGTTTTAAGACAGCTGGGTCGAGAGGTTTAAAGTGCCCAAGGGTGGGATTTTAAGTGGTGAGACGCTCCACCATTCCAACGGAGGAGCCGTCCCTGGGGGTACGTGTACAAATACTTAACACATTGCCTCTGGGGATAAGCCTGAATGCTCTTGCCAAGCAACCAAAGGGGTGAGCACGGGTTATTCTTAGTGTGTACCTTACTTACCCTGACTCGAGCGAGGGTCCCTACTTGGACAGGGTGCAACCCACTGCCAACTAGAGACCCTGTTTCTAACAGTAACAATAAGAAAAAATCCCTACAATGTCAAGTCTTAGAGTAGCTTTAGCCCGACGAAATTTGCCATCAAAGTATCCTCAAAACTATTTAAAGGCATGCAAATTGAATGACTCACTATGACAACACGAATTCCAAAATGTGAAAAAAGATGTGGGGTGTACAGCAAGAAACCGAAGCACGCCGTTTTTGTAGAATTGCAGGGAAACAGTAGCAATGCTGTGGATGATAGGGGCTGCCTGCTGAGTACAGCGTAAAATCAATGTAAATGTCATGCATCCACCCACTCATCCATCCAGCCATTGAATATGATGGCAGATAGAGTGCAATGCCCGTCCAGGCTTGTCTTACCACCGCAGACAGTCTCAGTTTCTAAACTTCCGCTTGCTTTAATTCCGCAGGCCTATTTTAGCAGACTAGTATCTCTGGAACAAAAGAAAAACTTCTTTCTTGTGTCGAAGGGGAATATACCTTTAAGGGCTGACCTCAGAAAACAGATACTGTAACTGACAGGAAATACAAAGGCGGCAGTTACATGAAACAAACATGCCTCGCGGCCCAAGACGGGGAAATCGCCTCTTGAACATTTCTATTTAAGAATTGTGATGTTACACTATACCTAGATATCTGGGTATCAGGCCCGGCTCCAGGAATTTTTATTTGGGTGGGCCAAGGGTGCATTTGGGTGGGCCACTGCGGGCTCGATTTGTCGCATATATGTCTAGGCAGGCCTGATTCAGGGCCCTCCTTTATCTCTTCTTAGTCTTACAAGGTCCAGTAAAACGCACTCTTTTCCAAATCTCTTTCTAAATATTATCACTCTGAAAAAGTGTTTTTTCCATGTAATGTTCCTTTGATGGGAAGAGGAGGTTTCTGAGGTGGGAGTATCAGGCAAGTGACACTACTCAGGCTCCCTCTGTGCGAGTCTTCAGGGAGAATCCCTCTTCATTACTACCTCCACCTGACCCCGGACTCTGCAACGCACTCCCTTACAGGCTTGATTATCCACTACTCCTCTCCAGTGCACCTTATCTCACAGCTGACCTTGGGCCCCAGCCCCATATCAGGCACCATCGGGCTCCACTTTCATTTTTCCCGGTAAAAACATTAGTAAAATCACCTTCAAACTTAAAACATTGAATATAGCGGTAAATATAATTAGCACGCACTTTAAAGTATGTTCCACAGTAGCCCTTATGACCCGACTGCTAATCAAATAAAGAAAAACAGAAAGGCCATGACAGGGCCGGCTTCAGCGCTGATGCGAAAGTCTTTTTGGCGCCGCACCAATAACCTCTTTCTCCGTAAATAACCTTTACTACCACCTTCCAACAGTGCCCCTCATCCCTCCATGCCCCCCTATTGACCTCCTCCTCGGATTCCCTCACTGCCACCCTCCACTAGTGCCCCTCATCTCTTTGTAGCCCATCCCCCTCATGACCTCCTCCTCAGACTTCCTCACTGCCACCCTCCAGCAGTGCCCCTCATCTCTCCCTTGCTCCCCCTCCACCCCATGACCTCTTCCTCGGATTCCCTCACTGCCACCCTCCAACAGTGCCCCTCATCGCTCCATAGCCCCTCCCCCTATTGACCTCCTCCTCGGATTCCCTCACTGCCACCCTTCAACAGTGCCCTCATCTTTACGTAGCCCCTCTCTCATATGCATTTCATTTGTTGTACAGCGCTACTCATATCAGTGTAGTGTGTGTCAGTACTTTACACCATGCACACATTATACAGAGACAATGAATCATACAAGTATGTAAATCAGTCTACAGGGAATGTCACATAAGCCAATGAGGATTACAAGGTGTATGAATCACATGTCATCCATACTGGTGGGCAGTATATTTTAAGATGGTTTGGTCTGGGGAAACACAACGTTAGGATTTAAAGAGTATTCCATGGGGGTCAGCTTTACTGATAAAAATGTATATCTGCCCAAACATACTCATTTTAGCAACATTAGAATAATGAAAGACTGGGGAAGTTCTAACTATATCACAAAAAAAAGCGAAGTTCTAACTATACCATTCATGTTTGTATGCAGCTCTTTGATGACAGTTCATTGGTCACTGTCCTATGTTAGGATTGTAACTTCTGAACTGCAAGTAGCACAAGGATCTCTGTGACAAAGGCAGTAACCCACTGAGCTTCCACATAAAATACAGTTCATCTGCATTTAAAAACTACTAACAGAAACGATTGCTCTCCAGCAGGATCATTTATCACCAGCGTTATCTGGGCATTTTGTATTGTCTTATTGTTGTCCACGATAATGATAAAAACTGTTTAAATGAAGCACTCACGAAGTATGTGTCCTGCTGGGCCTGTGCATATTTTAAAAAGAAAAACAAATAGTAACACATTCTCTTACCTACTCCATTAGTCAAACTTTGTGTCACAGCCTGATGTAATAAGCAGCTGCAGGGGTCAGGAAAAGTGAATAGGAATAAACAAACTTCTTTTCTCCTGCGCTGCATAGAAAAAGAAATATCCGCGCAGCAGAACATTGTCGCCTTTGCCATGTGGAGATGAAGGGGTGAAAAAATAAACAAAGCCTCGTTAACATGTAAATGGTCTTTTAAAGACCTGTGAAGTACTCGGGTGCGGCTGCGATAATCTCTTAGAGCCCGGACCCCCCCAGGTAGTCCCCCGCCCCAACCTCATGCAGTCCCACAAACACTTTGCCAGTCCAAGCGTGTGGGTAAAACGGCCATGTTTAATCAACTTCAAACCTTCATAAACATGACAAAACATTTATACAATTCATCTTTATAAAATCAATCTTTACACTTTTATTATTTACAAGCCTTATCACTGATCATAACCACCGGTTATGCACTATCTACTTACTCCAGCACCAAGGGGCCCTCTGGCTCGCCTCTCCTTAACTGAGAACCACGCAAGGCGCAACCCACCTGCGTCCTTGAGCGGTGAGCCCCCAGCCCTTGGTCCTTGTCCGTCCTTCGAGGGGCCCACCCTCTACCACCAGGCTGCCAAGGAGGCACGTGTGACCTGGCGCCCTTGCCTCCCCAGCCGGTGTCCCCATTCTCCCTGCGGAGAGCTTACCGTCTCTCCCCTCAGTGCTGGCCTCGGGAGTATGTAAGCGGGCCTCCCGTTAACCCTGAAAATCACTGTTCTGTGGTCTCTTTTCCGCCGACCCTCACTCCTATTCTAACCCAAACCCCTAATCTAAGGGACGGGTGGGTGGGAGATTCCGGAACTCTGCTGCTCCCGGGGGTCAAGTACAGGCAAAGAGGATGCCCTCAAGGGGACCCGGGGCCTAAATAGCCACCCCCTGGCTCCCCCCCTTCCGCTCCTCGGGCAGGCTGGAAACACGTCACGGCCGACCCGGAAGTACTTCATTCGGCCAGTAGCCAATAGGGCTACTGGTCCGGGCTATGGGCGGGGTGTGGCGTGGGACCGGGCCCTAAGGGCGCGCTCACTAAGGCCTCGCGCTTTTCAAAAACTGTCTGTGTGTGTGCGCGCCCGGGAAGCTGTCTCGGCCCGGGCTGACACACACGACGTGTGCTTTGCGCGCCTGCCTTCAAGCCCTCACTGCGAGGGCCAAGGCTCCTGTTTGGGTGGGCCAGGCTCATGTTTGGGTGGGCCTGGCCCACCCGGCCCACCCGCTAGAACCGGGCCTGCTGGGTATTACCCTCCAGCTTCATTAATCCCAAAAGTCAGTTACACCACAAAGGAAGCACAAAGATGTGAATGTGTCTTTGATCGCTGTACAACTTTGAGTAATGTCTTATGTTGGACAAAGACGCATTAAGGTGAAGCTGTGCTTCGGATGCGGCATTATTCTACTGAAAGCTTGAAGCCGTTGATGGAAAAGTAGCAATTCGCTTAGTGAACAATTTCACTGCCTCGGCTTCTGCCATGTCTTATTTTGGGATGAATTGTGTTGTGTGGTGTTTCTGGCATTTTATAGCTAACAATCTGCCACTGGTGCGGTACTGCTGCTCTTTCAGTACTTCCAAGAGCACCCACTCTGTCCATCACAGACCAGAGTCAGATTCGACTTGTGAGTTAAGAGCTCTCGGTATATATGTTCTCATGTCAGGTGAATGCGTCAATTTCAATGAGTTGTGGGCAGGGCATAAAGTGGGATTAAAAAACTGGAGGGTCTCTCAAAGGGGCGTGGCAGATGTAATTAAGGGCGTGGCTTAAAAGCAGGTAAGCTGAATATCTATGCTTAGCATAGTGTGCCGCCCCACTGAAATTGGCTCCTTCTGTCATTGCATCCAGATATATAATACAGCAAGTAACATTACACTTACAACAAGCCAGTACTATTGGCTTTGTCAATGGTTGTTAGTTGCATAAGATAAATAAGCAACAACTATGGCTTCGCAGTACAGCATTTTGAAAATGCTTCAGTTCTGAAATGATGAGACTGAAAGAACTATAACGACTCTCTTTGAAGTTACCTCAAAGGCAGTGAAGGGTGGTACTGCTGCAGAGTTAAGATTTATTTTTTTCATGGTGAGGTCAAAAGGGGAGAACCCGATAGGGACCCGTTTGACACCTGCTTTTAAGAACTTCCGGTGCGGAGCACCGGTAAGACCTGACCCACTTAAAGCCCTGGTTGTGGGTGAATATTCGTTTTGTTCTATAGATGAGCCCAGAGGCGCAACTAGAGCCAAATTTTGGGGTGGGGGCTAAGAAAACATTTCGGGGGGCTAATTCTTCCAGCAATGGGCAGAGTGGAGATGCAGGGGCTCTAAGAAGGGGTGAAAAAACAACAAAGCCTCATTAACAAGCAAATGGTCTTTTAAAGACCTGTGAAGTACTTGGGTGCGGCTGTGTGTGTGCCCGGGAAGCTGTCTCAGCCCGGGCTGACACACACGACGGGGGTGGGGGCTGAAGCACTTTGAGCCCAATGGGCGTTGCGCGCCTGGATGAGCCAGAGTGGCGCTTATGAATCTTCTATAACAATTGGCTCGACAGTAAATTTCCAATCTAAGGCTTTCCTCAGGTTGGCCCCACATGGATGGGGTGTGCGAGGTAGACCAGAGGCTCCTGCACAATCTGGGTGGTAATCGCTCACCCATCAAATAGAGATGGAGCCAGGGCCGTCTTAACAGCATTATAGGCCCCCGGGCAAAGCAATGCACTGTGCCCTACCTACACAACCATTCGCAGGAATAAAAATGTTTAAAGGAAAACTAGTGTTAAATTCTGCTCTGCATGGGGCCTCTATGCATGTGAAGCCCCCGGGCAACTGCCCAGCGTGCCCATGCATTAAGACAGCACTGGATGCAGCCAGGTGACATCATTACTGGGTGTAAAATTACCGACACTATTCTGAGTTTTGGACATCAGTATGGTAACAATGCGGTAATACTGAGTCTTTATTCCCATGGAAAGATGTGGCTGGACTTTGACCATGTAAAATGATCTCAGTTTTAACCTAGCAGAATCATATGGGCAAAATAACCGGGCGCACTAATACGTCCCAGTTATCAACGAGATTTGGGTGCAGCCCGGAGTTAGCAGTCAAATTAGGATATGCAGGGTAGGTGTTATCAGGGCCAAAGAGAGGTTCGAATAGCTCTGTGCCAGATGTGCCCAGATCACGAGGAATTCAGTGTACAGATTATTTCTTTGCAAGATATCGAACAGCGAATTGCCCCCTGGTTGATGCAGTGGGGAGTGGGTAGGGCAGAATATTAGGTCTATAAAACACTAAAATCTGTTTCTTTCTTCTCTTCCATTTGCAGGGTCTGATTCTAGAAGATCTGGGTGCATTGTTCATGGATCAATCCTCACAGAAGACCGCTGTTAGTGTGAGCATAGAACGACAACAGGAGGGCTTGTGGTTACATCCAACTATGTATAGTAAACTTGGGCTTGGAGAACTTGGGGAACGCTGAAACTCAAGCCACAGACTCGGGTGGACAATGGTGAGAAAACAGAGATGCTTGATGAAGCGGGGTAAAGATCCCTCAGGAGCCAGATCACTAGGCAGCAAAAGTCTGAACTAGTGTGTCAATATCTGGAAGCGACAATCTACCCAACAGCAACAGTTCAGCCACAACGGGAAGAAAATAAAATGGCAGAAAGTCTGATTATGTCAAATAGTGGCTTACATGGACAAATCTTAGCAATGCAAACTGTCAGAGCAAATAAATCAACCCCAAATCCTAATATGCAAAACAGGAGAGAAGTCGGGGAAATTCCCATTATGAGTTGGCTTAAGGAAAACTATAACTAAAATTAGATATGAGACTGGCTTTCCTACACATCACTGCCATATTTTGTCTGTATTAGCAGACTACTATGCTAATTTATATCATAAAAAATAAGACCTTTCTTAAAATCATGAATGTGGGACTTAAACCTACTAACCCAAAAAAGATAATGATGGGAACGTTGTGTTAAAGATGGAATTCACTACAGAAGAGATTATATCCAAAATGCCATTTTTAAAGATTTCCGATTTTCATGCACATACCTCTTTGCTTGATGACCCTGAACTACCTGATTGCTTTGCAAGTTATTATCTATATAACTTGCACAAATCCGGAGTTACTAAGTGGATTGATTTATTTGATAATTGGTCTCTAAAATCATTCCTACACTTACAGACCAAACTTGATTTTCACCACCATGATTTTTGAAAAATATTTACAAATTAGATCTTACTTTTTAGAAGAGAAAATGAGGCGTGTAATACTTCTAATTCAACATCATTTATTGAGGATGATATTTGATACAAACAAACCTACAATTTCATAATGATATGCTTGTCTGATTAAATCAAAACCTAATAATACATTACTATGTGCTAAGAAGTGGTGTAACTAGCTGGGAGAAGAAAATTACAAAAAATTACTAGCATTTTTGTTCGAAATTCTAGAATTAGTACTTCAACTATGTTGAGAAGTTAAGCATACCGCACTATACATGATTTCCATATTACCCCGGCCAAACTCACCAAGTGGTATAATCAAGTTCACTGCTGCCTATGATGCTCTTGTATGTCTGCTGAGGTTATCCACATGTTCATCAGTTGTTCAAGCTTGTGACAATTCTGGACCGTCATCTCTCTAAGAAACAAAGCAATACGATTTTTACAATTGAACAAGTAAATACGCTGTCTTACTTGGGAATAAGGTAGATGATTGGTTTTTTTAATATCCAAAACAGAGAGGCAACACAAATATTCAATTCCACCAGCAAGAACACATAATCTTGAGTCTTCAGGTGAAGTTTCAAATTCTTCTTTATTGGCTTCAAGCAGCCAACGCGTTTCTCCCTAAACAAGGCTTCATCAGGGCAATCGTTACACAACCAAATAGTACTTATTTGTGGTGTAGATGGTTACTTTATGACCGAAGTCCCACTCAAAGTAAGTAGTCTTAAAATCAAACTGTCAGGAGATCTTAAGTTGGTTAGAAAAGCGTTCAAGTCAGAAGGTGATAAGAAGGCGTCTCGGTAGACGTGATCCAAAAGTAACGTCCCGTGAAAAACTGTTGGACTGACTACTCTTCAGTCCCTTCTCCGTAATACGTGCACCGATATGTAAGCCGAACATGGCATTTACCAGCAACTTTCTACGAGTCCCATTTGTGGGGGGGTACTGAGTGTCCACATGAGTTTTTCACGGGACGTTACATTTGGATCACGTCTACCGAGACGCCTTCTTATCACCTTCTGACTTGAACGCTTTTCTAACCAACTTAAGATCTCCTGACAGTTTGATTTTAAGACTACTTACTTCAAGTCGGACTTCGGTCATAAAGTAACTATCTACACCACAAATAAGTACTATTTGGTGGTGTTACGATTGCCCTGATGAAGCCCTGTTTAGGGAGAAATGCGTTGGCTGCTTGTTTGTCTGATTGAAGCCAATAAAGAAGAATTTGAAACTTCACCCGAAGACTCGAGATTATGTGTTCTTGCTGGTGGTATTGAATATTTGTGTTGCCTCTCTGTTTTTGTATATTCTGTATTATTATAAGGTCTATAAGCAGCGGACCTTGGAGGTGGGCAACAGTATTTCCTAATACTACTTTTGTACATATACACCTGAATGACTATCTGGGCTGTGCGGCCTTAATTATCCCTAGCTGCTTAGTTTGTATTTAGATAAGTGATTGTTTTTTTCATACATGAACAATTGTAAGATTGTTGATCGCAAAATAATAAAAATCAAACAGAATATCTTTTTATGATGAATGGTGGAAGAAGTAAATGGCGCATATGAACTGGAATATAAAATAGCCAAAATAAGAGGGTCCATAGTATGGTTTCAATAAAAATGGGAAAAGCTGAGGAATTATTTAATTACCTGAAAATATCCTTCCATTGATGAATTACTAATAATCAACATGGCTGATGAATAAGGATGCATGAATTCTTGAACTTATATGCATAACTGTTACTTAAATATTTATTCATTCCTACTTTGTAATGCATATGTTTCTCCTCTCCCTTCCTCCCATGAGCCCCCAAAAAAATTACAATGGGAAGCCATCCAAATATTCACAAAATAATCCATATGGGTTTTAGTATTTGGAATACATTTGCAGTAAGACCAAAGGCAATCAACGTTTTCTTGAGTACATTAACATGATGTCAATAAATGATGTGGCTGAGGAACTGACAAAGTGTGTTAATGATTATCCCACTCTCAATGGGGCTAAAACACCTATACTCCTGTTTGCAGACAATTCATTATTAATCTCCAGTTACCGATGGGTTTACAAAATCTGCTAAATACATTTCTGGAGTTCGGCGATCACAGGGCTTTAGAATTGAATGCTGCAAAAACCAAATTTATGGTTTTTGGTAAGATCGCTAACAAGAGCTGTTCAGTAATATCTGGTAAGGACCGTTTGGAAAGGGTCTTTAGTTTTGATTATTTGGGGGTGACCCTGTCAGACAAATTTAGGTGGATTAAAAAAATAAATAAAGGAGCCCTTATGATATCACATAGATCTAAGGCCATTTTACATTTTCAGAAGAATACATACTCGTGTTCCATTTCCCAAGCATTGGAAGCCTATTGAGCGAAGGCCCAAAGTGCTGCATTGTCTGGTGCAGAAGTTTGTGGTCACACTGATACGACAAGTCTCACAGTGATGGAAAACACATTCGTTAGATCACTGCTCTCAGTCCCGGTAAGTACCCCTTTGGTCCCACTTTATTTTGACTCAGGGATAAAAAGAGTATGTGATCTGCTGCACTTAAAGCCACTACTATTCTGTATCCGTATCTGGACTACCCCAGAATTAGCTGAATATAGAGATTCCTTGAGTAGTGTAAAGAATATGGACCGAGCCTTAGAGATACCCTGGTTAAAATTTGTTCGAGAATGGTGTAAAAAATTGGGTTTGAACAGAGTGTGAGACTCGCCTGAATTACTTTGCAAGGCGGACAAGCAGGCCTTAAAATCAACCTACTGGCTACTAGTCTGGCAAGGAATAACATCCAGGGGCACTATGGACCATCTTACTGAGCAGTTCTTGGCATTTAAACCTACTTCAGTTTTTGAAAGCTATATGGACAATATAGCACCACCGTTGGCCAAGAGCTTGTTTATTAGATTTAGAACAGGCTGTTTGCCTCTTTGATCATTTAGTAAAAACTGGAATATAAATCTCTCGCCTGATTCATGTCCAGCTTGTGGCATGAATTCTGAGACTTTTGACCATATTATGTTTGTCTGTCCTGAATACAGAATGTGCAGAAAATGGTTGAACCCAATCGGTTTGTCCTTGGAGGTACTACATTTTAGAGAGGCAAAACTAATCTTGATGACTGACACATCTGGCCCGGTTGTTTTTTCCGTGAGCCGGTTCTTGTTCAATATCTGGATAAAGCGGGAGAAGTTTCTAAAATCATTGTAAATTTGAGTACTTTAGTGCACGGGTTGTCCTGTGGAAACCATTTTAAGTATTTATGTATTAGGTACATAATCGTGTTTTATATAGTAATACTTATTGGCCAGCCCATTTTTAAAGCACTTTTCAGAACATTGCACTTTTTAAAACATCATGAATTTTATACATCTCTGAAACCTGGGAATAATTTTAATTACTAATCTAGACATTGCAGAGATAGGACTATTAATTTGAGGGATTATCTTGATATTCCGACAGAAATAACTGTAATGAAACTGCACTGCATGTGGTCTGCTGGGATTAAGTTTTATGATTTCATTTTAATGTTTTATTACAGTATATTTATGCATTAAGGATACTGAATGAAGCAAAATCTGTTGTATGTATTACATGGATGTTTTGTACCTTTGATGGTTATGAAACCGAATAAAGGATCTTTGATGATGATGATGATGTCAATCCCTGTTAGCATGGTGTCCCACACCAATTCCTCCCTTGACTATTTTAGTATAACTTTATAAGATCGCTTTTGTGCTGCCATGGCAAGTCTACATTCCCCAAGCTTCCTGTGTTTTATTGCTGAGTGCCCAATAATGAGTAAAATGAAAGGGCAGCGTTTAGTCAAGGAGCACACTATGTAAATTGACTTTCACTGGCAATTTCTTGTGAACTTTAAAGACGCTTAGGGCTTGATTGCAAATTCCTCGTAATATTCCAGCCCATGCGTAAACATCTGTTTACGTATGTGTCGGAATTACGAGTTTGAAGGTATGTAGCGCATATGATAATTATCGGATGTGTTAAATAACTCAACCTTCATTAAAGTTTGGTATGTCAAACCTGCTGAAATTTAACATAGGAAAACATATGGAAAATAGAGGGCTACAGAGGCTCTTAAAAGGTTTGACACACTGACCTCAAAGGTTATTGCGGGGAAAAACTTTCAAATCCCACATTTAGATAGAAGAAAAAAGACTGGGTTTTGAGGTTTCTTAATGATTCAATGAGTATTCACAAGCAGGTATTGGAAAACTTCAATGTGTTTTATTTTTCAAAACAAAGTGAACAACATAGACCAACATGTTTCATGACACACACGTCGCTTCATCAGGGCCAACAACAATGCAATATTTGCAGCATACACAATTGATAATGATCTCGTTAAACTTGTATTTGGGAAATAGAATTCTTGGTTCGATCAAACATATAAAAAAAACTTTGACAAGGTCTGATGTTGAGTAATTATGGGTTGATCAAAAGAATACTGTGCATAAGTATGCAATCCAAATGTCATGGCATGATAACTGCTATGCCTTTAGCCACCCGGGAGATCTTTTTTTTTTTTACTGTATCATATGGATTTTGGTGCGTTAAACACCAACATCTGCATGTTATTCCCAATGAACTCGTAATAGGTGTTATTTATTGCACCCAATAAATAACGTACCCTGTGGTATCATTATTTATCATGCACAATAAATGACACCTTAGCTCGCAATAAGGCCCATACTGTAATGGATTAGAATGGACCTAACAGTTACTCACACCTAGCTTCACCAACTAAGGTGACTTAAATACATTGGGAAACTTAAAAGCAAGCTGAGCAAATAGCAGTCGGTAACCCTAATCTCTGCCCGAGTACAAGTAAAACGGGCTGTTATTCAATAAAAGTGCCCAACAAAGAAGGGGGCATAGATTTCAGAGAGTCCAAATGACAGGAAATACTTTGTGGATGGTTGTTGGGGGAATTCCATTATGAGGGTTTGCAAAATAATTTTCCCTTGCCATTTCAGTCTTGCCTCTTATCTGAATATGTTCTTTAACATGCTTCATTCAGTCGAGCTGGTCCTACAATTTATCCTGTATAGAACTGTTTTCATGTAGGAATTTGCAGTGAGATTGTACAATTCGTAGTGGAATGACACAGCCTCAAGAGTCCGGGAGATTCAAGGAAACGGAAGCATGACAACAGAATTAGACTGGAACAGATAGATTTTCAAATTTTTCTGTCTGAAGGAGGGATGATTTGCTCTTACAAAGACATTAAGGTAAGACGTTTTACCAAACTGGGGCCAATACCAAGAACCAAACCTATCCTCTTCATTAGTGTTTATATCAAGGAATCGTCAGTGGTATCCACAGAGCGGAACACATATCCAAACTGAGTGCCGATCATAGACTTGATGATTCTCATTTTAAAAAGGTGCGAGTCATGCCATACATAGTCTTATAAGCGAAGAAGAAAATCTTAAATGTCAGAGTATGCTTGAGGGGAATCCAGGGAAAGGCTCAGATGAGATGAGAATATGATCAATGTTCAGATCTCCAAAAACCAGGCGAGCTGCAGCATTCTGAATGACTTGTAGCTATTTCAGAAAGTCGATATCGTTATGAATATCAAGACTTCCAATAATCCATGTTGGAAAAACCAAAACCATTGTTATTTTGCAGCAATTACCTGTGAGGCAAGATACAATCTATCATAAAGCCACAATTTCATGTATATCTACTTGGTGTAGGATATTCATGCCAAAAGGCCTTTGTCCAAAGATGTTCTCTGTGTCCAGTCACCATCTCTATGAGTTCAGTGTCTGCCAATATCTACCCAACCAATCTAGTATATATGCCTGAATATTTCTAGAGGATTCAGTCGGATTGCCCTGGTCCCCCATTAGGGAAACACATCGTTATGTAGCATAGACGCAGAAGAGACGTTCAAAAGCATGGACAAGAGGAGCTCTTGGCTGATTAACCATTTACAAAATAGCTATGGAGGCTTTATCAATGAGATTGAGAAAGTGTGGGAATGTAACCATCATTTGGTGACTGCAACGGAAACCATCACAAACTATATCATGTATAAGGGTCCCTGTAGACCAAAGAACTGTAGTTCTGGTTTGAATTACATTCATAGCACCAAGACAGATTGGGGGGCCTCAATAATGGCTATGACTATCTATGGTAGGGTCTTGGGAAATGGACAAGCTAGAAAGGAGGCTGTCATTCTAACATAATGAATGCTGTTTATTTGTTGGTAAAAAACATATATCTCTTGGCACTTCCTTGGCTTAGCCTCTTGTCCAGAAGACAGAAATGCAGCTTTTCAAATCGGATAGTGAACATCTGAAACAAATGTTGATATGTTTCACGTTTGTGACCGTTATATTTTCTGTCCATTCAAATGTACAGATTTGAATCACCCTAAAAAGTGACAGAAGGGTTTCTAAAAAGGTGAAAATAATATATGATAGGCCTGTTTTACATAGTCTGAAGAACCAATAAAGGTGATTTTGGATACCGGCTGACCACTGCACTCTTATGATACACTCATGAGTTATGTTGAACAACTCTGCAGACATTTCCTTTCAATTTCAATTGGGACTGTGGCAACAACTAGTACCGCAGCGCTGTGGTTCTGCAATTTTAAAACTGTGTATGCTTATTTTAATAACAGTACATTTCTTTTATCCCCTGTAGAAAAGTTTGAAACTAATTCCATCGTATCTGGCAGTCCAGGCGATCTGATCTCAGTATGAAATATGAACGCCCACATGTTTAACAGGGCATGTGTTAGATGACTCAACACATGTTAGTAAAACATGTCTTGGGTACTGCACATTAGTAAATCCGCCAGGTGTTAGGTCTCACCATGGTATATGGGTGCTTATATGAAAGATGCGTTTATAGTTTAATTGTGGCTAAGCTAAAGAAATAAAACATTGTTATGGTTAGCTCAACTACCCATAGCTTCTACACCTGCTATGCAAACCATAACACTGATACTAAATGATTGCTCATGGCCTCATCCTTGATGTACCAGATGACTTCACAAATGACAGAAATGCTCGGACTAGTGACAATTGACACTGTGAAGTGATATTAATGGTTTCCTTCCAAAATCAACTTTAAAAGATAAAGCTAGGCAGGACAACTTTAGTCCACATCATCCAGCTCCAGAGGAAGGAACATCACTTCCTGCCAACCACCTCCTTCAATCAATTCCTCAGAGTGTACTATCGCCTGGACACTCCAGCAGAGGATGGACACAGATAAGGGTATTATCTGTTTGTGACTGTTAAGGGTGGACACAGACAAAGGTATCACTTGCTTGTCCCTATGAGGGCCAGGAAAGGCCTGGGTCAGAACCCCTGTTCCACTGAAACTTACAAGCTAAGATATAAAATAATGTGGCTCACCCAGTACCACATACGTCTACTCCTCACAATCCCCCTGAGACCTAGACAATCCAAACACTTGCATAGAACTCACATAACACATAGACCCAAACTTGTACACAACCTACTAACTACCGCACACCCTCAAACTACAGAACACACCTTTTAACTCATGCTCATTAACACTCACTCTACAGTAGGTCATGCACCAGACATCGCAGGCTTCATAATCTATCACACGCTTGACACTCTTTTCATCACAGAAACATGGCTCACCACTATATCATTGTACATTCTAGATGTCCTTCTTCCTACAGGCTACAGCACCCACCATGTGAACTGCACACAGAAGAAGGGAGGAGGCCTCGTTGTCATCTGTAAGTCCTTCTGGAGCTGCAACATAGATAAGCAAGTAACACTCAAATCCATGGAGCTGCTAACATGTAATTTCCTTCTCTCTGCAACTCACACCGCCACCTTCCATCTCATCTACTGGCCTCCCAGGCTGAACAAGGACTTCACTGATGAATTCTCAGATCTCATCACCTCATCATTTTGACATGTCCACATCTCCCTCTTGGGTGGTTGCAATCTCCTAGACAACACAAGCTCAAAGAAAACAAGAAACGCCCTCTTTAACCACATCAACACAACGTGGGACAGCATGGCACGCTGCTATCACAAAGGCTATATCCTCGTCATCACAATATCACCAACAATTCAATTTAAACCATCAATACTTTGGACTGGACTGACCACTTTGCCATCCCCATCAACCCAAAAATGAAGACCAAAACTCCAGATCCTTTAAAGGCATCTCTATAGACAACGTAATGCTTGACATCAGGCACCAACACCTTTTTGGAAAACTATGTGAACATCCATGCTTTAGTTAAAACATGAAAGAGCAAATCAAAGCCTTCAGCGCCATGGTGCTCTAAAGACCTTGCTGACAATGAACGATCCATCTGCAGACAGGAGATGGAAGAAAAACAGAACTTCTGCTGACCTCATGATGCTGAAGTCCCACTGCTCAACACACAGACAGCTCATCACATCAGCCAAAGCTAATTATATTATCAAAAACATCAATGATGAAGCGACCAACAAAAGCACAACACATTTCAAGACAAACAAGCACTGCATAAACTCCCTTCTGGACCCATTTTATTCCTCACACCACAGAAAAGTGCAATGCATCAACCTCTTCTTCAGAGTAAAATACAGAAACTTTGACAGCACATGAACACCACCAAGCCTGCTTCATCACCTATGCCTACACCTTCCAGTACAATTCAGCAATAGTCATCCTTCAAAGCCCTATCTCTTGACGATCTTGCCAACATACGTAACTTCGTCCAAGTCACTTATGAAGATAATGTCGTACCCTTGTCCTTCATGAAAGCTCTCACATTAATGCAAACCATCTCCTGCACGGCTACCAATCTGGCTTCAGATCACGCTGCAACAAGAAGACCACTATCTTGCATATCATAGACTATATCCTCCTAAACACAGATGAAGAGGACCCCAACCTTCTGATACTGCTGGACCACTCAGCTGCCAGGGGCGGCTCCTCTGCTAAGGCGGAGGAGCATCACCCCACTGCTCTCAGTGCAGAGCAGGAAAAATAAAATGATAACGTCGTTATTATCATTTTATTTCTGGTAGATTCGGGGCTTGATTGGGGCGGGCGGGGCTGATGGCACGGGGGGGGGAGTGGTTTGCACACTCCAAGTGCGCATGAGGGTGTGGCCAGCCGTCTTGGGCCGGCCAAACAGTCATGTGTACTTTGCATGTTCCCCACCAGGCTGTAATGCACATCCTGGTGAGGAACATGCACAGGCTCCCTGCCCCATCTGAGTGACGAACCACAGTGCTCAGACCAATCACAACGCTGCAATGGCTTAAGGGAGCCTGTTTGTGCTTCCTGGTTCCAGAACTGCGGAGAAGCAGAGGAGAGGTGCAGCCGGGTGAAGAGATAAGTGGAACTTACTTTTGTATTTTGTCCCCCTGTCTCCCCCCCTGCCCATCCACCTCGTTCCCTGCCAGCTGCTACTGTCAGCTGCCTTCTAAGCAGACAACCATTCCAGGTCATAACCCTGGAGTCTCAAATGGGATTCACCGGCATTGTCCTTCACTAGTTCTCTACCTACCATTCCAGACATCACTAGTTTGTTTACATCAGCACCCCCAGGTCCCAAACGATCCCTATCACCAGTGGAATTCCAACCCAGGTTCCATACTGAGCCCTGTCAAAATTGAAATGTCGGCCCGAGAGGATGAGGTTCTTGGGGCCTACAAAGGCTCAGAGAAGGAGACTGTGCACCCCTCCCTATTTAATAAAAATAAGTCTCATGGGAAGGGGTCCCTGGGGCTTGAAAAGGCGCGGGGACTAAGGCTACGCAACCCTCTCCCCATTTAATAAAAAAATGGCCCCGGGGCAGGGTGCCTTTTTTTTTAATCAGAGCCGCTAATCCGCTGATCCTCTGTGGAGCATATATATATTTGGATTTGTTTTAAAGGTGTTACGTGTGCGCTGTATGGGAATTTGCAATGTGTGGGTTGTGTTGTGGGTCAAGTCCATGTGCTGCTGGAGGGCATGGCTGTGCTCTGATGTAAGGTATAATGCTTGGTCTGTCTTCTGGAAGAACCATCTTAAAGGCGGTTTGATGTGAGATGGTGAGCCGTCTGGGAGTGCTGTGCTTATGCGGGTAAGAGATATGTGTGTGTCACGGTGAGGCATACCATAGATGTATTTTGTTGGAAAGGGCATGTTTGTATCATACCAAGAGGTGCACCTGTGCATATGTTATTGATATACACCTTTTTAGCACGCACTGATACTGTGGGGTCTGATAAGTCTATTGAGCTGGAATAAAGGGCTGTGAATGTGGTGGCACTTACACAGTACAAATCTAGCTGAGGAGAAATGGTGTGCTCTACATCAATGACGGACGAGGTGGCCCTTGAAGAGAGAAGTTTCAGCTCTTTTATGAACTGGCGGAAGAATGAGCCTAGCTGGATGCGGGTGGAAAATTCTAGATTCAGGCCCCACAATCAGAAAAGGTTATCCTCCGGTCTTTTTCAGTGAAGCCCTGGCAAGTTCAATTAAGTTTTTCTAGAAGATGGGTTGGGGACTTATGTGTGGAAGGCACAATGTCTGGTGTGGATTGGAAGGGGTTCTGAGTGGGTGTGTTGACAAGGACCGTAATTGGCGAGTTAGTGGCAACAGGTAGGTGTGAGCCCAGTGTGAGGGTACAGAAGTTGCTTTGACACTGGGAATACTCATGTGAGCAACCACATTGAGGGTATAGTGGATAGTGTGGCACTGGAGATCCTCACATGGGTCTCCACTTTAAGAGTACAATAGTTGGAGTGGAGTTGAGAAGCCTCACGGGTCTGTGGATGTAAAGTACAGATTGGATTATGTGAACTGAACATGTGCTAGGGGCACTACTGAGGAAGGTACAATAGTAGGTGAGGTACTGAAGGATGGGTAAGCTGAAAGTGTTAGAAAGTGTGCACATTCACTGTGGCACTGAAAAGGTTCAAGCCTATGCCCAGCCTGAAGGTGCAATTAAGGGTGCCGTAGTGCGATAAATGTATGTCTGAGGATTTGTTATGTACAATGGTTAATGTGGTAATGAGCGTGTTCATGGATGTATCTTGAATCCAAAGGTTAGTGTGATAAGGGTGAGGAAATTGGGGGCTACATTGGACGGCACATTCTTAGTTGTGGTGACTTTGTTTGGCTGTTGTGAAAATTCTGCGTTGACTTGGAAGGTTCAGGGAATGTGTGATCATGGAAAACTCACGTCTCCCCACTTTGAAGTCACCATAGTTGATGTGGTATTAGAAGTTGCAAGTGGAGTTAGAAAGGCACAATTCCTTGTGGTATTGGGAGAGGTAATTTGTGAGAGCGTGCAGAACTTTATGAAGTGGTTGCTATGGTATGTGTGAGATTGCGTGTGTGGAGGTGGAAGGTGCTAATTATTCTTTGATAGGTATGAAATGGTGGGTGCAGAGTTAGAAGTTACAGTGCTGGGTGTGATATGTGTGAGGTTGGGAGCTGCATTTCTAGTTACAAATCTCTGTGTGGTATGCTGGAGTTGTGTGTACTGCATTGAAAAGTAAAATGCATCTTGTGGTACTGCTAACGCTCATGTACGTGTCCACGTAAAAGGCACAGTAGTTGGTCTGGTACTAAGAGGAGACATGTGGTAGAGGAGCCTCATAATGGAGTTGCTGGCTAGATGGCGTCATGTTCGATGTCTTGTTAGGATGCCCATGTGTGTGCTGGATTGAAAAGTACCGTGGCTGATGTGGTATACATGATGTTGCAAGTGAACATCTGGAAGGTACTTTCACTGGTTTGGAATACGGAGGGGTTACGGCAGATGGAGGGAATGTGTGGGATGGGCGGGCACTGCCCAGGTCCTAGCCAGATCTCCTCATCCATGAAGATTCACAGTTCTGCATGTGAAGTAGGCCAAGAATGGCTACTTGTCCCTAGAGCCTGTGTTGACTCTCAGCATCTCAGCTGAGGTGTTGGTGTCAGTCTAGAATTTGTTGGTTGGCTCTTCCATTGTGCTGGTTTGGTGTCAAGGGTACCATGTGTCTGCTAAGAATGCTGTGCTTGAGCCATGTTCGGTGTGGCTATTTATGCTTAAAGGTGTAGGACATAACGTCAACAGCAAACTATTAATGATCACAGTTTGCAGGGAGTTTTCAGGGGTCGTGCTCTCTAAATGGACAGGGACGCAGTGATTCAGTGGGAAACAACCAAAAGATGGAACTTGCTTAACTAGGAACTTGTTTTTGGAGCTACAAAAGGAAAGGCAAGCCTGCAAATTCATGTAATAAGGTTGGTCCATTTAATACGTTGAAAATAGTACAGATTCTAGACCAGGGGCTGTAACACAAAGCAAGCACTCTGAGTGCTAATATAAAACACGGTTTCTGCCACAATTTGGGGGTAACTGGTGTCTTAAATAGTTGAAGAGATAGCGCAGCTCTATTTTACAATCTTTGATAGAAGTAAATGGTTGCTTGTCACAGGAACTTTGAAAGCCTCTGCTGATTGTGGCTTGCAATTAAGCTACATTTGTTGAGATATCTAAAGTAAACAACAAAATAGAGTACAATAACATACACATAGCAACATAGCCCAATGAAAAAATAACAATGCACAACACAAAATACCAAAAAACAGAACATAACCACCATATCACAACATTATATTGTAATATCTGCACAAAAACACAGTAGCACAAAAAAAACACATCATGACCACAACAAACTGTGAAACAACCTATATGTAGAAATATTATTTTCACACATGACCACCTTCAGAAATCCGATTTCATAATACAGTGGTAAAACATGTTTGCAGTTTGATTTACCAATGACATGAAATAGTCCCAGTCAAAATTGTTTTCTGATCCCTACCGAGATGTCTGCCAAGGATAGATGCAACAATGTAAAGTGCTGTTCTCTAAAGGAGATGATAAAGCTGGGCAGATGCTCGCAAAGGAGGGCCAAGCGCATGGCTGATTTTCAGCAAAACCACTGTTAGAAAGGGGGTTTCTGGTTGGCTAGGGTATGCCCTAAGCCAGGCAGAACCTACCACTCTAGTCAGAGTCAGTCAGTTACACACCTACGATAACCGTTGCTCACCCTCTGGTAGCTTGGCGCAGAGCAGGCAGGCTTATCAAAAGACGCAATGTGTAAAGTATTTGTGCAGCACAGTAACACAGTGAAAACACCACAAAAAGGCCTCCACACCAGTTTTTTGAAAAATATAGATACCTTTTATCTTAATTATATGTGACCAAAATGACAATAATCCAGTAAGTACTTTTGAAAGCAAATATGGGCAATAATGATCAGGGTTCAATCACTCTTCCTAAAAGTAGATAGGTTATTGATTCAATCAATCCTTGGTGATAGCAAGGCTAGCGTGGGTCAAATATGCAGAATGTACAGATTTTAAATGCTTCCATAAAACTAGTAACGCGTTGTCAGCAATAAAAAAACAATGTGCCCATTGCTAGCAGTACTAGCGCGTGTTTCACGAAGGAACCAATAAGAACTCAAGCTCTTCCTCACGAACGAAGCATATCGTCAGTAAAGAAAGCAATCATTCAATGGCTAGCAGGGCTAGTGTGTGACAACTGCAGAAGGCAACCTGGTTTGGTGCTCTTCCTTACAGGGTCATCCAACCTCTCCTCAGCTACAGCTGGTCGAGTGCTAGCAGCGCTAACGCTCATCAGGTATATGTTTCTCTGGGGGGTGGCACACACACATGAGGTTTGGAACCTCTGCAGGAAGCAAATGCAGAGCACTCGGGTGCCCAGGGAGTGGCCCCAGTCAATGCTCTAAGTCCCGCTGTCCTCCATACCTGGTCTCACAGCTGGGACGTCGTCTTCTTCGTGCACTCTCTACTACACAACAGTTTTACCGGGCTGGGAGGCAGCCTGCGGCACTCGTGACGGGTCAACGACTATGGCGGCACCTCAGGGCTTTCGAATGCGGCAACGTCACCTTTAGGCTGCTCTTGCCTGGGTGAGGACGCAGATGTCGGCGCACAGTCCAGGGTCTTGTGATGCGGGCTACCCACTCCACTGAAAGAGATGCTTCAGGGTCTCCTAGGCATCGCACTAGATCCATGCTCGCTGCTTTTCCTCAGCGCCACCATATACAGCATGGGCAATCTTGCTGCAGGGGGCGTGACTCGGGGTCAAATGACACTGTAGTTTGAGCAGTAGCTGACGCAGGACTGTAGAGAGCACGGCTTGGGGTAAATTGCACAACAGCAGACGCTGGGTTTCAGAGGGTGCTTGGTCTGAGCACAGTGAAGTCTTTTATGGTCATGAGACTTTTCAAACAGGGGGCAAGCCAACAAGCTCTTGGAGTTATTTGGGTAAATAGAGGATGTAGAGGGTAATTTTCCCTCACTGCAGATGCAGCAGGCCAACATAACAGAGCACAGTGCAAAGTGACCGTCCCTCCTGGCAGCACAGCAAACAGCAGGCAGCACGCTAACACAGCGAAGCAAATGGCAAAGTAGCAGTCCCTCCTCACGGCGCAGCTGGTCTTAGCTGCAGAGTCTCCTCAGGACCCCAAAGTGAACTAACTTTGGGGTGTCAGGGGTCCAGTACTTATACCAAAATGTGTCTTTGAAGTGGGGGTGTCAACAAAAGAGGCCTTTGATCCCCACAAGGTCCCTGCCCTTCCTTCCCTGGCTCCAGACACATTACAGGGGAGTATGCAACTCTTTGTGTGGGGTGAGGCACAGCCCTATTCAGGTGCAGGTGTCAGCCCCTCCCTCCTAATCTACCACAGGAAGGCCCATCAGTCTGGTGATGGGCCATCAGGATGCAAATGTCACACCCCAGCTTTGTTTGACAGTCTAGAGGAAATGCACAAAGCCCAGCTGTCACCCTGACCCAGACATGTATTCAGAGACAGTCCGAGGCACGGGATGGTTAAAGAGAGAAAATTCCAACTTTCTAAAGGTGGCATTTTCAGACCTGCAATTTAAAAACCAACTTTACTAAAATATGTGTTTTTAAATTGAGTCCAGAGACACCAAACCCCAATTTTCTATCTGCTCCCAATGGGAAGTATCACTTACAAGCTATTTGAAGGCATTTCCCATGTTAACCTAAGGGAGAGATAGGCCTTGCAGTAGTGAAAAACAAATGTAGCAGTTTTTCACTACCAGGACATGTAAGACTCAAAAGTACATGTCCAGCCTTTTTAATACACTGCACCCTGCCCTTGGGGCTGCCTGGGGCCTGCCTTAGCGGTGACTTACATGTAATAAAAGGGAAGGTTTGGACCTAGCAAGTAGGTTACCTTGCCAGGTCGAAATGTCAATTTAAAACTGCACACACAGGATCTGCAATGGCAGGCCTGAGCCATGTCTTAAAGAGCTACTGAGTGGGTGTCAATCTGTGCTGCAGGCTCTCTAGTAGCATTTAATTTACATGCCCTGGGCACACAAAGTGCACTTTACATGGGACTTACAAGTAAATTAAATATGCCAATTGTGGATAAGCCAATGTTACCATATTTAGAGTACAGAGCATATGCACTTCAGCACTGGATAACGGTGGTAAAGTGCCCAGGATCCTAAAGCAAGCAAAAATTAAGTCAGCAAAACAGGAGGTCAGGAGGCAAAAAGTCAGGGGAAAATACGCCAAGGATGCCAGGTCTAACAACCACTGACTGTGGAATGAATAAGGGTGGGCGGAACTTTCCACAGAGTTACATAAAAAACTGCAAGATTCCACGGAGTCCAGGGAGCTGGTGGAATCGGCACGTCGCACTGATTTTTAGCGCCGGGAGCCTGTTCCGCGCTGTAAAATCAGGTTGAACGGCACCACGCGAAACAACAGAGGGAGCTTCTTCTTTGCTTGCACTCGAGTAGATTTCCTACTCGAGATGCAGCTTTCTCACCACGAGCGGCAATTTTCTCACCGTGAACGGTCGCAACTGCCCATGACTGCCTACGTTGAGAAAATCTCGCCGGGTGCTGTCCTAGCGCCGGAAAATCACTTAGGGGACGCCAATTCTCGCTCACACTCGCCAACTGAATGCGGTAGTTGGCGGAGTTTTGCCAGAACTCCGCGTCACAAGCGTAACGGAGTGGAATTTATCACCCACCCCTATAAATGAAGTCATTTTATGTTCTTTGGTGCATCCAATCACATCAACAGTAATCACATACTTCAAAATCTTTACATGATCATATCTTTACTTCAACATGGAAGGAACTTGACAAGGCACCAGTGTCCTAATAGCTAGGCGTGGAGATACAATAGTAAATCTGCCAAGTCAGGGTCATGCCAGGTCGAGGAAATAGCATGATGATGATGCAAAGGTTGGCTAGTTGCTAATGTACATGCAAATCATTGTGAGTTAAAAGTATTTTTGCTGGATATCCTAAAAATCTGGCCTGGATTTGGCACTCTTGGACCTAGGTTAGACACAACATTAAACAGATAAATACTCAGGCACTACAGACACACTAGAAGAGATTAGCATATGCACTAGAGAAAGGCAATGGAAAATAACTTGATGGAGGGAGAGCACTAGTATCACTAGGCAGGAGATCAGAGAAATAATGTACAGTGTGTGTAGCTTCCAACCTGTGACCTTCTGACCTTTTGCAGGGGCAAAAAAAACAATCACAAACTTTAAAAATGATGGGAGAGGCATATGCTTACAAGAAAGAGGTTTAGAGAATAGGCCCTAGCCAGGCTATTCTTTCCCGCTTCTTTTGTGGTGGAAATACTTTAGAACGATACAAAAAAACATAACAGTGGGAAAAGATAACATGAGAGAGAAGGAATAAGGAAGTGATAAAAAGAGATGGTGAGATCAGGGTTCCACTTTCCTTGTTTTCTGTCCCATTTTTTACTACGCAAAAAGGTGAATAATAGACTATATTCAGTATGAGCATAGTAAAAAACATGATGACCTTCACGCCTAAAGGCAAGGGATAAAACAGCAGCCTGAGGCTGGCAGTCACATCTATCTGATGGCTGGTGCAGGTTTGCAGAGGCGCCTGCTACAACCTTTATTTAGATTGTCCAGGGCTGGTGTAGGCTGATCCCTGGCCTCAAGGGCCTGCCAGCCTCAGTGCTTCCCCATCTGTGACCGTTGCAGAATAACTGGTAAAAGTAGCCTGGGTGATGAAGGTTTAAACTTTGCATTGCTCACGGCTACAGACATTTTATCCTGTCACCCAACTTTTCCCAATTCCTAAAAAAGTTCAGAAAGGGTAGAATGAAGATGGGGTGGAGCGGTGCGCCTGCCCCAGGGTCAATGCAGCCCCAGGAGCTGAGACGAGCTCGGAGCAGGCGCCAGAGGTAAATAAAAAAAAAGCTTTCATATTCTGTATGCGTGGGTAAGAGAGTGTGTGCAGGAGAGAGTGGTTGTGTGTGTCTGTGTGTATGTATGAGCCTGAGCGAAAGTGAATGACGTGTGATAACTATCCTTCCATTATCCTTTTTCAATCCAAATAACAAACTCACATGTCCACTGCTCAAATTAATTTAATATCTCCTGATAGTAATTCACCAGTAATCCTTTTTGGGTCCCGGGGTAGCGTGCTACTCACCGAAAGAGCGCTTATACGCTCGTCAGGGGTAATAAGCGATATATAAATGCAATCAAATACAATACAATAATGAGTGAGATTGTGTGATAGATAGTCTGTAACAGTAAGTGAATGAGTGATTATAAGTGATCATGAGCCAAAGAGAATGTGCATGCATTGTGGTTGCGAGTCTGACTTTGCATAATGTGTACATGTTTGACTAGGCCCTCTCTGCAGGGTCACCCCCCAACTTTTTGCCTTCACTCCTCCTACCTTCTGAACCCATTTTTGTTGGCTTTTTGGATACTGTGCACTTTACCACTGCTAACCAGCGCTAAAGTGATTGTGCTCTCTCCTTTAAACTTGCCAATATTGGCTTATACCCAAGAAGCACATTTAATATTTACCTGTAAGTCCCTAGTGGGTCGGCAGCAGTTATTTTGCACCTCCCACTTAAATAGCTTTTTTAAACATGTCTCAGGCCTGCCATTGCAGCCTATGTATGGTTTTAAACTGCCAATTCGAACTGGCAAAGCAAACCTTTTGCCAGGCCTAAACCATACTTTTTAATAAATCACCCCTAGGGTAGGCCATAAGCATCCCTTAAGGCAGGGCGCAGTGTATTAAAAAAATTGGACATGTACTTTTACATTTTACATGCAGCCTGTATCCTGGGTCACATGACACGGGGTAGGTGGCCTTTGTGTATTTCTCCCACACATTGATATAAAGGGGGGACTAGTAGTTGTCAGGATGACCTAACTTGTCAGGATGGGATGGGGGAGCTGTCACCTACCCCACTTGCACTTCAAAGTGGCTGCCTCAGCACACTCACAAGGGACTTCACACTCATCTATTGTCACCCCAGACCACTTTGAGCCAGGACAGGGCAAGGAAGGAAATTCCAGAACCAGATGTGCGGGGGGCTTTGGGGGAGTCTAGATGTTTCTGCCACTTGGAAGCTGGTGCCACGTATAAATATTGGACCCTCAGACCAACTCTTTAGAACACTCCTGGACCTACAGAATCTACAGATGAAGGACTGCCCAGCTGCTTGAGGCCTTCCTTGCTGCTTGAACCCAGGATAACCAGAGTGCCTCCAAGGGTCAGTTGACTGACCTCCTGTTCTGGGCAACAGGGACACAGCAGGCTCCTGACCAGCGGCTTCATTGGAACTAACACAGAACGAAGCATCCTAACGCAAGTCAATGCAAGCATTTCCATCTTCAGCCCAGTGGCTTCATTGGAACTGGTGCACTGCATCTTGACACAAGTCCTTGCACTGCTAGCTCCAGCCCGGTGGTTTCATTAGAATCCATGCAGCGTGCTGCATCTGAATGGTGGACCTCGCATAGCAGCTCCTGATCGGTGGCAACACCAGTACCGACGCAGTGTAATGCATCTCGACGCAAGTCTCCGCAACGCAGCCTAAGTGGCTTAATCAATCAGACGCAGTGTGCCGCATCCCAACCACCCCCTCGCAGCTTCTTATCAGTGGCTTCAACTGCACCGACCCAGCTTCATGCATCTCAATGCAGGACCATGCATGGCAGCTCCTGTTCGATGGCTTCTCGGTGCAGTGAAGCGCAGGCCAACGCACGCATCTTAATGAACAAGTTACTTACCTTCGGTAACGATATATCTGTAAGAGACATAAATTAGTTATAGATTCCTTACCTTTAGAATTACCCCCAGGCGTCAGACTGGATCTGGATAATGTTTTTGTCAGCAGTACCCCTGCGCGTCGAAAGGTGGCGTCGGTCGCCTCCGCGTACGTTGTTGGCGTTGTGGTTGCCAGGATGATGTTGCGGTAGCTACTTAGACGTCGCCCTCGCGCGCTGACGTCAGTTCTTTTACACGACATTCCACACCAGAGTGCAGAGCCATGCAAGACACTGACCACTGGTGCACAAAACTAGGGCCCTGAAAAGTATTCCCTGACCCTAAAAGTCAGTTCACAGAACTGGGGCGGTAAGGAATCTATAACTAATCAATCAATCAATCAGGAAATTTGTAGAGCGCACTACTCACCCGTAAGGGTCTCAAGGCTCTGAGGGGGGAGGGGGTGCTGCTACTGCTCGAATAGCCAGGTCTTGAGTAGTCTCCTGAAGGTTAGTAGGTCTTGGGACTGCCGTAGGAGGATGGGGAGGGTGTTCCAGGTCTTAGCGGCGAGGTAGGAGAACAATCTGCCGCCGGAGGTCGCTCTTCGGATGCGAGGGACGGTAGCTAGGGCGCGGTTGGCAGAGCGGAGCTGGCGGTTTGGGGTGTAGAAGGTGAGTCGTCTGTTGAGGTATGCCGGTCCAGTGTCGTGGAGTGCCTTGTGTGCGTGGGTGAGGAGCTTGAAGGTGATCCTCTTGTTGATGGGCAGCCAGTGCAGGTCTTTCAGGTGGGGTGTGATGTGGCTGTGTCGGGGGATGTCGAGGATCATGCGGGCAGAGGCGTTCTGTATGCGTTGTAGTCGTTTCAGCAGTTTGGCCGGGGCTCCCTGCGTAGAGGGCGTTTCCGTAGTCCAGCCTGCTGCTGACGAGGGCCTGGGTGACCGTTCTTCTTGTGTCGGTGGGGATCCACCTGTAGATCTTGCGGAGCATGCGGAGGGTGTTGAAGCAGGAGGATGAGACGGCGTTGACTTGCTTGGTCATGGAGAGTGTTGAGTCGAGGATGAACCCCAGGTTGCGTGCGTGGTCGGTGGGTGTCGGTGCTTCTCCCAGGGAGGTCGGCCACCAGGAGTCGTCCCAGGCCGAGGGGGGGGCCAAGGATGAGGACCTCCGTCTTGTCCGAGTTCAGCTTCAGACGGCTGTTCTTCATCCATTCGGCGACGGCTTTCATTCCTTCGTGGAGGTTGGTTTTGGCGGTGAGTGGGTCCTTGGTGAGGGAGAGGATCAGCTGTGTGTCGTCGGCGTAGGAGATGATGTTGAGGTCGTGTAGTCTGGCGACGTGGGCGAGCGGGGCCATGTAGATGTTGAACAATGTCGGGCTGAGGGATGATCCTTGGGGTACGCCGCAGATGATCTTGGAGGCTTCGGATCGGAAAGGGGGGAGGCGGACGCTCTGGGTTCTGCCGGAGAGGAAGGAGGTGGTCCAGTCCAGTGCTTTGTCTCGGATTCCTGCGTCGTAGAGGCGTGTGCGTAGGGTGTGATGGCAGACCGTGTCGAAGGCGGCTGATAGGTCCAGGAGGATGAGGGCCGCGGTCTCGCCATTGTCCAGGAGGGTCCTGATGTTATCGGTGGCGGCGATGAGGGCAGTTTCGGTGCTGTAGTTGCTGCGGAACCATCTGGGACGGGTGCAGGATGTTGTTCTCTTCGAGGTAGCGGGTCAGCTGTTTGTTGACGGTTTTCTCGATGACCTTCGTCGGGAAAGGGAGCAGGGAGATGGGCCGGAAGTTCTTGAGGTCCCTCGGGTCTGCCTTGGGTTTCTTGAGCAAGGCGTTGATCTCGGCGTGCTTCCAGCTCTCCGGGAAGGTTGCGGTCTCGAAGGAGATGTTGATGGCCTTGCGGAGATGGGGTGCGATGGCGGCGCTGGATTTGTTGAAGATGTGGTGTGGGCACGGGTCTGACGGGGAGCCGGAGTGGATGGTGTTCATGATTTTGATGGTGTCGTCGTCGTTGATGTTAGTCCAGGTGAGCAGGGGGTCGCTGTGGGTGGTGGCCGTGGGGCTTGGGGTGTCGCTGGCTGTCGTGGTGGTCTGGTTGTCGAGCTGTCGTGAATGTCTGCGATCTTGCGGTGGAAGAAGGAGGCGAGGGAGTTGCACAGGTCTTGCGATGGTGGGATGTCGTTGGTGTTGGAGCTGGGGTTGGAGAGTTCCTTCACAATGTTGAAGAGCTCTTTGCTGTTGTGTGCGTTGTGGTCGAGGCGGTCCTTGAAGGAGGTCTTTTTGGCAGATCTGATGAGGTGATGGTGTTGGCGCATGGCGTTCTTGTGGGCTGCGTGGTTCTCTGGTGTCTGTTCGTGGCGCCATTTCTTCTCTAGTTTACGGCAGGTTTGTTTGGAGGACTGGAGGTCTGTGGAGAACCAGCTGGCACTCATGTTGGTGCGACTGTTGGAGGGTTTCTTGATCGGGGCGAGGGTGTTGGCGCAGTCGTCGATCCATCGCCTGAGGTTGCTGGCGGCGGCGTCGGTGGGGTCCGTGGGTGGGATTCGGGCCAGGGCGGTGTTTAGCTGTTCTTCGGTGATTTTGCTCCATCTGCGGCGGGGGGTCTGTTGGGTGCGGTGGTGCGTGGTGGGTTTCCGGAAGGTGAAGTGGATGCAGCGATGGTCGGTCCAGTGGAGTTCGGTGGTGTGGCTGAAGGAGACGTGGGAGCTTGCGGAGAAGATGGGGTCAAGCGTGTGGCCGGCAGAGTGGGTGGGTGTCGTGACGAGCTGTCTGAGTCCGAGGTTGGCGAGGTTGTCGATCAAGGTGATGGAGTTGGTGTCGTTGTTGTTCTCGAGGTGGAAGTTCAGGTCTCCGAGGAGGATGTAGTCTGTGGAGGCGAGGGCGTGTGTGCTGATGAAGTCGGTGATGGAGTCGCTGAACTGAGGCCGCGGTCCGGGGGGTCTGTAGATCAGAGTGCCTTTGAGGGTGGTGTTGGGATCAGTGTGGATCTGGAAGTGTAGGCGTTAGGCGGTGCTGAGGGTGTCGTCGGAGTTGGTCGAGACCTTGAGGGTGGACTTGTGGATGATGGCGATTCCCCCTCCTACTCCGTTGGTGCGGTCTCTGCGGGTGATCTTGTAGCCGTCCGGGATGGCTATGGCGATGTCGGGTGCCGAGGAGTTGTTCATCCAGGTCTCTGTCAGGAAGGCGACGTCCGGGGAGGATGAGTCGAGCAGGTCCCAGAGTTCGACGGCATGTTTGCGTGCGGAGCGGGTGTTCAGGAGTATGCATCTGAGGTTGTTGCGTCCTGTCACGGTGGGTGGTTTGGCGGGTCGGATGCTGGTGAAGCTGCAGTTCCGGCAGGAGAAGGGTCCTTGGGTGCGCTTCGGGCGGCCAGGAAGCAGGTGTGTGATCGTCCGGCGTTGAGTGCGTGGAGGGTGCTGGCATCGTAGCGGAGGCGGGCGTCGTGGCGTTCGCGGGGGCCAGGAGTTCTGGCGCTGGGCGCGGTCCAGGCGCGGACGGGCGCAGACGGGCTTGCCTTAGGCGTGCCTTCGGCGCGGCCTCCATATCAGGGGAAGTGGGAGGGAGGAGCAGCTGGGAGGTGGGAGCGGGGCGGCGAATGGGCGAGCAGGAGGGCGGGGCCGCAGGGACGCAGCGGCGGGAAAAACGGGTGAGGGGCGGCGGAGGGAACAGAAGGCAAAACAGGGCACAGGAAATAACAGGAGGGAGAAAAAGGAAATTAAGCAATAACAAATGACAAGAACAGCCAAAAACAATACAAAATACAAATGCAGAGAGCAAACCTAAGGCCTACCACTGGCCACCAGGGATGAGGCGCAGGTGGTAGCCTGCGGGTGGAGGAGGGCCTTGAACTCGCGTCAGGCAGCAGCAGCGAGCTGGGGGGGCGGTCACAACAGGTGGTGCTGTTGCGTGGGGAGCGACCTGCCTGAGAGCAGGGTCAAGGGTCGCTCCTTTCACCACGCAGCGGCCTCCATATCAGGGGAGGTGGGAGGGAGGAGCAGCTGGGAAGCGGGAGCGGGGAGGCGAATGGGCCTAATCTATGTCTCTTACAGATATATTGTTACCGAAGGTAAGTAACTTGTTCATCTGAAAGAGAAAATTAGTTATAGATTCCTTACCTTTAGAATAGATACCCCAGCAATACCGACCCCGGAGGTGGGTCTGCGAACCAAGTTCAGACCAGAAAGTCCTGGAGAACAGAACGGCCAAAGAAGCCATCTCTCCGGACTTGGCTGTCCAGGCAGTAGTGTTTCGTGAACGTGTGCAGAGATGCCCACGTAGCCGCCTGACAGATGTCATTGAGGGGGACTCCCCGTCCCAAAGCAGTGGAAGCTGCCGTTGCCCTGGTGGAATGGGCGCGCAATCCCACTGGAGGCTCCTTCTTTGCCAAAGAGTAGCAAGCTTTAATGCACAAAACGACCCACCTAGAGATGGTCCGTTTGTGCACGGCCCGACCTTTTTTGGCACCCACGTAGCCAACAAAGAGCTGGTCATCCACCCGGGATTGCTTGGTGCGATCCAAATAAAATGAAAGCGCACGTTTTGGATCCAGACGGTGGAACCTCTCTTCCTCCTTAGAAGGATGCGGAGGCGGAAAAAAGGTGGGCAAAGTGATGGTTTGACCAATGTGGAAAGAAGTAACCAACTTGGGAAGAAAAGAAGGTCTGGTTCTTAGGACGACCTTGTCCGGATGAACAGCCAGAAAAGGAGGTCTTGAAGAAAGAGCTTGGAGCTCACTCACCCTGCGAGCAGAGGTGATGGCAACCAGAAAGGCAGTCTTTAGAGTAAGAAGTCTGAGAGGACAGTTATGAAGCGGCTCAAAGGGAGCGCCCATGAGGTAGGTAAGAACCAAGTTCAAGTCCCACTGAGGAATTACGAAGGGAACAGGAGGAAAAAGATGAGTAATGCCCTTAAGGAAGCGATTTACAACAGGGGACTTGAAAAGAGAAGGCTGATCAGGAAGCCTAAGAAAGGCTGAAATGGCTGAGAGGTAGCCCTTTAGAGTGCCCAGAGCAGAGCCCTGCTGGGCCAAAGAAAGGAGGAACAAGAGAACCTCAGAAAGAGGGGCGGAAAGGGGATCCACAGCCTTTGCTGTGCACCATGCCACAAATTTGTTCCATCTTCAGGCGTATACCGTCTTAGTGGAGGGACGCCTGGCTGCCACGATAACATCACAGACTTCGGGAGAAAGGTTGAAGGCTGTCAACTGTCGCCGCTCAATCTCCATGCAAGGAGGTGGAGACTGGACAGGTTTGGGTGGAGGACCGTCCCCCGCTGCTGCGACAGAAGATCCTCCCGAAGAGGCAGTCGGATCGGAGGATCAATGGCCGTGTGTAACAGCTCGCGATACCAGACTTTTCGTGCCCAATCCGGAGCCACAAGGATGACTTGGGCCCGGTCGCGCTTGATCTTCTTCAGCACTCTGGGCAGATGTGGTATAGGCGGAAAGGCGTATAGAAGACCGCAACTCCACTCGCGACGAAAAGCGTCACCTAGCGAGTGCTGCCTTGGAAATTCCAACGCGCAGAATTGCTGACATTGCGCGTTCTCTTCGGTGGCGAATAGATCTAACCAAGGCTCTCCCCACTGCTGAAAGAGACCTTGCGCCACCTCCGAATGAAGACGCCATTAGTGATCCATCATGCACCTGCGGCTGTGTTCGTCCGCCCTGGCGTTCAGAGAACCTGCCAGGTGTTGAACAACCAGGGATATGCCCTGATGTTCCAGCCATGTCCAGAAACGGAGAGCCTCTTGACATAGGGTTCACGACCCCACCCCGCCCTGTTTGTTGCAGTACCACATGGCGGTAGTGTTGTCCGTGAACACCTGCACTACTCTTCCCCGGACAGAGGGAAGGAATGCCTTCAGTGCAAGACGGATCACCTGGAGCTCTAGAAGGTTGATGTGGAGCCCATACTCTGCCGGAAACCAGAGGCCTCTGATCTCCGCCTCTCCCATGTGGCCGCCCCACCCCAGAAGTGATGCGTCCGTCACCACTGTGTACTCTGGTTGGGGAAGGGAGAGGGATCTGCCGTTGACCCCTGGTTCGTTAGCCACCACTGCAACTGACGTGCAGTGCCCTCCGAGATCTGAACGCAATCGGACAGATTCCCCTGATGCTGTGCCCACTGGAACTTCAAGTCTCACTGCAGAGCCCGCGTATGCCACCTGGCATGATCTACAAGCAGGATGCAGGAGGCCATGAGGCCCAGCAGCCTCAGGGTCATCCTGACCGAAACCCGGGATAAAGGCTGAAAGATCGGAATCATAGCCCGAATATCCCAGACTCGCTGCTCGGGAGGATAAACCCGAAACCGCGTCGTGTCCAGAACCGCTCCAATGAAAAGGAGCTTCTGAGAGGGAGTCAGGTGTGACTTTGGCACGTTCATAGTGAACCCCAGCGAGTGCAGGAGGTCCGCCGTAGTCTGGAGGTGGGAGACGACTGCCTGGGGCGAGTACGCCTTCAACAGCCAGTCGTCAAGATAGGGGAAGACTGGAACCCCTGATCTGCGCAGATGAGCTGCGACCACCGCCATCACCTTCATGAACACCCGAGGGGCGCTGGTAAGGCCAAAGGGGACCACGGTAAACTGAAAGTGCTCGTGGCCCACCGTGAACCACAGGTAACGCCGGTGGGCCGGCAGGACGGGGATGTGAAAATAAGCGTCCTGCAAGTCCAACGCTACCATCCAGTCTCCAGGGTCGAGGGCAGACAGGACCTGAGCTAGCGTCAACATTTTGAAATTCACCTTCCGGAGGAAGCAGTTGACGTTCCTGAGATCCAATATAGGATGCAGGCCTTTGTCCTTCTTGGGCCCCAGAAAGTAGTGTAAATAGCAACCACGACCTACTTCTGGGACAGGAACTCGCTCGATGGCTCCCTTGGCCAAGAGAGCCGAAACTTCCTGTTGGAGAAGGGCCAGATGATCCTCCGACATGCGATGGTGCTGAGGTGGCATGAATGGAGGAGTAGTCTCGAAGGGGAGGGAGTAGCCCCTTTGGACTATCTGCAAAACTCACCTGTCCGACATGATGGTGCGCCAGTGGGGGAGGTGATGGCGAGTCCTGCCGCCCACCGGCGATTGGTGGCCCTGAAAGGTCAGACTAGGAGGGTCTGGAGGCTGCTGCAGAGGGGGCGGTGGTGGACTGGCCCGCTCGCTGGCTCCCAGACCCACGGCGGTGGGTCCCAGGTCCCCGGCCGCGCAGCGGCTGAAGAGCTTGCGCCGGCCTGTGGTTCTGGGTGGAACGTGGTGGGGCACCCCTTCCGTCGCCACGAAAGGGGCGAAAAGCAGACTGCGCAGGCCAGGTGGCGGAGAGGCCCAAGGACTTGGCCGTAGCCTGAGAGTCCTTGAAGCGCTCTAGCGCGTTGTCTGCTTTGTCGCCGAACAGGTGACGGCCATCAAAGGGCATGTCCATTAGGGTAGCTTGGACATTCCCGGAAAAAACAGTCAACCTCAGCCAGGCGTAGCGTCAAAGGGCTACCGACGTTGAAATCGTCCTGCCTAGTGAGTCGGCGGTGTCCAGTCCACATCGAATGGTAAACTTGGCTCCATCTCTCCCCTCAACAACTGCATGGGAGAGCACGGCCCGGGCCTCCTCCGGGCACTGGGGCAGCACCTGCGCCACCATATCCCACACAGAGTGGATGTAACGGCCCAATAGACATGCAGTGTTTACCGACCGCAGTCCCAAGCTGGAGGAAGAAAACATCTTCTTCCCAAGATGGTCCAGCTTTTTGGATTCCCTATCAGGTGGAGCGTTAGGGAATGAGCCTTTGGACGTCGAGGCTTGGACCACCAAGCTCTCAGGGGTGGGGTGTTGGGAGAGGAAAGTGGGGTCGCCCGGAGCCGGGCGGTGGCGTCGGGCAATCATCCTATCCACAGGAGCCCCTGTGTTGGGCCTGGACCAGGTGCCCAAAAGGATGTCAGTTAGGGATTCATTAAACGGCAGCAGGGGCTCTGAAGAGCTTGCTGCCGGTTGAAGCACCTCTGTCAGGAAGTTAGTCCTGATCGCCACCGTAGGTAGCTCGAGGTTGAGAGCCTCGGCCGACCTACGCAACACCACTGCGTAAGAAGCTCCCTCCTCCCTAGCCACGGTAGGAGGACACAACATGCCTAGGTCTGGAGAGGTGTCCAGACCACTGGCATCCCCCAGCTCCTCTCTCCAGTCCAGATCATATTCCAACTGGTTAGTTAAAGGGTCTCCAGACCCCTCCCAGTCCTCCTCACTTTCCTCTGGTTGCCAATCTGGCCTGAAAGAACCAGGGTGGAACAGGGGTACAAAAGTACCCGTCGGCGCCGGATGCGGCGTCGGTCGACGCCAGTCCGACTCCGTGTCCACGTTGGGATGGAGGCCGGGGTTGACGCCGGCTGGGGACACAACCGGCGCCGGCTGCGGGTGTGGTGCCGGTTGAATTGACACCGGTGGAGGTGTGATGAGGTCGACCGGCGCCGATCCGGATCCAGGCCTGGATCCAAGGGGACCCCCGGGGCCGAAGACGCCGGCGTCGTAGGCCCAGGGCCCCCAGCCGAGTCCGCGGGGCCCGAAGGCGCGCCAGCGGAGTCGGACTGCCCAAAGATGGCATGCATCGCTTCGTAAAACTGTCACAGCTGGGCAGGGGTCGATCTGGGTCCCGGGAAGGGAGGGAAACTCAGAGCCGACCCTTCGGGCTCCGTACGTGGAGCCGCGGGAGGGGCACCACCTGCATCCCTCGTCGCGTCGGCCGACGGACGGGGAGAAGTCGAAGAGTGACGATGCTTCTTCGACTTCTTGTTGTGCTTCGACTTACCTGAGGAGTGCAAAGACTTCGAAGACGAGTGGTGGTGGTGGCTCCGCGACCGGGTCCTCGACCTCCCACGCAACCGGGACCTCGAACAGCGCGGAGCGGACTGCCGGGCCTTGAGAAGCTTTCGGGACCGCTCCTGCAAAGACTTCGGATTCATGGTCCGGCAGTCGGAACACGACTTGGGATCGTGGTCGCGTTCCAGGCACCACAGGCACACGCGGTGCGGATCCGTCACCGACATCAGTTTTCGGCAGGAACCGCAAGCCTTGAAACCGGGCATCCCTGACATGCACCAGGAGTCAAAGACTCAAAAACGGTGTTGACAAAAGTCAGCAAAAAGTCAGTCAAAAAGTGACTGGAGGTACCGCTCTCTCCGGATGTGCGCTGGCTGGCACGGAAAAAGAAAGAACTGAGGTCAGCGCGGAGGGCGGCGTCTAAGTAGCTACCGCAACGTCATCCTGGCAACCACAACCCCAACGACAAACGTGGAGCCGACCGACGCCACCTTTCGACGCGCAGGGGTACTGCTGATGAAAAAATTCTCCGGATCCAGTCTGACGCCTGGGGGTAATTCTAAAGGTAAGAAATCTATAACGAATTGTCTCTTTCAGATTCCAAGGAAACTAAGGACTGTCTCAGAGGACCAAACTCGGTCCTGTTCCCAGCCTGCACTCAATTGCGTTCGACCTGAACTTGTGACTTGGTCCCGGTCCAGCACAACCAGATAACTATAACTGCTGCTATTTGCTTCTAGGAGCCGTTTCCTCAATTTAGTTTTTCCAGTTCTACTAATGAGATTTTTGTCATTTAGGTGTCATTTTATTTTTTAACTTTTACTCTATCTTTCTAATTAATGTGGGATTTTTCTTGTATTGTGTTTTCACTTTATTACTGCTTGAGTGCTGCATAAATACTTTACACATTGCTTCTAAGTTAAATCGTACTGCTTTTGTGCTGAGCTATCAAAGGGTTAAGCACAGGTTAATTTAGTGACTTTTTGTGGTTCACCCTGACGAGGATTGTGGTTGTTGCTTGATAAGGGATTCACCATCCCTCAACCAATAACACAATTTCTCACTTTGGTGCTCAGTAGTGGGATCCAGTACTTGTGTTTGCACAGTACCATACAGTGATTAATGCAATACTAATATCCCAGATAAATAATTTGACACCAGATTTGACCTCTTTTTAAATTCTCCCTGGTTTTGGATTGGTTTTTCTTTATCTCCTTTATCCAAAATTAATATTTACCTCATCTCCGTTTTGCTGCAATGGAGATAAAGCTGTTCAAGATTGATGGCGTTAGCAAGGCTGAGCTTCAGAGGAACTGCAAGGAGAAGGGGCTGAATGCAGGAAAGAAGGCCACAAAGGTGGACCTCCAGATAGCCCTCTGTGACTATGAGGTCAAGAGAATACAATCCACCCCAGAGGAGCCACAGGATGACAATACAGAGGAGGAGTAAGTGGACTGAGAGGAGCAGTGGGAGGCTTTGGCCATATGCTCTGAGTTACAGCTTCCCGAGGAAGAGGAGGACAACTTGCCTACAGGACAGAAGCACCCTGCCAAAGCAGGGAGCAGTGTGTTCTTGCACAACCTGTCCCCAGAGGAGTTGGCAGACAGGAAGGCTGAAAGGGAGTTCAGTTTGCAGCTGGCCAATCTTAAAATCTGTGAGAAACTGGCTCTGGGGGGAAAGAAAGTGTCTTTTGAGAGAAGTCTGAGGTAGCTGGACATCAGAGTCAAGCAAGCAGAGTCCATCAATAATGGTGGCAGCATTCATGCAGGGTCTCATGTAGTGGTGAGAGTCTGCATACCTCAAGACCTGATACCCAGCTATTTTATTTTTCATTTATTTATTTTAAAAGTTTTATATAGCGCTGGCTAGACCCAGAGGTATCAGAGCGCTTTACATGAGAAGATAATATAAAGCAAACATGGCATACAAATAGATAAAAAGATAATGAAACAACGTGTGAGATATACATAACAAAAATAGATATACAGGTGCAAGAGCTATACACTTCAAGTAACTAGGTATATGATGTTCGGTAAATGGACAGATATTACTGGACAAAAATGTAACATGGTGATTGGAGATCAGGTGCAGGACACAGGTTAGGACCCCGATAATAATTGGGCCAAACATGGCGTATAAGTAAATAAAAGATAAAGACAACAACATGTGAAATATACAAATCAAATAGATAAACAAATCAAACAAGTAGATCAACAAATCAAATAGATAAACAGGGGCAGGAGCTATACATATCAAGTAATTAGGCAGATGATGTTCAGGAAATGTACAAGTATTTCTGGACTAATATGACATGGTGAATTTGGAGATCAAGTGCAGGTCACAGGTGAGGATCCCCAATAATAGTTGAGGAGGTGTATTTTGAGGTCTTTTTGAAGCTGAAATAGGAGGGGTTGCAGCGCAGGTTTTTGGGAGGGCATTCCAGATGATAGGGGCACTACCAGAGAAGGAGCGTGATTGTGTGGCTTTCTTTTTATGCAGTGGTGGTATAAGGAGGAGGGAGTTGGTGCTTCTCAGGGGTCGTGTGGTGCCCGCAATGAGGAGTTTCTTGGAGAGGTACTGCGGAGTGTTTTGGTGGAGGACTTTGTGAGTGATGCAGGCAGTTTTGTAGGCAGATCTGCCTTCAATAGGGAGCCATTTAAGAGATTTGAGAGCCGGGGATATGTGATCGAAGCGTTTGCAGTCTGTAATGAGCCTGGCTGAAAGGTTGAGCACAGCTTTGATAGGAGCAAGGTGGACCTTGGGGATTCCGTTGAGGATGGCGTTACCATAATCAATACGTGAAAGAACAAGTGACTGGACTACAAGTTTAAAGTCATCGGTAGGTATAAAGGGTTTTATTTTCTTGAGGTGACGGAGAGTGAAGAGGGCTCCTTTAGCAGAGTTTTTGATGTGGACGTTAAGGGTTAGGGTGTGGTCAATAGAAATACCAAGAGATTTGACGGAGTTGGACAGGGTGAGTGAGCAGTTGAGTGCGTTAAGGTCAGAGATCCATGATTGAATGGGGAGAGGGTTGTTTTTAGGGGAGAAGAGAATGATTTCAGTTTTATTAGGGTTAAGTTTGAGATGATTTGAGTGGAACCAGGATTGGATCTTGGTGAGGGTGTTGTTCAGGTGTAAGATGTCAGCATGAGTTTTAATCTTGTAATAGATTTGGGTGTCATCGGTGTAGAGGTGGTAATTGATGCCTGCTTGTTTAAGAATGAGGTTGAGGGGTTCCATAAAGAGGTTAAAGAGGGAGGGAGAGAGAATAGACCCTTGGGGGACTCAAAGGGAGACAGGAGTGGGGTTAGAAAGACAATTTTGATTTGCTGAGTTCGGTGTTGTAGGTAGGAGACGAACCATTTGTAGGCAGTATCGTTGAGGCCGAAACGGGTCCTAAGCACATTAAGTAGGGCTGAATGGTTGACTGTATCGAACGCTGCGGAGAGATCAAGGAGGATAAGAAGGCAGGTCTCGCCACTGTCAAGTGAGTGGTGGATGTCATCGACGACATTTAGCATTGCCGTTTCGGTGCTGCAGCCTTTCTTGAAGCCTGATTGAAAGGGATCGAGTAGGTTGAAGTTTTCGATGTGTTTGTCTAGTTGTAGTAGGACACATTTTTCAAGGACCTTTGAGAGAAGGGGGAGGTTAGTGATGGGGCGGAGATTGTTTAGGTCATTGGGGTCAGCATTGGGGTTTTTGATTATGGGAGAGATTTGTCCAAGTTGAAGGGAGGTGGGTACACAGCCAGTGGAGAGAGAGGTGTTGATGATTGTGGTCCAGTATGGGGTGATGGTGTGCTTAAGGGCAGGGACAAGGTTAGAGGGTAGGGGGTCTTTTGTGTGGGAGGACGGTTTAAGATTACCAATTATTTTAAGGACTTCTAGCTCAGTCACGGGGAGGAAGTTGAGCAAGGAGGCATTGTTCTTTAATTGTGAGTTAAGGGAGTTGGTTTCCGGAGAAGTGGCAGTGGGTAGGTGTGGGGAGTGGTTAGGGGGGGGGTGAGGAAGTAGGTGGGAGAGGAGAGTCACTGGGGAGCTATGTGGTGGGAGATGACCTAGAGAAATGATTTTCTACCTATGAGGTAGCCCTCAGAATACACTGGGTCCCAGAGGGGGATTGGGGAGCAAGCTTTTAACACATGCCCATGGTGGGGAAGGACACCCTTCTGACACTGGAAGTGGGGGATCAAATGAAACGTCTCGGGTTCAGGCGCCGTCATACACTGCTAAACCAGCTTTGGGTAGATTTTTCGGACTACTCCAGCAAGGCACTGAGGGTTTGGGTGTGAGGCAGCAAAGTTGATGCCATACAGTAATAAAAAAGGGAGACTAGGTGTCAGGAAGTGCCATCTTGTTAGGAAGGGAGGGGCAGAGCTGTCACCTAGCATGCTTGTACTTCAAAGGGGCTGCCTCAGCACACTCACAAAGGACTTCACATAAGTCTATTGTCACCCTAGACACCTTAGAGCCAGAGCAGGGGAAGGAAGCAAATTCTAGAACTGGCTGTGGGCAGAAGTCTAGAAGATATAAATATTAGATTCTCAGCCCAACTCTTCAGAACCCTCCTGGACCTGTGTACTCTACAGAAGGTCTGCCCCGCTACTTGAGGACTGCCCAGATGGTTGAGGACTGCTGTGCTGCTTGAGGACTGCCCTGCTGCCGGAGGGCTGTCCAGCTGCTTGCCTTGCTGCTTGAACCCAGGACTACCAAAGTGCCTCCAAGGGTTAGTGGGGTGACCGCTGTTCTGAGCAACAGGGACACAACAGGCTTGCAGCGCATCCCTTCGCAAGTCCATGCATTGCCAGCTCCAAGCCGATGCTGGGCACCACACCACGATGACAGACATCACATTGCACCTCCTGATCGGCAGCTACACCAGCACTGACCCAGCATGACGCATCTTAATTTAAGGCTCCGCAAAGCAGCCCCAGCGGCTTCATTGACCAAACGCAGCGCAACGCATCTAGACACCGACCTCTCAGCTTCTAATTGGCGGCTTCGACAGCACTGACCCAGAGTGATGAATCCAGACACAGGACCACACATCGCAGCTCCTGTGTGACGCCTCCTCGACCCAGTGCGGCGTAGGCCGACGCAGAATTTGCATTTCGATTCCAAGGAACTGTCTCCGCAGACCAAACTTGGCCCAGTACCCGGTCTGCACTCCATCGTGGTCGATCTGAACTTATGACTTGGTCCCGGTCTAGCGCGACCAGATAATCATAATTGGCGCTATTCGCTTCTAGGCACTATTTGCTGCTAAATTCCATATCGCTGGTTCTACTGATTGGATTTTTGTTGTTTAGGTGTCATTTTATTTATTAAATTTGACTCTAGTTTTTAAAAGTGGTGTGCGAATTATCTTATGATGTGATTTCACTTTATTATTGCTTGAGTGCTGCATAAATACTTTACCCATTGCCTCTAAGTTTATATTTACTGCTTTTGTGCCAAGCTACCAGAAGATTAAGCACATGTTAATTTAATTACTTTTTTGTGGTTCACCCAGACGAGGATTGTGGTTGTTGCTCGAGAAGGGTTTTACCCCCTCAACCAATAAAAGGTGATTCTTACAAAAGGTGATTCTTGTCTTACAAAAGGTATACATATGGCAAAATTCTGGTGCTGGCATACTGGAGTTAATTCTTGCCGCAGCAGTTTAGAAAGATGTAATTAGATATTAATGGTGGAACGTGAACCTTAGTAGTGTGAGACGGAGAGAAAGTTGTAGCGAATGGAAGAGAAAGTTGACTGAAAAACAGAACAGAGACATTGGGAGATGAAATGTAAAGAAAGAAGTATTTTAAAAAGAAGATGTGGAGGGAGATGTTGCAAGCAAGGAGGAATTATTGAGAAGTGGAGAGACAACAGTGCTTTAAAACAGGCAGATACTATTACAGTGCATCTAAAGTTATTCCGAATGGATCTTCCAATGGCCCTCAAGAGACTGGAAAAGTTTTCTTGTATCTCCTATTTGGAGAATAAATCACAATCATGTTCTTCCGTATCGTGGCGCAGCCTGCCATCAATTTCAGATAGCACCTATCATTACTGCACCCACATTCAGGTGAATTTTCTGGAGATGGAGGAGTAGCCTTTGCAGTTCTTCTCTCTTCCTTCTGTGTAAGAAGGAGGCTTTGAGGGTCAAACAAGGAATGGGCCTGTCATGTCAGAGAACACACACTACACAGAGGGAGCCTGTACTTCTTCTGTGCCAGGAAACATAAGGATGCCATGGCTAAGGGTCAAGACTGGTTTGCATGTGGCTGGGTCCAAACAGAGATAGAACAGTGGGCAACAGAACAATGTGTTAGAATGCTACACCGAGGGATTGGCAGTGGTTAGTCTTAGTGCAAGCATTCATCTCATCACCTTTTGTGTGTTTGATGTAGCACCCTAAGTAATAAGATGTATGCCCAGATGGGGGTCCAGTGCTCTCTGTGACCTTAGGAACTAAGCTACACCTGAATGACGAGCCCCAATCAGGGCGAAATCGGGCTGGGTTGCTTAGGTGCACTGGGGACCTGGCCTGGCAGTTCGGATCGGACTGTTCCTTTGGGAGCAGGGTCAAGAGGATTTACATATGAATGGATCAAACCTATGGTGGCATGGTGGGCAAAAGAATGATAGGTGGGTTAGAATGAAGCCCGAACAATTGCCCTTGGTTAGACTTATTTCTAGCATACCTCCCAGCACCTTTTGTGTGTTTAAAGTTGCTAAAGCATGCCACAGTAGTTGTCTGGTACCCAGTCCAGCTTGGAAATAAAGGAAAAGGTTATAACTCCACAGGAAACTAGAAATGACAGCAAATGCTGTTTCTCACAGGGAGGAAATCGCAGAAACATGGCGAGGTGCAATAATAGTCCCTATTCACCAAAAAGTAACGAAAGACACCCCTGCTAATCAAAGGCCCATTAGCCTTACAGATTGCACCCAGAAGCTCTTTTGTTGGCAAGTTCTTTAACTAGGATTCATGAGTGGGTGGCGGATCAGAATATTCTATCACATTTCCAAGAAAGCTTTAGGGAGAAGATGGAGTCGGTTTACCAGATATTCCGCTTTATGATTCTGTGCTGGAAATACATCACTATTGGGAATAAGCATATGTATGTAGCCTGCATGGATATAAGGGCTGCATTCAATGTAGTACTGAGACATACGCTCTGGGAGGTGCTGTGCCAGGTGTGGCTGCCTCGTGCCCTTCTGAATCTTTTAATCCGGCTACATACAGATACGTATGCCCAGGTGAGGTGGAACGACCTGTGTGGCTTAACCCCGCGGATCCCAGTTGAGTGTGGTGTTCACCAAGGGTGCTTTCTGGCTCCCACTGTTTTCTCTTTGCTTATGAATGGAGTAGTGGAAGACCTGTCCTACTGTCAGCACAACGCCCCAAAGATTGCTTGTGTACGTGTCCCAGTTCTGCTACATGTGGACGACACACTGTTGATCTCACGAACCTCAATGGGTTTGCAACATCTGTTGAATCACTTTGTAGAATTCAGCAAGCGCAGAGGTCTTGAAATTAACGCAGGGAAGTCCAAACTGATGGTGTTAAATCCCCATCACTCATTTAGAAATAACTGTCGATGGAACCCCAATTGAACAAGTAAAGAGCTTTGACTACTTGGGAGTCAAGATCTCGGAGAAACTCAGTTACAGAAAAGCAATACTCTTTTGTCCCATAGGTCAGCGGCGATTGCTAGGAAACACAGAAAATAACATCAAATAGAGCAGCCTCCCCTGCTGTTGAGGTGCACCGAGCAGTGTCTGTAGCTGGAGCACTTTATGGAGCAGAAATATGGGGCTCTGCTGACATTACAAGACTTGCCATCATGGAAAATAGGTTCATAAGGTCCCTGGTAAATGCCCCCATCGAGTACTCCCCTTATACCATTAAGGTGGGATTTAAACCTGAAAGGAACTGATCATATTGTTTGCATTAAAATATTGACTTTTTGGGCTAGAATCTGGCCAACCAAAGAGCTGATCCCATACACAGCAGCTTTGCAGGAACTCATTACCTTACACAATGAGCATATGGGAAGACACTTCCATGCTTGACAGGAACTCAGCCAGACAGATAAATGGGCCCTATATCCTAGAAAGGTTGGGATCGTGATACGAGGTCTGAAGAGCTGGTAGGCAAATTCTTGAGCCACAAGCCCACGCCGCACTTTGAAACACTCCTTGATTGGGTTACCCCACCTGAGGCTAAATCCTTGTACATACGCTTTCGAATTGGCACACTGCCACTGAGGTCCTTTAATGTAAAGTAGGAATTTAGCGGACAAGGATTCGAGAGCTGCCCATTCTGCCCGAACACTGTAGAATCTGAGGTTCACTTTTTATTGTTCTGTCGAAAGTACAAAGCCCCTAGGGCCAAGTGGATCCTCCTCTTCTGTCAAAATCTGGAAAGTCAGTCAATGTGAGGTAGCCTTACGCATAATGAAAACTGACACGACTGAAGTCATTGTGTTTGCCCTTACCAGACATTTAAAGTGGGCCCGATCCTTTCGTGCTGGTGCATTAAAGACTGGGCCCTGAGGTGAGTGGTCACATGCCAAGGCTAATGAGTCAATGTTTACAACTGATTAGCAGCTATTTTCAGGTAAACTCAAATATGTACTCTGTCCTATAGTTTATGAAATGTTTCATGTCAAGTATTGTGCACTTTTGCTTGTCTACTTATATTCCAGCCCAAGGCTTATGCGGTAACGTTTGCAATTGACTAGCAGTTATGTCCTGGTGAACCTGAATGTGTACTCTGTCCTATGGATATGATATGTTTTATGTCACTTCGCTTGTCGAGCTATATTCCAGCCTATTGTACTTGTAACCTGTCTTCTTTACATCCAAGATTTTAGATGCTGACTTTGTACCCTGAATTTTATATTTTTTTATGAGAAGTCGTATTTATTTGATTGTTTTAACTGTGCTATATGTATGCATGGTTGATGTTGCTGTACTGTACGTTTATGGCTGTTTGGCCGAAATAAAATAACGTGATGATGAAGATGATAGCAAACCCATATGCCTGTTTAACAACTGGTGCGGGTGATGCTCGAGCTGTTTAAGACAAGTGCATAAAATCCATGATCCAGAAGGACATCACATATGCCCACCTTATTCTGTCACATGATTAGTTACTGGGAACCAGCTAGCAGTGATTCGCCTTAACCGTTGGATTCTATATTTGAGGGCCGTTTTGGAACAGGGTTGCCTGTCAGAACAGTGGACAAACAAATGGACGTCACCATGGAAAGAAATCTGAGTGAAGTAAACAACTGCAAGGCCTGGAAAACTGTCACCAAAAGGAAGAGGTCCCACTACAATCTCTCACAGGCTAGTACAAAATGTGATCAAAATGCAGGTGTCAATACTTCAAACTCATGACCATTTTTGGCTAAAGTTTAAAATTAAAATAAAAACAGTTTAAAAAAAAACTCATGACGATGATTAGTTGTCTCTCCTCTGAACTGCATTCTAGCATTGTGTGCTACTCTTTGAAGTTACAAAACTAACTTATTTTAGCATTAGTCATCTTATGGGGAGAAGACTGGCCAAAAGACTCTAAAGGTCAACTACGAAAGCTGAAAGTTGAAGATACACAAAGCACTAAGGAATTGCAGGTAAAAAGAATACAAAAAGAGAACACACAATCTCCATTAATGATTGGCGATTTATTCTGATACACGTAACTGAATAATACTGATCGAATAACCCCAAATGTATATGTATTTCAAACATAGGAAAATGAAATATTCCTTTTTTGTGAAAATGTTTTGTGTCATAGTTGATGCAAATTGATGGATACCACGCAGTTTTCGAAAGCAGCATCTACTTCAAGGGGGCATTCAGAATGTACACTATTCCCATATGTCTTACTTCAGTTTTTGTAATTTGCCATGTAGAATCTTACAGCCTTTCCCACTGAAACACATACATAACAAATTATAAGTTATAAACTGTTCTGCACAGCTGCTTCGTGTTAGAAAGGTCTGCCTCCAGTGTGAGAGCAAAATAAACCTGAAAATGGATTCTGGCGGACATACTTTAAATCATACCTGGGATGTACAAAATTAAATAGTTATTATTTAATTTTTTTTATCAGAGACGTTTGTATTTGTAGGTTTGTGTCCTGCGGTGCACTAAATTGTATATTTTACTTAAACCATTTCGCGCCTTCAAGAAATGAGCTGTTTCCCTCTACACCTGTAAAAAGACAGTTTTACTCATACCCAATCTATTGGCACTCAAGTGACTCAACTTACTAACCTCGGAAATAGGAGCCGGCCAAGACAGATTCCAACCTGTGACCTGCACGGTAGAACTCACCGGCCCATCTTGCCATGCAATAAATTACTCGATCATTTTATGAAAAGAAATCATTGAATGTTTTATGAAAACGATTTTAAATCGTACCTGCTGAAAGTGTGTATTTTCTGAAAGACTGGGGTGCACTTTCCATCAAAACCTAAGATCAAAAGTGCAATTAAAGCTAGACACTATTGCCATAGAATGTGCTGTATAGTTTGCATTGCACAGTGTCACAACAATTTTAATATTTCAGCAGAATTCATTCAACCATGCCACATATCTTGGTCATAGAAATCTACACATAATTCCAGCCGCCTTGTCTATTGTATCTGATCCAGCGCTACTAATATAATTTCTTCTCCTGTAGACATAACATACAGGTTGAAAACACTCTTTTTAACAACTATACCAATATGACGGTGGGGCCCATAACACCGCATATACATTCACTCACTCAAATATTCCCTGGATCCCATCCACTTTCACCTAGGAGAAAAAGTTAATGATTGCTGGAAGAGAACGGGATACCTTTTAAAGCTTGACAAGATGGTTTCTCAAATATCATACATAATCAGTTTTAATCCTGTCAGTTTTCTAAGACATCAAGGTATTCCGCTCTTTGGTCGATGGACCAACTAGTAGGAATCAGTTGATGGTGATTAAGACCAGCTCAATCACATTTAAACTCATTAAACATTACACTTATTATTGAGCTAAAGAACCACAGACTCGTAGTTTTAATTGTAATAAAGTTTATCTACTTCTTTTAAAGGCATGAATAAATTTCAATTTTATTAATCAGTTTAATACGTTTAATATCATTATAAGAAATAACTTTTAAAAGAATTTATGCATACCCTTTTAGATGAGAAATAAAGTTCACCTCGGCAGATAAATTGCAGATCACAGCATAGAACTCCCAAAAACTGACTGTCTGTCCCGCTAAACAGGCCTCCTCGACGGACCACCTATACAGGTTTCCCGCAACGATCTCGTTCCTTCCCAGTCAGATTTAAAAGAAAAAAGATTAATTATATTAAAAAGAAAATGGCCTATAGAAAATAGCAGCAGTTCTCCAGCGTCAATGTTCAGTGCTCAAAAATTATGTATGAATAACGCTCCTCCTACCTAAGAGTAGGTCCTCTTATACCCTATTACTAGCTTACTAAACAGAAATGTTTCATTCTTTGGGGGCGAGATTCACGCTAATTGGTCCATTGGAGGGGTGGGCAAGCATCTCCTCATTGCCCTCCTTGCTTAAACCGGTTCCGAAAATGTTTATAACTTTTGTCCTTTCTCACGGCTTTAGGACATTACTAATCCGATTGACAGTTCCTCACATGTATCTTCTTTTGTAACTTTATTTTAAACAGTTCATTGTTAATTCACAGCTGCATCTTTGGTTCTCATACATTCTCGCTGAGTCCTTTTTGGCACCCATTTGGAGACAGGTCACGCTGTCCTTGACTCGCTTCACTCCGGGCTTTACTTTCAAATCACGTGACATATTTCCGCAGCTTTCTTCCACTTGGAAGCCATTTTGTACTTGCGCATTAAGCTCATCTGCCTCGGCAGCCATCTTTACAGCGCGGCTTAACAGGCCCAAACGAACTATCATGAAAACAAACACAATCATAATTAAAACAAAGAAAATAAGCCTTTTCGTTTCCCACCTGTCATTCTACGTACCCCAATTAGGTGTTACCTAGCAAAAGCGACATGTAAAGCTATGTTTACTTACCATCCGCATTCTTTAGCCACAATACAATTTTCTACATAGCACAAATCATGCAACATTACTCTAATTAGTACGCAAACCATTATGTTAATATTATTTCACGTTGACAAATGTAAGTAGGTTAACTTTTGCACATAAATTGCAGTTACCACTTATAAAAGATGTCTATAAGAGACGTAAAGTGTTGATTAGTCATCAAAACAATTAATAGTATTAATTATTAGCATTAATATTAGGGGTTCAAAAATTTCTTATTTACCTTGCTCCATCAACTCCCACACAGCATTAGCATAATGGACAGCAGTGCTTGAAATGGAAAAACAGAAGTGCAGGTACTCTGTGCCAAGAGTACCTGCTTGTTTCTGAGAAGTGCAGGTACTCTCTAATTAAAAGTATTACATTATTCTAGAGAAGTGCCAGTACTCTCCCTCTCAAAATAACAAGCATTGGCATAGCCAATAGGTCTCGCTTTTGGGACCTTATAAGTATTTAGTTATGCAGCACAATATCCTTGGTGCAATAACATCAACTGTTGCATGTCTAAAAACTTATAAGGTCCCAAAGGCGAGACCTATTGACTATGCCAATGCTTGTTTTTAGAGGCCTGGCATGCAGTTTTAAATGTAGGCTGGTAAGAAAGGTGCCTACCCGAGGGGCAAGGTCTAGAGAGAATTAAGATAGGAAGAGAGGTGAGTTATAATGAGATAGCACAAATAGAAAGGTGAAGCACAGAATGACAGGTCAGGTAAACAAAGTAGCGAGGCAGGTAGAGCCGGTGGGATGAAAAATAGAAAGATATGAGAAGTAGAGAAAAAGAGGTGCAGATGAGGTAGAGAGATGAGGCTAATACAGAGTAAGTGCGAGGGAGAAGTAGAGAATGGTGAAATAGGGAGAGAGAGAGACAGAGGTAAGACAGATGTATTAAACGAGCGAGACATTGGAAGCAGAGAGAGTGAACGGAAACAGTGAAGAAGATAGAAAGAGAGATGAAAGCAAAGGGAGTGATAGATGGAGTGGAAGAGGTAGGGAGAGCATTGTAGAGAGAAAGAAATAAAATAATGGGAAAGGCGAGGAAAGAGGACATCAATAAAAAGAGAGACATAGAAGGCCAATAGGTGATGTAAATTGAGAGTCTAGATAGTGTATGAGAGGTGGGGAAGAGAGAGATGAGGCAGTGAGTTGTGAGGCAGAGAGAGAAATGAAAGAGAGAATGGTGAGGTAGAAAGAGGCATGCGAGAGGTAGAGAAAGGTAAGGTATAGATGGCAAAAATGATAGAAAGGGTAAGATAAAGAGATGAAATTAAGAGGGAGGGGAAGTAAATGGAAGAGAAATTAAGGGGGATGAGATGCAAACAGAGCAGCAAGATGCAGAAAGAAGAGAAAGTAGAGAGAGAGAGAGAGCGAGAGAGAGAGAGAGAGAGAGAGAGAGAGGGGCACCTGAGGAGAAGAGAGGGGCAGAGAGCTGACCGAGAGCTAGAGATCTAGAGGTAGGATCGGAGAGAGGTGGCAAGTTGAGGTCATGAGAGGTAAGTGCTGTGGGGCACTGAGGTTTATTGAAAGAGAGGTGTGACGTACAGAGAGAGAAGACAAGGACTGGAGAAAGTGTCCACACTGAACTAGAGGTTGGTGATCACCCTAAATATATTTATTAAAATAAAGCATTAAGAGAGTGCACTTTTACGGATTTCAGAGTGTGCACCATCTTGCATTGAAGATGACAAAAGAAGCCATTTTGGCACAATAAACACATCCAGCATCAGTGCTGTTGGTGCTAGCTGAGGCAGTGGAACACTTGATGAGCTCTTTGAAAACGATGACATGTCCTCCGCTGGGTCTGTTAATTCTGTCCTGTCTTATAACCTTGTGCCTGGGGAATAGGTGTGGTAATGTCGATAGAATCAGCCAGGTTTCTGTGAGGAAGAACAGTTTCAATGTGTGGTCGTGCAGCAGGTCCCATATTTCAGTAGCGTGTTTATTGAGGGAGGTGTTGTTGAGGAGAAGGCAGAACAGGGAGTGGTGGGGAGAGGTGTGTAGGTGTGCGTGGCCGAGGGAGAGGTGAGTGTTGTGTGCGGTGCATGTGAGGGTGGTGTGAAGGTGTGGGAAGGTGCAGGAAAAGTGTCAGGTGGAACAGGGGAAGGCACCTTCGCAGTCGACTACCGAGGCGTAGCAGCAGCACTGGAAGGTGCATTCAAGGTTCAGGGTGAGGAGAGGGAAGCAGAGACGTAGCAGTGATGGGAGTGAAAGCAAGGGGTCTGGCGCTGGGCACGGGAGGGCGCATACGGGCTGTGCATCCAAGCTGCGGCGGACATGAATTAGGAGCGGGGGTCTCTGGGGCAATGGGTTGGGCTAAGTAACTGGCAGGAACCGAGAAGGGAGTGCGGCGTGGGAGAGGAAGCAGGGAAGGTCGCAAATTCAGGAAAAGGGCAGGAAGAAGAGCAAAAGAGTGAGAAAAAGGAAGAAGAGGAGTTAAGAGAGCAATTGAGTTCGAAACTCGAAGAGAAGAGCTGAGACTAAAAGAAGCCAAGAGCAGCAAGGATTGAGTGAAAAGGGCAGAAAAAAATGTTAAAGAATGAAAGGCAAAAGCACTGAAGATCAGCAAAGAATGAATGAGAAAGAGTGGCAGATGCCCAGCAGATCGGCACAGAATCAGTGTAAAAGTTCAAAAAGCAGCAAAGAAAGATTACGGAATAATGAAAAAAGCACATGAAAGTGGCAGAAAGAGAATGAGAAACGCACAGAAAAGCAGCAAAAAAGGAATAAGAAGGAAGGAGTAATGCACAGTGAAGTAGCAAAGAAAGACTGAGAAATGCACATAAAAGTGACAAGTAATGAAAGAATGAGCGATGCACAGAAAACAGCAAGGAAAGGGCGAGAAGTGTTCAAACAAGCAAATGGTGCGCGCGAAAGTGATCGCAAGCAAGAATTTCGGCCGCGACCGGGAGTTGTGTGCGCGTGCGCGCAAAAACTAAATAAAACAAGCATTGGCCGCGCGGCCGTGCGAGACGCGCTCTGTGGTGGGGGAGGGGGGAGGAGCGGGAGAGCAAGTGACGCGCGGCCGTGAAAGTGACACGGCCGAGCGGCCCCGAGAAGCGCTCTGTGGTGGGGGAGGGGGAGGAGCAAGTGAGAGGAAAGACATATGGCGCCTGGAGCATGCGAGGAATGCGCGTTACTGTGCGCGTACCCGCATGCTCTAGGCAAGCCCAAAAAAAAGTGGTCGCATTTCTAAAAGCCCACTTACAAAATGTCTCGCCCAGACCAGCGCAAGCGCTGGCTTCAGGGCGAGACCTAAAAAAGTGCTGGTACTCAATACCGGACTGTACCGGCTCATTAAAAGCACTGATGGACAGGGTAGGCCACCTTGCGTGTATGGCCTATCCTGTCTAGAAATGGTAAAGCATGGGGTTAGCACCACTAACAGATCAGGAGTGCTGAGGAGTCGGCCCACGTTTCTGTGATGAAGGCCACGGTTGGTCTGTGAGTGTCCATAAATAGATAAAATTCAGAACTATGCTGAATTAGGGATATGGCATTAAGCAATACACAGAGTAAGGGGTTCTTGCGAGGAGTGTTGTTAGAATGCAGGCTAGGGGAGCGGGCGCGCGTTGCACTAGCTGTGTTGTGTATGATTAGTTGGTCGCCACAACTAAGGCAACTTTGCCTTCAAGTTTAGGACAGTCCATATTCTTACCTGGACGCAAGTTAATCAATTCGTCCCGTGAATATATTTGTAACGTGTAATAATGTGAGAGTCATCTCCTCACTTCCAAATATCTTTAATGATCGTTTAAAAGGGAAAAATGTTATGTTAATTGGTTTTCTAAAGCGCTCAATTTCCTTCGGGTCTCTTGTTGCAGGCTTTAAGACAGAAGAAGAGAGCACGGAAATGGGGCAAAGATCTAGCAGGTGTTGAAAAGCCAGGTCTTCAAAAGCTTCCTAAAGGTCATGAGATTAGGAGCACTCTTGATGTGCAGTGGTAAAGCATTCCAGGTTTTTGACGTACCCAGAAAGAAGCTCCTGCCGCCGCAGGTGGATCGTTTGAATCTGAGGATAGCAATATTTTTACTGTGGCTGAACGTAAGGTTCTGCCTGGGGTGTACCAGTTAAAACTTTGTTGAAAAAAAATCGGGGCCTAAGCCATGGAGTGCCTTGTAGGCGATACAAAGTGCCTTGAAGGTAATCCCCTGTCTGACAGGGAGCCAATCAATGCAAGTTTCTGATGGCTGGGGCTGCTGAGTGATGTTTTGGAATGTTTAAGAGAAGTCGAGCAGCATTCTGCAGTGTTTGCAGTTTGTTAAGGATATACTGGTGTGCAGTGAGTAGTAGACCATTACAATAATCCAGTTTAGTCATTACTAATGATGTAATGAGAGTTTTCTGGAGGTGAACAGGAATAAACAGTAGAATCTTTTTTAGCATTCTCAGAGTGAAGGAAGCAGAAGAGGACAGGGCGCTGACGTGATTTGTGTAGCTTAGTTTGTTGTTGATCAAAACGCCCAAGTTCTGGGTCTTAGTGACAGGAATTGGCAGAGGGCCCATATCTGCTGGCCAGCAGGACTGGGTCCAAATGGAAGTTTGTGCACCAAAGACCATCACTTCCGTTTTTCCTGCATTCAACTTCAGGCAGTTCCTGCTCATCCACGTGCTGACTGCCAGCACACAATCACAAAATCTGGCGCTTACGCTTGTATCCTCCTAGGCCAGCGAGATGACGATTAGGGTGTCGTCCGCGTAAGAAGTCAAGGAGAAGCCAAAACTTTTGATTACATCGGCCAAAGGTGTAATGTAGACATTAAATAAAGTAGGGCTGAGCGAGGACCCCTGAGGTACGTTGCATGGGAAAGAGAATGGGTGAGAGGTGAACTCATCCAGCCGGACTGACTGCTGTCTGTCAGAAAGGAAGGATTTAAGTCCCAGGCCGTACCGGTGACCCTGATTGCTGTCAGACGTCCAACAGCAATCCATGATTTGCTGTATCAAAAACTGCCAAGCGATCAAGCACGATGAGGGCTGCCCCTCTGCTCTGATCGAGCGCCTGCCTGATCTCCTGTGTAGCCTTGATCAGAGCTGTTTCCATACTGTTGCCGCTGCGGAAACCAAACTGACCGGTATCTATGTGATCATTCGATTGAATATGGTCCACCAGCTGGACATTCGTGACTTTTTCAATGGTCTTTGATGGTAGGGGGGGCAGGAAATGGGGCAATAACTACTGGGATCATTGGGATTAGGTGGTTTTTTAAATAGTGGAAGTATGGAAGCTTTTTTCCAAATGGAAGGGAAACCACCAGTCGAAAACATGAGCCGGAAAATGTCTGTAAGCTGAGGGGCAATGGACTCCGTCACTAGTTTGGCTACCTTTGGTGGGCAAGGGTCATGGGGGGATCCCATCGATGTGGCTTTCAGTATGCTTGTGACCTGTTCTAGAGTGGGAGGTGTGAACTCGCTGAAGATTGGCATGTTTTAACGTGGGATGGTGGGGGCACTAGTGTTGTCTGAGTAAGGGATAGAGGAGGAGAATAAATTATAGACTGCTTCCACTTTATACAAAAAGAAATTGGCCAAGATGTTGCCAAGATGTTGCAGAAAGATTGGCTGCTGAGGCTGATCTTTTTCGAGGAGTCAGTAGTAAGCTTGGTCACTGTTTGAAAAAGTTATTTTGTGGAATATTTTGCTTCCTCCATCTTTCTAGTGAAATAGGAGTTCTGCTCTCTAATAATGAGAGACTTGTAAGTAGCTAAGCAGTGCCCTCCGAGATCTGAACGCAATCGGACAGATTCCCCTGATGCTGTGCCCACAGTGTTGTAGTTTCACCTCCATATTTTCTCCTGTCTGCGCAAGCTTTGCTTTTGTACCCTCAGCTCAGCTGTAAACCAGGGGGCTGATAGATTGTTCCGTTTAGGTTTACTCCATTGGGGTGGTGCCAGCAGGTTATCAACCCAGGTTGTGTACTGAGAGGCTGCTGTGTCAATATTGTTGGAGAGAGTAGGAAGCAAAATATTTAGTTTTTCAGAAAAAAAGATCGGGCTGGATATTATGGCAGGCTCGGGAGGTGAAGGTGCCTGATCTGGTTCTAGCCCTATGATTTGGGGGGTTGAATATAAGACTGAAATAAATTGGACTATGGTCAGACCAAGCTAAAGGAAGAGTGCTAGTAAAGTTAGAGAGGTATTATTTGTAAAGATTCCATCTAGGGTATGCCCTGCCCGATGTATATCTAGAATTTGGGAGAAGCCTAGACTAGACATGGTCTGAAGGAGATCCAATGTATCTGTATCATGATGTGTTTCTAGGTGAAAATTAAAGTTATCTAGAATGGTGATGTCAGTGGACAGGATGTGTCCCTCCAAGAGATCAATGATTTCCCTTTTGAGAAAATTTGTCTGGGACCAGGAGGTCGATATAAGAACATACCAGTGAAAGTATGGGTATTCATTAGTGCAATTTTAAAAGAAAGTGCTTCACAAAATTGTGAGGGAGCCGGATAGCATCTGATTTTTAGTTCGGTCTTATGGACAATCGCTAAGCCGCCACCTCACTTGTATGGCCTATCCTGTCTACAAATGGTAAAGCCTGGGGGCAGCACCGCTAACAGATCAGGAGTGCTTGAGGAGTTGGCCCACGTTTCCGTGATGAAGGCCAGGGCTGGTCTGTGAGTGTCCAGAAATAGATAAAATTCAGAACTATGCTTAATTAGGGATCTAGCATTCAGCAATACACAGAGTAAGGGGTACTTGGGAGGAGTGTTAGTATACAGGCTAGGGGAGCGGGCACGCATTGCAATAGCTGTGTTGTGTATGATTTGTTGGTCTCCACAACTGAGGCAACTATGCCGCGTATTGGCTGAGATTGCAAGACAGTCAAGTTTAGGACAGTCCATGTTCTTGCCTGGATGCAAGTTAATCAATTCGTCCCATAAATATCTTTGTAACGTTAATAATGTGAGAGTCATCTCCTCACTTCCAAATATCAAATATACCTGTCCATCATAAATTTCCAACAACTTCATTACTGATGACTGAAGGTTCCACACATCACGAGAGGACAATGGCATCTCCCGCCATGATACACCACACACTAAAATCAAACAGGAACCATTTGACAAAAAAAATGGACATACATCCGACACGGTCGAGAAGGGCCACATTGTTCGCTACCATTGTACCGAATAACAGCCAAGAAGATGTAACTAACATACACTCACGCTGCCAGCATACCTCCCCTCCCCCCATCAATTTCTCAAATCAATTGGAAAACCCCTCTCATCCTCAAAAATTAACGCCACATATTCACAGTTAAATAAATAAGACACAGCCACCCAGGTGACGAAAGGACGAGACACACTGCCCACAAAACATCACAAACTGGATCAGACTGCGGTCTGCAATGATGACCCTGGAACCAGTGGAAAGTCGCCAGACTGCCGAAGGGGCTACGAGGCCAAACTAGTGGCAGACTGTGTCAGTATACCATAGAGATGGAAATAGCATAACATGAAAGCCACCATTGGTCTTCATGGATAAACTTCCATTAGGATGCAATGCACTTTACCTGTACATTTCTTAGTCTCGTTCACCTGCAAATCAGATATTGTCGTCAATATATTCCAGTTGAGGAATGTACTGCTGGTTGACCTCTTAGCAAAACAAAACAAGAATCTAACACCATGCAAAAAAAGGACAGAATGCGGCTGACCACAGTTCAGCACATCAATTCCCAGGTAGATATAAACAATTAAAGAGTCTGTGCAACTACTTCCAGAGCTCGCCGCACTTCCGCTCCACTGGAAACCAGATAGGCAAATTTGTGTAAGAGGGAAGGTGCACCAGAACAAAGTAAACTCCAAGTATATCCAAAGTATCTTTATTGTTGTTGAAGTTAAAAATTGGACATCAGCCAACGCGTTTCGTTCCACAGCTGGAACTTCATCGGGGCTGAAAGAACATATATACAAAAACAACACTTAAGTCTCACTTGACACAAAACAAAAACACTAAAAAATAAATACACAATAAATATATATGTGTAAACAATACAGACAGAATCAATAACATTAACTGAACGGCACAAACAACTAAACTACACCAAGCATATATATAAAAGACATCATAAGTTACAAGACAAAACTCTAAATAATAAAGACTTCACACTATACATATATAAACATTATAAAATACAAAACAAGACTGTACACATTTAAAAGGTGTCACAGTAATTTTAACTTGGCACACAGTTCATAAAATCACCCCGACATAAATAGTCCATCAGTTAAGTGCGGTGTAAATCTAATTTCTGTACATTATACATATGACTCAAAGAGGCACACAAGGGTGAAAGATAACAAAGAGAGAAAAACGAAGAGAAAGGAGAAAAGATTCAATTTAAAATTTGAAAAACATATCCAGGAAAAACGCGTTATTAACCCATAATGACAAACGACTGTTGTTCTAATTCTGGACGTGCATATAGATATGTGTCTATGTACTAAAGTGTTTTGTAGCCATCCCAACCAAAAGGAAGACAAAAAAAGGGGAATTCAAGCAAACCCAACTATGGATCTCACCTTCGCTATTTTTTTGTCTTCCTTTTGGTTGGGATGGCTACAAAACACTTTAGTACTTAGACGCATATCTATATGCACGTCCAGATGTACCATGGGCAGCGGCGCAAGCTTCGGTCTTACACACAACAGCTGTAGCATGGGCAGGCGAGCCAGCTTCCATCTCACACATATCAGCTGTAGCATGGGCAGGAGTGCAAGCCTCTATCTCACACACATTAGCCCTAGCATGGGCAGCAGGACAAGCTTCCATCTCACACACATCAGCTGTAGCATGGGCATCAGCGCAAGCTTCCATCTCACACACATCAGCTGTAGCATGGGCAGGAGCGCAATCTCAGATGTAGCATGGGTGGTGCAGTGCAAGCATCTGTCTCACACATTTCAGCTGTAGTATGGACAGCAGTGCAAGCTTCCATCTCCACACATCAGCTGTGGCATGAGCAGCAACGCAAGCTTCTATCTCTCACTCATAAGCTGTAGCAGCAGCGCAAGCTTCTGTCTCACAGATATCAGCTGTAGCATGGGCAGCAGTGCCAGCTTCCATCTCACACACATCAGCTGTAGCATGGAAAGTGGTGCAAGCTTCTATCTCACACACATCAGCTGTAGCATGGGTAGCCGGACAAGCGCCCATCTCTAACACACAGCTATAGCATGGGCAGCAGCGCAAGCTTCTATCTCACACACATCAGCTGTAGCATGGAAAGTGGTGCAAGCTTCTATCTCACACACATCAGCTGTGGCATGAGCAGCAACGCAAGCTTCTATCTCTCACTCATAAGCTGTAGCAGCAGCGCAAGCTTCTGTCTCACAGATATCAGCTGTAGCATGGGCAGCAGTGCCAGCTTCCATCTCACACACATCAGCTGTAGCATGGAAAGTGGTGCAAGCTTCTATCTCACACACATCAGCTGTAGCATGGGTAGCCGGACAAGCGCCCATCTCTAACACACAGCTATAGCATGGGCAGCAGCGCAAGCTTCTATCTCACACACAATAGCTGGAGCATGGGCAGGAGTGCCAGCTTCCTTCTCACACACATCAGATGTAGCATGTGCCAGAGTGTTAGCTTCTGTCTCACACACACAAGCTGTGGCATGGGCAGCAGTGGAAGCTTCCATTCCACACACCAGATGAAGATGGGCAGCAGTGCAAGCCTCTGTCTCACACACACATCAGCTGTAGCATGAGTATCAGTGCAAGCCTCTATCTCACACACATTAGCCCTAGCATGGGCGGCAGGATACGCTTCCATCTCACACACATCAGCTGTAACATGGGCAGGAGTGCCAGCTTCTGTCTCACACACATCAGCTGTAGCATGGCCAGGAGTGCCCGTTTCGGTCTCACACACATCAGCTGTAGCATGGGCAACAGTGCAAGCTTCTATCTCACACATCAGCTGTAGCATAGGCAGGAGTGCAAGCTTCCATCTCATACACCTCAGCTGTAGCATGGGCAGGAGCCCCAGCTTCTGTCTCACACACATCAGGTGTAGAATGGAGAGCAGCGCCAGCTTCTGTCTCACACACATCAGCTGTAGAATGGAGAGCAGCGCAAGCTTTCATCTCACACACATCAGCTGTGGCATGGGCAGCATTGCAAGCTTCCTTCTCACACACATCAGCTGTAGCATGGGCAGCAGTGCAAGCTTCTGTCTCACACACATCAGCTCTAGCATGGGCTGGAGCGCCAGCTTCTGTCTCACACACATCAGCTGTAGAATGGAGAGCAGCGCAAGCTTCCATCTCACACACATCAGCTGCGGCATGGGCAGCACTGCAAGCTTCCATTTCACACTTATCAGCTGTAGCATGGGCAGGAGCCCCAGCTTCTGTCTCACACACCAGATGTAGCGTGGACAGCAGCACAAGCTCAGATGTAGCATGGGTGGTGCAGTGCAAGCTTCTGTCTCACACACATAGCTCAGCCTAAGTTTGGGCAGTAGCATCAGATCATGCAGAACAAGCATGGGAGAGAGTGCAAAGTGTGCACAGACCTGCCTCACAAACCCCCTAGCATGGACAGGAGCACCATCTTCTGTCTCACACACACCGACTGTAGCATGGACAGCATTGCAAGCTTCCATCTCACAAACATCAGCTGTAGCATTGAGTGCAGCGGAAGCTTCGATCTCACACACATCAGCTGTAACATGAACAGGAGCACCAGCTTCTGTCTCACACACATCAGGTGTAGCATGGGCAGCAGTGCAAGCTTCTATCTCGCACACATCAGCTGTAGCATGAGCAGCGGCACAAGCTTCTATCTAACACATCAGCTGTAGCATGGACAGCAGCACAAGCTTCTATCTCGCACACATCAGCTGTAGCATGAGCAGCGGCACAAGCTTCTATCTCACACATCAGCTGTGGCATGGACAGCAGCACAAGCTTCCATCTCACACACATCAGCTGTAGCTTGAGGAGCCGCGTAAGCTTCTATCTCTCACTCAGCTGTAGCAGTGGCACAAGCTTCTGTCTCACACACATCAGCTGTAGCATGGGCAGCACTGCAAGCTTCCATTTCACACTTATCAGCTGTAGCATGGGCAGCAGCACCAGCTTCTATCTCACACACAGCTGTAGCATGGGCAGGAGTGCCAGCTTCTGTTTAACCCACATCAGCTGTAGCATGGGCAGCACTGTAAGCTTCTGTCTCACACAATCAGTCGTAGCATAGGCAGCGGCCAGTGGCGTAATGAAACTTGAGGGGGGAGCCCTGCCAAGTAAATGGAGGGGGGCCCTCCCCGGCCCACCACCTAGCACTTTGCCCCACCGCCAAAAGATCTGGTATATTCTGAATTGAAACCTCTAACATTAAATGAAATGCCTCTATATTGTCTCGCTCAAAGTTCTTATAAGAAAGTGGGAAACACTCAACATTTAAGCTGCAACATTAGTAACATTATTGTCAAGAGCAGATTATTTAACTGAGACAGAAATCAGAACAACAGCAAGGAGCTGGCTTATTGTCTCAGGAACTGCCTATCGCTGAAGAACAAAGAACAGCTACATAGGGCCTGAATTAGAATTGACATTGATGGAAAATAACTTGAATATTTGAAAGACAAACCTAAACCTGCAATTTCACAGACTCGACTGAGACTATACACAAGGAGTACATAAGATATAACTAAGTATCCTGCCAGCTCCAAGATAAATAAACTGGTGTGATTTATCTGCATGCCACACACTGGTGTCTGTCAGGGGTTGTGCATGATAATAACCACTCTATAGTCTTTAAAATGAACTGAGGAAGCAATTTCAATTCCTAACATCATGGCTTTCTTAGTAGGCAGGCATACAAGGCTGAGGATAAAAATTGCTTGGATGCTTCAGAGCATTGATGCAGATTTTTGCCTGTTTGTATTTATCATGTCTGTGGTGTAAATAATGCTAATTGCAAGATTATTACAGACAAGTGCAAACAACACCATAAATAACACATCATCTAGAATAAAAACAAACCATATTAGCTAGTACCTGAACACAGAATCTATACTAATTGTAGTTGGTGAAGCAACGGAAAAAAGTGCAAATACTGTTGAAGTGCATAATAAAACAATCACCAGTCCAGCAATATACAACAAGCATTTGCAATGCAATAGGTCTCGCGTTTGCGAGAGTATGAGCTATTGGCATTGTAAATGATAATGTCTTTTATTTATGTCTTTATTTTTAAAACCAGTAAATAAAAGGCATTGTCATTTACAATTCCAAAGCTATCTTAAACTCTCGCAAATGCGAGACCTATTGCATTGCAAATGGTTGTTGTGTAGTGCTACCAGTAGTGAGCCCCGCCATGACTCTGGGACAGCTGACCCCAGATATCCTATCCTGCTCAGCTGGGCAGACGCTTGCAGTAACTACTCCAGTGTGTCTCGCTCTCAGGGCTAACCAAAACACTGGCACAACAACCTTTACATTTGCCAAATCGGCTAGCTTTTGTATGTATGACACAGAAGCCAAGCAACAAGTTATCTCTTTTTTAATGATCTACAACTACGGGTGTAGGATCCAAAGCTCATCCCATGGAGTCAAACAGGCTTCAAAGAAACCCATGGCACTGCGTTCAACACAGTAAATCACAACAATTATGACTCAAACTGGAAGGATGATGTATTAATGGCCTTCTTTTGAGTGCCATACAGGTACTATACACAGACACATGGTTTTGTGTCAAAATGGGAGATGGCACCTCTCTATCCAGGAAAATATATATGAGAAGTTTGATACATCGCTGAGTCCTCGCCCAACTTATTTTTAATCTGTATGTGGTTGATATGGCTTTTAACCTCCATAACAGTGTGTGCCCCCCTAAACTGGGGGGAGGGGCGGGTATTCAATTCCTAATGTACATGGACAATTCAGTCATTTTTGATTAAACAGAAATTGGCTTACAACACTCACTGCTCCAGCTAAGTTTATGCTGCGTGGCTAATAACTGAAGTATAAATCATGAAAAGTTCAATGTTTTGCACATGGCAAAAGGCTTAGCGGAAGATCCGGGTGGAGCATAAACAGCAAAACTATTGCATTTGCTGATTCCTATACATTTTTGGGCCTGTGACTCAATAGAAATGGATCCCTTTCCAGGCAAGCAGAACAAATTAAATTAAAAGAGGGAAAGCTGATGTATGTCATCTTGTAGTGAGCCAGCAACCTGTCAGAGCCCACTTTAAAACCTTTGTTCCAGGCAATTAAAAGTGAACTATATGGCTTCCCTAAAGTATGGCTGGGAAAATCGCCCCATCTCACAGATTACTTATTTGGAAACTGCGCAGTGCACTCTCTTCAGAAGGCTATTTACCCTACCTCCAACATCTCAGGCCCAAATCAGACTAGAATGCAATTTGCAAAAACAACCACTATATCAGGCAGGCTGACTACCACTAGCAAAGCCGCAACAGGGCCAGGCAAAGCTCGTTACTATGATGTCTATGGAAAGAACTCTGGGCATGCAGGTAACTAAAATATCCCCACCTGGAGCCCTTGGATAACTCAATCAACACGTTTCAGCTACGCAAATCCTTAATTAGGAAATACCAGTGTACCTGCTCGTTTGTATTAGATAACTCCCTTTGCTCCACTCTCAAGCACAGCAATCCTTAAGTACAAAACTCCACCGATGTTTGACCGAGGCAATCTCGCTCAAGTGAACACGTGAACTGGCATGGCTACGTTTCAGCCTGTTTCGCCTGGGTGATATAAAGCAGACCTGGAAATGTATCTGGCCCACCAAAAGATCGCCATTTTGCTCCTGTAAGAGTGAATTCTTTGGCCCACGTATTTTGCTGCTCCAAAGGCTTCACTAAAGAGTGTTGTTCCAAATGTAAATACCTTTTAAATAAGTAAACATCAAAACATGCCGAGTTGATAAAGGAATGCATCAACCCCTGTGCAACTCGCCAGTAGTGCAGTGATTTTTAACGCAATTCTAGTTAAGGAATCTGCCCAATGAAGTTTTTGACAATTGACTGAACGCAAGGTGGTAGAACCCAGAGGCGCAACTAGAGCCACATTTAGGGGGGGCTACTAAATATTTCGGGGGGGGCTAATTCTTCCAGCGATAGTCAGAGTGGAGATGCAGGGGCTCAAGAAGGGGTGAAAAAACAACAAAGCCTCGTTAACATGTAAATGGTCTTTTAAAGACCTGTGAAGTGCTCCGGTGCGGCTGTGTGTGTGCCCGGGAAGCAGTCTCAGCTCGGGCTGCATCACACAACGGTGGGGGCTGAAGCCCTTTCAGCGCAATGGGCGTTGCGCACCTGGTAGGACCCTTTCCCCAGAGTCGTGGTCAGTTCACCTTCAACGACACGAATACAAATGAAGTGCCCAAGTAGGAATCTAAATCGAGCCCTTTGGTCTGATCTTCTACTGCACCAAATGCCCTGCTTACGAAACGAGGGCTGAGTGAGCCCCACCCAGGACGCTTTTGGCCTGAAGGCAGAGTTCAGTGCGGGCGACCTGTTCCCTTCCTTGAATGAACGCGCTGTTTGTTCACCCTGAACGCTCCGCCCTTCGCATGCACTTCAAAACGTAATGCTTTGAAGGCACTAGGTGAAAGGCAAGATAATATTCCAGTCTCCGTGAACGCGTTCAAGTAACAGCAGATCAGAAAAGGTTTCAGCTTTCAACCCAGCCTTGGGCTATGCAGATAAAAAAAAAAATCTTTTAAACAATGCCATCCTGTCAAACACCGCTGTACCTCAGATAACTTGAAGAAAAACCAGCGGCGTCTCCGGGCAGATTTGACATGCCTGAGGCCGGGCGCCAGAAGAATCAAGGGGGAGTGGGAGGGGGTGAGACACAGGCTACAGCGTGAAAAACAAATGGCACACTGCAGGCAATTAAAAGAAGTTCAAGCAGAGCGGACTAAAACTGTAGTTAGGCGCCGCTGAATCTGGACTACACGGAAGTTAGAAAATGATCAACGGCCAACAGAAAGGGAGATAACAACAGCAATACCACAAGTAAGCCAATAGCAAGCAGGAAAACAGATTACATGAAGTTTAAGCCAACATACAGATTACTTTATGTCTCGCTGAGACAGCGGCGAGACCTAATGAAGTTTAAGCCAACATACAGATTACTTTATGTCTCGCTGAGACAGCGCATGCATCGCATGCGCTGCCAAGGCGAGACCTAAAAATCAAGTGTGTTTTGTAAAACAATCCCTTTTTAGGTCTCGCCTAGCGTTGCTGCACACATGCGCAGCTCGCTCGGCGAGATTTATTGCTGATAAGTACTTTTAGAAAAGGGCTTTAAGCCCCGCCCCTCATGTCCATTGGCTGGCGTCACCGTTTATGCTAAAAGGTGGCCTGCCATTGGAAATGAGCTATCTGGGTTGCCTCCCTTTGGCTCTTTGGTCCGGCCCGTCCGGACTGGATCGCCTGCTTCACGGCTGTCGTGAAGACTTTTCTTATCTGCTTGTTTATTTAACAAGCAGATAAGAAAAGTCTTCACAACAGCTGTGAAGCAGGCACGGAGCTCACAGGCGCACGGGGTCAAAGAGTTGAAAGAAATGTAACTGCCTCACATCAGCCTTAAACACAATTCTGCAAATCAGTCTCCATAGAAACGAGGTGAACGGTATATCTATCTAGCGAGCTGTGAGATCAGTCACTATAGACATGCAGTGACTAGCATCTCTAAGTGACCTGAGAGACCTGTCACTACAGACACGAGGTGACCAGCATATCTAAGTGACCTGAGAGATCAGTCACAACATACACGAGGTGACCAGCATATCTAGTGAGCTGGGAGTTCAATCTGCATAGACACGCAGTGAAAACAGAGAGATCAGTCTCTATAGACACGCAGTGAGGGACAAAACTAGTGAGCTGAAAGTGTATTCTCCATAGACACGCAGTGACCGGCGAGTTCCTTCCACACAGACACGCAGTGACCGACATCTCTAGTCAGATGAGTGATCAGTCTCCATAGACACCCAGGGACTGGCATATCTAAGTGAGCTGAGAAACCAGTCCCATAGACACGAGGTGACCGATATATCTATCTAACTGATCCTCTCCCTCACCAAGGACCCCCTCGCCGCCAAATCCAACCTCCATGAAGGAATGAAGGCCGTTGCCAGGTAGGTCGCTCCCCCGCCACACAGCTCCGCCTGTGGTGTCCTGCCCGCTGCTGCTGCTGGTAAGCTCGCCCCTCTGCCTGTGGCCTCGGTGCCCGGTTTCCTTCTGTTTCTCCTCGCTGCCCCCATTGAATGGTGTCCTTTTTTTCCTTCTGTACCCCTCGCTGCCCCCATTGAATTGTGTCCTTTTTCCTTCTGTTTCCCTCGCTGCCCCCATTGAATTGTGTCCTTTTTCCTTCTGTTTCCCTCGCTGCCCCCATTTTCCCTGTGTCCATTTTCCTTCTGTACCCCTCGCTGCCCCCATTGAATTGTGTCCTTTTTTCCTTCTATTTCCCCTCGCTGCCCCCATTGAATTGTGTCCTTTTTTCCTTCTGTTTCCCCTCGCTGCCCCCATTTTCCCTGTGTCCATTTTCCTTCTGTACCCCTCGCTGCCCCCATTGAATTGTGTCCTTTTTTCCTTCTGTTTCCCTCGCTGCCCCCATTTTCCCTGTGTCCATTTTCCTTCTGTACCCCTCGCTGCCCCCATTGAATTGTGTCCTTCTTTCCTTCTGTACCCTCGCTGCCCCCATTGAATTGTGTCCTTTTTTCCTTCTGTTTCCCCTCGCTGCCCCCATTTTCCCTGTGTCCATTTTCCTTCTGTACCCCTCGCTGCCCCCATTGAATTGTGTCCTTCTTTCCTTCTGTACCCCTCGCTGCCCCCATTGAATTGTGTCCTTTTTCCTTCTGTTTCCCCTCGCTGCCCCCATTTTCCCTGTGTCCAGTTTCCTTCTGTACCCTCGCTGCCCCCATTGAATTGTATCCTTCTTTCCTTCTGTACCCCTCGCTGCCCCCATTGAATTGTGTCCTTTTTTCCTTCTGTTTCCCCTCGCTGCCCCCATTTTCCCTGTGTCCATTTTCCTTCTGTACCCCTCGCTGCCCCCATTGAATTGTGTCCTTTTTCCTTCTGTTTCCCCTCGCTGCCCCCATTTTCCCTGTGTCCATTTTCCTTCTGTACCCCTCGCTGCCCCCATTGAATTGTGTCCTTCTTTCCTTCTGTACCCCTCGCTGCCCCCACTGAATTGTGTCCTTTTTTCCTTCTGTTTCCCCTCGCTGCCCCCATTGAATTGTGTCCTTTTTTCCTTCTGTTTCCCCTCGCTGCCCCCATTGAATTGTGTCCTTTTTTCCTTCTGTTTCCCTCGCTGCCCCCATTTTCCCTGTGTCCATTTTCCTTCTGTACCCCTCGCTGCCCCCATTGAATTGTGTCCTTTTTCCTTCTGTTTCCCTCGCTGCCCCCATTTTCCCTGTGTCCATTTTCCTTCTGTACCCCTCGCTGCCCCCATTGAATTGTGTCCTTCTTTCCTTCTGTACCCCTCGCTGCCCCCATTGAATTGTGTCCTTGTTTCCTTCTGTTTCCCCTCGCTGCCTCCATTTTCCCTGTGTCCATTTTCCTTCTGTACCCCTCGCTGCCCCCATTGAATTGTGTCCTTCTTTCCTTCTGTACCCCTCGCTGCCCCCATTGAATTGTGTCCTTTTTCCTTCTGTTTCCCCTCGCTGCCCCCATTTTCCCTGTGTCCAGTTTCCTTCTGTACCCCTCGCTGCCCCCATTGAATTGTGTCCTTCTTTCCTTCTGTACCCCTCGCTACCCCCATTGAATTGTGTCCTTTTTTCCTTCTGTTTCCCCTCGCTGCCCCCATTTTCCCTGTGTCCATTTTCCTTCTGTACCCTCGCTGCCCCCATTGAATTGTGTCCTTTTTCCTTCTGTTTCCCTCGCTGCCCCCATTTTCCCTGTGTCCATTTTCCTTCTGTACCCCTCGCTGCCCCCATTGAATTGTGTCCTTCTTTCCTTCTGTACCCCTCGCTGCCCCCATTGAATTGTGTCCTTTTTCCTTCTGTTTCCCCTCGCTGCCCCCATTTTCCCTGTGTCCATTTTCCTTCTGTACCCCTCCTTGCCTCTCGACTCCCGCCGCTGCGTCCCCTGCGGCCCCGCCCCCCTGACTGCCCATTCGCTGCCCCTGCCTCCCGCCTCCCAGCTGCTCCTCCCTCCCACCTCCCCATATATGGCGGCCACTGTGCGGCCGCGCCGCTGGCGCACCAAAGGCGCGCCTAAGGCAAGCCCGTCTGCGCCCGTCCGCGCCCGGACCGCGCCCAGCGCCAGAACCCCTGGGCCGTGCGCCCCCCGCACCAGCCTCGAGGACCGACGCCGCTACGATGCCACCACACTCCACGCTCTCAACTCTGGATGGACGCACAACTGCTTCAAGGCCGCCCCGAAACGCACCCATGGTCCCTTCACCTGCCGGAACTGCAGCTACACCAGCCTCAGAGCCACCGAAGCGCCCGCCAAGAAGGACCTCAACCACCTCCGATGCATCCTACTGAACACCCGCTCCGCACGCAAACACGCCGTCGAGCTCTGGGACCTGCTCGACACATCATCACCAGACGTCGCCTTCCTGACAGAGACCTGGATGAACGACTCCTCCGCCCTCGACATCGCCATAGCCATCCCAGACGGCTATAAGATCACCCGCAGAGACCGCGTCAACGCAGTAGGAGGAGGAATCGCCATCGTCCACAAGAACACCATCAGGGTCTCGACCAGCACCGACGACACTCTCAGCACCGCTGAACACATGCACTTCCAGATCCACACGGACCCCAACACCACCCTTAGAGGCACCCTTGTCTACAGACCCCCTGGGCCCCGACCCCAGTTCAGCGACTCCATCGCCGACTTCATCAGCACGCACGCCCTGACCTCTACCGACTACATCCTCCTCAGAGACCTGAACTTTCACCTGGAGAACAACAACGACAGCAACTCCACCACCCTGATCGACAACCTCGCCAACCTCGGTCTGAGCCAGCTCGTCACAACACCGACCCATTCCGCCGGCCACACGCTTGACCCCATCTTCTCCTCAAGCTCCCACGTCTCCTTCAGCCACACCACGGAACTCCTCTGGACCGACCACCGCTGCATCCATTTCACCTTCCAGAAACCCACCACACACCACCGCACCCAACAGATCCCACGCCGCTGCTGGAGCAAAGTCACCGAAGACCAACTACGGGCAACCCTCGCTCTCAGCCCTCCCTCCGACCCATCCAACACCGACGACGCCGCCCGCAACCTCAGACGATGGATGGACGACTGTGCCAACACCCTCGCCCCGCTGAAAAAACTCACCTACAGTGACACCACCAAAAGAGCCAGCTGGTTCACCTCAGAACTCCTAGCCTCCAAGCGCACCTGCCGGAAACTAGAGAAGAAATGGCACAGTGATAAGACACCGGACAGCCACGCAGCCCACAAAGACGCCACCCGTAACCACCACCACCTCATCAAGTCCGCCAAGAGAATCTCCTTCAAAGACCGCCTCGACAACAACGCACACAACAGCTAGGAGCTTTTCAACATCGTGAAGGAACTCTCCAACCCCAGCTCCAGCACCAACGACATCCCGCCGTCGCAACCCCTGTGCGATTCCCTCGCCACCTTCTTCCACCGCAAGATCGCCGACATCCACGACAGCTTCAACACCCAGACAGCCCCAACTAAGATCGATGCACCAGACCCGCCGCACACCATCGACCACGACCCCCTGCCAGCCTGGGCCAGCGTGAACATTGAGGACACCATCAAGACCATGAGCACAATACACTCCGGCTCCCCGTCAGACCCTTTCCCGCACCACATCTTCAACAAAGCCAGCAGCTCCATCGCACCCCACCTGTGCAACATCATCAATCTCTCCTTCGAGACCGCGACCTTCCCAGAGAGCTGGAAACACGCAGAGATCAACGCCCTACTCAAAAACCCAAGGCGGACCCGAGAGACCTCAAGAACTTCCGGCCCATCTCCCTGCTTCCGTTCCCAGCCAAGGTCATGGAGAAGATCGTCAACAAACAGCTAACCCGATACCTCGAAGAAAACAGCATCCTGGACCCATCCCAATCGGGGTTCCGCAGCAACCACAGCACTGAGACTGCCCTCATCTCCGCCACCGACGACATCAGGATCCTGCTGGACAACGGTGAGACCGCAGCCCTCATCCTGCTGGACCTCTCCGCCGCCTTCGACACTGTCTGCCACCGCACTCTACGCGCACGCCTCCACGACGCAGGGATCCAAGACAAGGCCCTGGAATGGGCCACCTCCTTCCTCACCGGCAGAACCCAGAGAGTCCGCCTCCCACCATTCCGATCCGAAGCCTCCGAGATCATCTGCGGCGTACCCCAGGGATCGTCCCTCAGCCCAACACTGTTCAACATCTACATGGCCCCGCTCGCACGCATCGCCAGACAGCACGACCTCAACATAATCTCCTACGCCGACGACACTCAACTGATCCTCTCCCTCACCAAGGACCCCTCGCCGCCAAATCCAACCTCCATGAAGGAATGAAGGCCGTCGCCGATTGGATGAAGATCAGCCGACTAAAACTGAACACGGAGAAGACAGAGGTCCTCATCCTCTGCCCCAACCCCTCAGCCTGGGACGACTCCTGGTGGCCAACGACGCTGGGAGCAGCCCCGACACCCACCGACCACGCACGCAACCTGGGAGTCATCCTCGACTCAACGCTCTCCATGGCCAGGCAAGTCAACGCAGTCTCATCCTCCTGCTTCAACACCCTCCGCATGCTTCGCAAGATCTACAGGTGGATCCCGACAGACACAAGAAGAACAGTCACCCAGGCCCTCGTCAGTAGCAGACTTGACTATGGGAACGCCTCTACGCAGGAGCCCCGGCCAAGCTCATCAAGCGACTGCAACGCATACAAAACGCCTCCGCACGCCTGATCCTCGATGTACCACGCCACAGCCACATCACCCCCCACCTGAGGAACCTGCACTGGCTCCCCGTCGACAGGAGAATCTCCTTCAAACTCCTCATCCACGCACACAAGGCACTCCACAAGACTGGCCCAGCCTACCTCAACAGACGACTCCTCTTCTACGTCCCCAACCGCAAACTCCGCTCCGCTCCGCCGACCTCTCCCTCGCCACCGTCCCTCGCATTCGAAGAACTACCACCGGCGGCAGATCCTTCTCCCACCTCGCCGCCAAGACCTGGAACACCCTTCCACTAAGCCTACGACAGACCCAAGACCTGCTGACCTTCAGGAGGCTACTCAAGACCTGGTTGTTCGACCAGTAGCAGCACCCCCCCCCCTTTCTTCTCCCCAGCGCCTTGAGACCCTCGCGGGTAAGTAGCGCGCTTTACAAATTCTGTGATTGATTGATTGATTGATTGAGATCAGTCACTATAGACGTGCAGTGACCAGCATATCTAAGTGACCTGAGAGATTAGTCTTCATAGACACACAGTGACCGGCATATCTAGTGAGCGGAGAGATCAGTCTCCATAGACACCCAGTGGCCGGCATAACTAGTCAGATGAGCGATCAGTCTCTATAGACACACAGTGACCGGCATATCTAAGTGAGCTGAGAAATCAGCCTCCGTAGACACGAGGTGACCGGTATATCTAGCCAGCTGTGAGATCAGTCACAATAAACACGAAGTGACCATCACATCTAAGTGACCTGAGATATCAGTCTCCATAGACGCGCAACTCGTGTTGTCATTTTATTCTTCCTTTTACTAATCTCTGTGCTCAGGCGAATGATACTTGGAGACCCGGTTTCTCTTTATGCTTTTCACAGGTATTTACCACGTCTTTCTTCTTTCCTTTCTCTTCCCCATTCTCGCACCTTTCCTCCCCGCTTCATAATGCCGATTGAAACCGTGGCCCAGGCCTCCTGCAATGAGGGCCTCTCAGGGGTAATTTAGATTGCTGTGACCTTACAGTTATTGGCCTCTCTCTGGGTGTATCTACACATTCGACCATAGGCTTGCAGTGCGTGACGAGTTATTATGACACCATGCCATCTCAGTCTTCAGACACCCTCCAGGCACGGAGCTCACAGGCGCATGGGGAGTTGAAAGAAATGTAACTGCCTCACATCAGCCTTAAACACAATTCTGCATACGAGGAATTGCTCAGCTATTTTTTTTTTAAATGAAATTCAGTCCGTCAACTCGTGTTGTCATTTTATTCTTCCTTTCACTAATCTCTGTGCTCAGGCGAATGATACTTGGAGACCCGGTTTCTCTTTATGCTTTTCACAGGTATTTACCATGTCTTTCTTCTTTCCTTTCTCTTCCCCATTCTCGCACCTTTCCTCCCCGCTTCATAATGCCGATTGAAACCGTGGCCCAGGCCTCCTGCAATGAGGGCCTCTCAGGGGTAATTTAGATTGCTGTGACCTTACAGTTATTGGCCTCTCTCTGGGTGTATCTACACATTCGACCATAGGCTTGCAGTGCGTGACGAGTTAATGACACCATGCCATCTCAGTCTTCGGACACCCTCCGATGTCACCTGTATTGGTTAAGGGGGAATGAAGAGTCTATGCCCATTCAGTGCTTGGCGTCATTTTGAAGGGACCCACCCCCATGCTGTGTCGCTATAGAAGTTCATTTACCGTGCCCCTGAAGTGACCAATACATTTAGTGAGCTGGGAGTTCAGTCTCCGTAGACATGCAGTGACCCACACATCTGGTGAACAGAGAGATTAGTTTCCGTAGACACACAGTGACTAGCATAACTAGTGGGGTGAGAGTTCAGTCTTCATAGACAAGCAGTGACCTGCATATCTAGTGAGGTGAGCGATCAGTCTCTGTAGACACGCAGTGACTGGCATAAATAGTGGGTGAGAGTTCAGTCTCCATAGACGCGCAGTGACCGCAATATCTATTGAGATTGGCCTATTTAAGTGAGCTGAGAAATCAGTCTCCATAGAAACGAGGTGAACGGTATATCTATCTAGCGAGCTGTGAGATCAGTCACTATAGACATGCAGTGACTAGCATCTCTAAGTGACCTAAGAGACCTGTCACTACAGACACGAGGTGACCAGCATATCTAAGTGACCTGAGAGATCAGTCACTACATACACGAGGTGACCAGCATATCTAGTGAGCTGGGAGTTCAATCTGCATAGACACGCAGTGAACAGAGAGATCAGTCTCTATAGACACGCAGTGAGGGACAAAACTAGTGAGCTGAAAGTGTATTCTCCATAGACACGCAGTGACCGGCGAGTTCATTCCACACAGACACACAGTGACCGACATCTCTAGTCAGATGAGTGATCAGTCTCCATAGACACCCAGGGACTGGCATATCTAAGTGAGCTGAGAAACCAGTCCCATAGACACGAGGTGACCGATATATCTATCTAGCGAGCTGTGAGATCAGTCACTATAGACGTGCAGTGACCAGCATATCTAAGTGACCTGAGAGATTAGTCTTCATAGACACACAGTGACCGGCATATCTAGTGAGCGGAGAGATCAGTCTCCATAGACACCCAGTGGTCGGCATAACTAGTCAGATGAGCGATCAGTCTCTATAAACACACAGTGACCGGCATATCTAAGTGAGCTGAGAAATCAGCCTCCGTAGACACGAGGTGACCGGTATATCTAGCCAGCTGTGAGATCAGTCACAATAAACACGAAGTGACCATCACATCTAAGTGACCTGAGATATCAGTCTCCATAGACGTGCAGTGACCGGCATATCTAATTATCTGAGCGATCAGTCTCCATATCGATCAGTCTCCATATAGACACGCAGTAACCGGCATATCCAGTGACCTGGGAGGTCAACCTCTATAGACCCTCGGTGAGCGACATATCCTAGAAGCGACGAGGCCAAGATATTCGAGCCGTTGTCACGAGACTGTGTGGCAGAGGTCTCTGTGGCTCACTCTGTCTTTTTTTCCAGAAATGTGGTTCCTGAAGGCCCTGTTGCAGACAACATATTTGAATATTTACTGATATTTTTTAAGCTGTAGTTGTGCACCTCAATAACATCCTCCATCAACTAACTCCCTCCACCCCCCAAAAGAAGCATTAAATTAGATGTATGTTCACCAAGGCGACCTTTAAGCAGCTCGAGGCACCTCATCTCACACAATATGTAAATGGAATTAAAAGGCAGGCTGATTAACAGTATAATATATATGTAGGGTATAAGTCAAATGATGATCTTATTATGGGAAACTTAGGTACGCATTTTCCAAACTGAAATTAAGTGCTAAAGTTCGAGTTTAAATCGTTGTTTCTGTTGACGAGTATAAAGAAAAATGTAGCGATTCTTTCCCTGCTTTACTGGCCTTGCAAAAGCACCAGCAATTTCATAAATACAATAGACACGTGACATGAGTTGGAACGCTACAAACGTTTTAAAATACACTAGCCGGCCCATTCTCCCAAATAGTTCATTCACGTCCCCATAAGTCCATCACCTCAGTCCATATTTTCCATCAAGTAACCATTTTATTAATTCTGTGAGTGGTGTTAGAAATACTACATTGTTAAAAGCCTTCTCATTTAATACATTTAGGCAATGTGGCCCCCGCAAGTCTCTGCTGCCATTGGTTCAACCGCTTTATGAGGAAACCCTTTATAAAAATTAATAGCCCTCAATGTCACTTACTCTCACCGTGCAGATACATCCTGCCAAAAGAGGACTTACATATGCTGTTTTTGAAGGATCCAAACATTCTGAGTTTTTTCCTTGTAATTTCTCTTAAGTTACTTTTTCAAAAACAGATGTTATGTGAAGTATAGCTTTCGATTGCAAGCTATAGATTGCATGTGAAACTCGATAATTTGCCTTTTGCCAGATTCATCATTTTTTTTTTTTTGCGGGGAAGCTATGGAAATCATACTTGTTTTCCAAACCTGCTTGATCATCAATATTTTGCAGAAAATATGCCTACAAAATCCTTTTTGCAGGTATTTCTACATTTTGCAGAGTCGCAATGGTAGCACTATGGGTCGGAGTGACCAGTCATCCAGTTTAAGTGACCTCATTATGCGCAAGTAACAGAGAATAACAGACAATCTCTAGCCATCTGTTACGCCATTAGTGAAATCATGGAGAGCAGCCATTCCCCTTGTCACTGCGACAGGGGTCTTCATTTAGATTGCTATCAGAACAAGCATTTGCAATGCAATAGGTCTCGCATTTACGCTAGTTTGAGCTATTGACATTGTAAATGACAATGCCTTTTTTTTCTTTTCGTTTTTTAAAACATAAATAAAAGGCATTGTCATTTATAATGCCAATAGCTCAAACTCGCGTAAATGCGAGACCTATTGCATTGCAAATGCTTGTTCTTCTTGCATCAAGGTGAAAATACTTTCAAAGTGCATAATAAAAACAAGTCCAGCAGTATGCAAAAATGAAGCAAGGATGTCAAATAATTCCCACTTTGGTTTGTGCATGAAGGCGCAAATATTTCAAAGTGACTGTTAAAACAATAACAAGTACAGCAGGCAGCAGAATACAAAAATAAATCCAGTTTTGTCGACCTAGGCCCCTTTGGTTTGTGCATGAAGGTGCAAATATTTCAAATTGACTGGCAACACAATAACAAGTTCAGCAGCATAAAAATCAAACCTTTACGCAAACAATTCCCTTTTTGAAGGCCCAAATATTTCAAAGTAACTGGTGAAACAATAACAAGTTCAACAGCATAAAAAAATCAAACCAGTTTAAGCAAACAATTCCCTTTTTGAAGGCACAAATATTTCAAAGCAACTAATGAAACAACAAGTTCAGCAGCATAAAAATCAAGCCCGTTTAAACTAATAATTCTCTTTTTGAAGGTGCAAAAATGTTTAGGTGACTGGTGAAACAACAACACGTTCAGCAGCATAAAAATCAAACCAGTGTAAACAAACAATTCCTTGTTTTAAGGCGCAAATATTTTAAAGTGACTGATCAAACATAAAGACATTTCTCTGCAAAATGCATGTAAGAGCCTCTCACACATAACGCACATTAAGAATAAATTCCAGGAAAACAGTATTCAAAACTATCTGTTTATGGTTCAAGGTCATCAGGGCAAGATCTGTGACTCTGCAAAACACAGCTGGCTGTATCAGGGGCCTCCTGTAAGGCTGGGGGCTTGGGCTGGAGCCCCCTGTACCCATGTATTTAAACGTCTCTGTGCCTGAAAGGAAGACTCACCCTCTCCCTGTAGCACATTTTGCCCTGCACAGGAAAAGCAGTCTCCCATGTGCCGCTATGTTTTCATGACATTAATAGGGGAGGTTGGAGGGGCGGGCAATGAGGCATCAATAATACCGCTGCCGCAAGCTTCTATCACACACACCAGATGTATCATGGACAGCAGTACAAGCTCAGATGTAGCATGGGCAGTGCAGTGCAAGCTTCTGTCTCACGCACACATGCCTCAGCCTACGTTTGGGCAGCAGCATCAGATCGTGCAGAACAAGCACGGAAGAGAGTGCAAAGTGCGCACAGACCCGCCTCACAAACCCCCTAGCTTCTAGGTCACACACACCAGATGTATCATGGACGGCAGTACAAGCTCAGATGTGGGCGGTGCAGTGCAAGCTTCTGTCTCACACACACACATGCAGAACAAGCACGGGGGAGAGTGCAAAGCGCGCACAGACCCGCCCCACAATCCCTCAGCCCCTCTGTCAGACGCAGAACAGGTGCCCCCACGAGCCGCTTCCTGTCACCGACCGCCCGCGCGCGCAGTGCACGGCGCCGCGCCAGGCAGCGGTGCCAGAGAAGCGAGGCCTCGGAAGGAAGCCTGCCCGGGCCTCTGCCCTGCGTGGCATCCGCAGGTACTTCGGTGCTGTCATTCATTTCAGAAAAGACCCAGTTGTCCTGTCCTGCCCTTCCCAAACTCGCTAGTCACCGAGTCAAACATAAGAGAAGAGTTTAAAAGGCATTAATGTAAGGCCGCTCTGGGTATATCACTCGAGTTTGGAAACCAGCCTCCACGTGCACATGAAGCGCGCTGTGAGAATACAAACAGGTGCCACTTCCTAAAGAGCATCAATGCTGGATAATTTTGCATTTCGGCGCCACGTCATATTTTGCATAGGTGCCACGTAGTACTGCCAGCGAGAACAACTTCATTCTCACGATGCTAGCACAGCAACGCCTCCTGCCTCCCACAAGCCTTCCCTGAGGAGACGCCCTGACTCATGGAGATATTCGTGTGAGATGGAAGGCTGTTGGTGAAACTAACTTGGGCATGCACACCTGTAAACAGGCACGTGTAGTGAAGATAACTTTCAGCCAGTCTTGGCTTTTCACTCACCAGCACAATGCATGCTGGGGCTTGCAGTTTCCTAATACCCAATATTATTGCAGGCCTACAAGTCTGCCCTACACAGGAGCAAAAGGCTGTGCTTGCCCTTACCCTTAGGCCACACAAGACTGCCATCATACAAACCAGCCTTCCCCATGTTCTGGTCACTGAAGAACAGTCCAGAAAGAAATATGTACCTCGCCCACTGCACTTCATCCACATCCCAGGCTACCCTTTACCTGCTCACCTGAACAGAGCTCTCACGAGCAGCTCACCCAATCCAGACTCTTTCATTGGTTTCTGGGACTAGTGGTCCTAATTATCTCATTATAAGCGCCTTGTCGCTCGGAAAAAAATCTGCCAGTGCATGAGGTACCTACTCGTGCATGAAAAAATCACTAGATACAGCTTGTAAACATCAGCCCTAACAGCCAGGTAAGTTGGGGTTGAAAGTAGCTGCAGCCCGCCGCTCCCCAAGTGTATCAGGCTGGATGAAAACAGCTGCCGACAAAAACAAGCATTTGCAATGCAATTGGTGTCGCATTTGTGAGAGTTAGAGGCATTGGCGTTGTAAATGACAATGTATTTTACCCATGTGTTTTGGTTTGAAGTGGATGTATGTGGTGGGGAGTGGAATTATGTGGGTTGTATTGGAATTGTTAGTTGTGGAATTGTGTGAGGTGGAATTGTGTGGTGTGGAGTGAATTTATGTAGTGAAATGATGTGGCATGGTGAAAAGATAGGGGTAAGAGCTGCACAGAATAGATAGAAAGGAAGATAGAGAGAGATAGGTAGTTTGTGCAATAAGTGGTGAATGAACTCGAGACAGAGGAGCAGAAAGTTTGTGAGAAAGGGAGAAAGAGGGGAGAGCAGGCCACAGAGGCATAAGGAGGGAAGGCCTGTGTATGCAGAAGACACCCTAAGAAGAGGAGGAAAGCGTGGAGTTAAGGGATGGAAACCTTGAAAAGGTACTGGAAAGAAACTGTGCTTAGTATGTGTTTGATTTGCTCTAACGCTCCGTCCATCATCCCCTTTGGTATCGCTTTGTTCGCCCTAAGTTGGCAGGGTATGCCCAGACGTGGGTCCCTTGCTCACTCTGCCACTGGATTCAAGATAGCCTGGCTGATGAGGGTTTTGAACCCGAAACCGGTCCCAGGATGCTTGTTTCCGGTCCAGGGAAGACATGGCTTGGCAGTTCGGGCTGGACTGTTCCCATGAGGCACAGGGTCAGACTGATTTGCATATGGCCATGTCTGAACTGGGGTGGTGGAGTGAGCTAAAGAATGATGATGGATTAAACCCAGATCAGTTGACTGGGGGTGAGTGTTTGATTGGCTCAAACGTTCCGTCCATCATCCCCTTTTGTATCGCTTAGTATGTGTGAGCAGGCAGTAAAGAGAGGAGATAGGGAGCGTGAGGGAGGGATGTAGGGTTGGTGTAAGTGTAAGGGAGAGATGTGTTGGTTTGGAATTGTTTGTTGTAGAATTGTGTGGTGTGGTGTGAAGTTTTGTAGTGGTAATATGTGGTATGTCAGTGACATACATTTGAATGTTGCTTCCTAGAATGACTACTTATCCGTGCTCAAAATGAGGAGGGAGAAAGGAAGGCTGAGTGCATAGGAAAAGGGAATTCAGACAGCAAGGGATGCATGTGAGAAAGAAAAGCAGAGACAAACATGGGGCAAAGTGACTTAACACCATGGCTTTAGAATGAGGCTGTACATGTCCAGAGAAGAGTGAGTCTTACTATTAGAGGAATGTGCAAGGAAGGCAGGGGAAAATCACAAGCGAACAGATGCTTTCTGACTCGCACAATAGGCGAAAGGGCCCGGGCACCCCGACCTCCTTCCCTGTGGTGCCCACAAGGTGCTCTTGTGGTGACTCCGGGCGCAGTTTGCGTCATCACAGGTGATCTTGTTCAAAAAGCAATATTACACAGAATATGCATAGCCCTCAGAGACAAGAGCTTCACAGGGGTGGGGGAGGAACAGGGGGGGTGGTGCAGGGATGACCTTCTAAAGGGCTGCTGTCACGGGGTGCTTTGGGTCGGATGGCAGATTTCTACACACATATTTCAGTCAATATAAATTTCTACAATCTCTACAATCTTCGATGAACTGCTGTATAATCTTGGAGATATGACCCCAGCTGGGCATTAAGTTTGTGTAACCGCCCACCCCTCTTTGCAATAATATCCTCGTTAAATTTCGCTCAAGTGTGTCCGGATACGAAGATCAGGAATAATGTGCTTTAAAAGCGCTTTGCTCATCTAAGCGCTATAAGGAGCTTGTGTTTGGGGAAGACAAAGTGCCGCACTCGAGCTCCTGATGCTCGTGAAATCAAAGCAGACTGATGGGGGTGGCGGCGATGGGTAGGGGGTGATTAGATCTGAGTAGAAGGGGTGAGGGGCTGCTGGGCGGGTTTTTGGTGTCTATCTGGGCCATTAATTCTCTGGGCTTGAAGCTGGAGTGAGTTCCTAGTGGCTCAATTAAGCAGATTATTGTCCCCCATAGAGAGAAAGCAGCCCCCTAAAAAGACAGTCACCCCCACCTTAACCACACCAGAGTTTGCCTGGGCTCAGCTGAATCTCCCATAAAGCGCTATAAAACCCCTTCAGAGGCCACGGCTTGCGGCTCCCCGGGCAAAGTTACCGCTTTATATTCAGAAATGTGGCTTGCAAAGAGTGTGTGATACAAATGTGTGCACACAGAGACACACCCAGTGTCACATACACCAACACTATACAAGAATGTCAGAGGCGATCAGGCCATAGGGGAAAAGGCGGAGAGGACGGGTGAGAAGCGGGCTGCGCTAGGACCCAGACAGTGGTGTGCAAAGGTGACAGACAGTGTATTGCTGGCTTCGATGGGCTACAATGGATTCTACATACTTGCTGTGGTGCCATGCGTGGTGCAATAAGCCGACATGCAGCGTATCTGCGCTGCAGTTATGATGTACACGGATATCATAGGGGTGTGATAGCATTATAGTTTATAGACAGCGGTGCTAGCAGAAAAACAGAAAGGCCCCCATGATTAAAGATGAAGCTTGGCGGCCGTCGCGCTGACTGTAATAACGAGTGGTATGTGCGTGTCGCCATTGTAAAACTGAAAGCGTGCAAGGCTCACTGAAAATAAAAAAACTGATAGCGCCCATGGCGCGCTGAAAATCAACATGAGTATTTAAATGGGAGGGAGGGCGGGCATGCCATGCTAAAGCCAGCTTTAAAGAGGCAGTGCTGTGTCGGCGTGGATATAAAAGAAGCGGCACCATTGCTATGTGCTCGCATAGCAAGTTGTGCCTGCTTCTACAAGACATTCATGAAGTAAATAGTTCTTGCTAACTGCTAATGAAAGTTACAGAGTAAGGACACATGTATGAGGGACTGTCCTTATGGGAGGTAACAACAGGAGGGAGAGAGGTACTAAGGAGGGACTACTAAGCCAAATGAGAAATCAAAAGCCATAATTTACAAAGGACAGGAAGAGGAGCCAATATTAAAGATGGGCGGAACATGGGCGGAGTTTAAGGCCCATATCCTGAACACAGCATGTCTCGCAGAGACAGCGCAAGGACCGCCTAGGCGAGACCTAAAAACCGTCATTGCATGGGCCACGCCCCTGCAAATCAGGGAACGCCCACTAGTGATTGAGCTGGTACGAAATCCACACAGTGTTGATCCCTGTAATGGAAGGCGCTGCACAAGCATGTGCAACCTCTGATATCATACAAAAGTGCCAGGGGAGGAGCAAGAAGCGGGCAAAAATCTCTATTGTGCTTCTGGGGCACTAACTGTAATATCACCTATTGTTTGCTGGCAAACCTTGGGTTTCTGTATATACACAGATATGGTGGATTAATACACTCTTTATAGTAACATTTAGCAAATAGCTGGCAAGAGGCCAGAGTAACTGAGGCCTTCAAACCATCACTGCTTTTTTAGCCAACAGGGCTTTGCATTCTGGGATTTGTAGTTTCACTTTTACCAGCACAACTTTGGCCTTAAAAATCCAAAATGATTTTTTTTTTTTGCTTAATAGACATAAACAGCTGATTAGGGTCCTTTCCTTCCCCCTGGACGGTAGGAGTTGGGTCCCCATGGGGCAGCAGAGGTGACTAACTCCTTCAATGTTAAGCCTGAGCTGAAAATGTTCATGTGGTGGGACTCACTGTACAATATCTATATCAGATCTCAGCAAGGCGGCCAGCTGCACACCATGGCGAGTGTAAACTGGTGCCCACTGTCACCTGATGCTTGTTTCCGGTCCAGGGACGACCTGGCTTGGCAGTTCGGGCTGGACTGTTCCCATGGGGCACAGGGTCAAGGCTGATTTGCATATAGCTGGTTCTGAACTGGGATGGCGAAGTGAGCTAAAGAATGATGATGGATTCAACCCAGATCTGTGACTGGGGGTGAGTGTCTGAAAGGTTTCAGCGCTCCGTCCATCATCTCCTTGTGTTTGCTTTGTTCGCCCTAAGTTGGCAGGGTATAACCAGATGTGGGTTCGTTGCTCACTTTGCCACTAGATTCAAGCTAGCCTGGCAGATGAGAGGTGATGCCCCGAAATCAGTCCCAGGATGCTTGATTCTGATCCAGGGAAGACCTGGCTTGGCAGTTCGGGCTGGACTGTTCTCATGAGGCACAGGGTCAAGACTGATTTGCATATGGCTGGGGTGGCGAAGTGAGCTAAAGAACGATGATGGATTCAACTCAGATCTGTGACTGGGGGTGGGTGTCTGAAAAGGTTCAGCCCTCCATCCATCATCACCTTGAGTTTGCTTTGTTCACCCTAAGTTGGCATGGTATGCCCAGACGTGGGTCCCTTTCTCACTTTCCCACTAGATTCAAGCTAGCGTGGAGGGGTGTTACCCCTAAACAAGTCCCAGGATGCTTGTATCTGGTCCAGGGAAGACCTGGCTTGGAAGTTCGGGCTGGACTGTTCCAATGAGGCACAGGGACAAGACTGATTTGCATATACCTGGGTCTGAACTGGGGTGGCGAAATGAGCTAAAGAACGATGATGGATTCAACCCAGATTTGTGACTGGGGGTGAGTGTCTGAAAAGTTTCAATGCTCCGTCCATCATCTCCTTGTGTTTGCACTGTCACCAACATACCAAAAACAATGATTTGGAAAAGGTAAGCCCTGGACTTCAAAAACAATTTCCACTGTGGCCTGGAGTTACCTGCTCGCCCTTCTCACGAGGTCATACATCTACCACTGTGAGAAATATTGTGAAATGGAATTGTGACATTCATTTTGTGTTATTTAACTACCCAGTAGCCTCATTAAGAACCAACAAGGCCCAGTAACGACATAGCAATTTCGCTACCAGAATCATCTTAATGACATTGAGTCGCCTTGAAAGTTGCTGCTATAATTTAACACACAAAACTGTCTGTTGTAGCTATTAAAGACGTCTGAGAATGAAAATGTATGCATTTCGCTGTGGGCGGATTTCAGTTAAAACTCTGAATCCACAGCCTTCTAGTTATTTTAGACGGATTTGTCTTCTTTGAACATTATTTACACCCGCACGAGGTTAAAAAAACAAACCTATACTACTAATTAATACATTTTCTCATTTCCACAGTCAATTTCAAGCAGCCTCACCATGGTTAAGTGTCACTTTACAGCAGTGGTCGAAGTGGGGGGATAAAAAGTAGGGGAACTGTGGGCGGAGAATCAGAGGGCGGGAACAACCCGTGGATTGGGTCAGTGGGCGGAGTCAGAGGTGTGGCAGAAAGAGCAAAATATCCCAATTTTTAGTATTTGTTTCCCATTTCACTAACCGGGTACAGCTTATTACGTTATTTAATTTAACCAATGGATACACATGTTTATTTAAGGTTTAATTTGAGTTGACATTAAAATACATTAACAAAGTGGGATGCGTTTCCAATCACAGAATGTCCCAAATATCCTTAAAAGTGGAATCGCAAGCCATTTGTCTCCCAGTCATGGAGTTTCTGTCATCAGCACTTCTCCTCCCTTTTTTCCACAAGAGCAGTTCAAACATGAATGGCAAAATATCCTAGTTTGCAAATGTTTTCCACATAATTATGGCTCTGCCATATTTGCCACATAATACATCATCTGCTGCATAATCTGACGATTTTAACTAATAAATTGTTTATAGCTCAAACGGATCAAAAGTTACTAAAAAATGTGACTTGTGCTGCTGTGAAGTGCAGTGCCCTTTGCAAAGGTTGACTGGTCACCTTTCTCACTGCTGCAGTTGTATGTTCCACTGATACTAATAAGGAAAAATCTTTGCAGAGACTGTTAGCATGTGTAAAAATGTCAAAATAATAAAGTATCAGAACATTTACAGCACCACTAATACCAGTGTAGGGTGTCAGAGCACTTTACATCACACATATTACATAGAGACAATCAATCATACGTGTGTAAATCACTGTATAGGAAATGTTACATAAGACAAAGGACTACAAGGTGTAGAAGTCACATGACAACCATACTAGTAGGCAGCATAATTTAATAGTGATTGGTCTGGAGAAACACAAACTCAGAATTTAAAACGTAATACCATGGTTGGGGGTTCTCTTTAATAATCAGAATTGATTTCTACCCAAATGAACCCTTTTTTGCAACATTAGGATAATCAAAGACTGGGGAAAAAACCATAACGCTCTAATTTATATCTTGCAGTTTGCATGCAGCTCTTACATGACAGTTAATAGCTCACTGTTCTACGTAGGGATTTTAACTTATTAACTGCAAGTAACAATAGGGTCTCTCTGACAAAAGCAGTAACCCACTGACCTATTTACATTATGTGCACTTTGTGATCTGCATGGTACATGTTCTTACAGCAGGCCCATTAACCCTCTGCGCTTCCTTTCCATGAGTCAAAACGTCCACTAGACAAAACACCATCTCTCTCTACTAAGAACATTAATCACTGGAGTTATCATGACATTTTTATTGTTGCCGAAAATTGTTGGAGGCCAGGAAGGAGGCAGCAAGTGCTTTTAAAACCATATTATACTTGCAAACACGACGCCCCCACCTGAAGTCGGCGCCAGCCGCGGTCCATGCAGGTAACAGCTGTGGGGCCGGGTAAGGGGGGATTTCGAGAGACGATGCAGAGGGAAAATTAATTATTTATTTAATTTTCCCTCTGCATCGTCCCTCGAAATCCCCCTTTACCCGACCCGTCTGCCCCACCGATGTTACCTGCACGGACCGCGGCTGGTCAGCGCCTGGTGCGTTCGCACTGTCCTAGAGCCACCGTGCTCAAGGGTCCTGTGACCTCAGTGACAGAGTCACTGTCACTCTATGGTGTGCTGCTTCATGGGCCTGCCTGCAAGACTGGAGGTGAACTTCAGAATGAATTGTGGCAGACAGGCCTTCAAGGTTAACCCACACTTGCCACTGCTAGGGTCCACCTGCTGATGCTAAGACACCAGGGCTTTTAAGATCTTGCGGGGCCTTCTAAGGTCTAGCATGGGAATGTGCTCCCTCAGTGGGAGTGGTCTGGTGGACTGGTCATGAAGGCTGAACCTGTTTCCCCAATTCCAAATTCAGCATCTCTGACCATAGTGCCACATCCTCTCCCCCACTGAGCACCATACTGCCCCACTGAGAGAAACTTGCACTGCATTGACCCGCTATAAACACCTGGATGTGACTCAAATCAAATTACGCACTAGACAAGAGCAATATGCTGCCTAAAACAAAATTAACAACATCCTAGAAAAAGCAAACACTCCTAGGGAATGCAAGATTAAGTAAAGCATGTGAAATGTAAGCAGGAACAACATGGTTATCTTTTTCTTTTTACACTCATTATTCAGAAATTAGTGAGTGCTTTTACCTGATTGCCCATTGCTTATATCCTTACAAAATGTGAGCAGTATGGTTTAAAAAGACCACATTCGTGAACACACAGCAGCTGTAAACATTTTGGGGCATATTCTCAAGGAGTCATCGCCGATTTATCGGCACTTTAGCGCCGCAAAAGTGGCGATAGATTCATCGCCCCATTCACAAGCTGGTGCAAACTGCCGACATCGCCAGTTTTCCTGCAATAGCAACCGCAAAAACATTGCCAAGGATGAGTGCGACAACTAACGCTAATGATATGCAGAGTAGGCGTTCCAGTGCAAAAACACACGAAAACACCACTTCACGAGAATCTCAACGACCAGTCAGATCTGCGATGCGAACCAAGAACAGGCGATAAGGCGCGATAGCTGCAGGGATTTAACACCTGCCTTTTGCTGGTGTTAAGCAGGACGACTACCTGCAGTATGAAAGGGAGCCCAGCCCAGAGCCACATCTGAAGACCAACACATGTCATGGAGCTACTGATCATGCAGCTCGGAGACCCAAGAAGGCCACAACATCCACTGCCACCACTCCCAGCCCCCCCGGACCACCCCCTGGATTACCACCTAGGCAGTGCAGGACAGCGGACGACCCTAAAACGCACCAGCCCCAGAGACTCAATGCCAGAGGAAGCCATTGGCCAACACATGCTCAAAAGGACAACCATCCTCCACATCCTGACCCACATTGCCCACAGGCTGACGGCACCAACACAGCGGACAACCTACATCCCCTGCAGACAAAGCTGCTGGCTGTGCTGCACCTGTTGGCCCCTGGTACCTTCCAACCAACAACTGCCGGAGTCGGAGGAGTCTCACAGCCAGCCCCATCAAACTCCCTCACACATGTCATGGATGCATGTCCACAAAAGCAACGGCGGGCCCCTGTATCCGCACCACACGATAGTACCAAATTGTGGTGTACCTGCGCAACCAACCCCAACGCCAGCCGTGCTAGATGCCTCCGTGCCCCAGACCCAAGATCGTAGTAACCGAAATGTGGGTGCGCCAGGTCATGAAGTCCAGTAGTCAACAGTAGTGAAAAAACAGAACTTTATTACAAATACACAAACAAACAAAACGAAAAGCTCAGCCAACGCGTTCCATTCCCAACGGGAACTTCAACAGGGCAACATGTCTTCAGAAACCTGTGGGAGAAATGGTGACAATGGTCAAAGTTCCGTATAGTCACATGCCTAATCTGGTACAGTGTACTGCACTTGGACAAACCGGAATGCTCACAGGTATGATAAACCATGCATGAGAAGACTGTAACAGAAGTTCGTGTGGCCGTAACCGTCGTAGGAATGAAGAGGAAGGTAACGACCACACGAACTGTTACAGTCACATCATGCAGGACTCATCATACCTGAAAGCATCACGGTGTGTGTCAGCTCGATACCCCTGCCCCTCACTCCCCCCACACTGCGCAGGAACATCTTGAGACCACGCAAGGGAACTACGCCATAGCTGGCGTCACGCACGTGTTGGGGGCAATTCACAGCACACGTGTATGTCTTGTGCCCCCTGCCGATACTGCACACAATCACCGCAACAGCAACCACACGCATGCCATCACTGTGCATACAAAAGTGGACCACCGTGGCCTGTCCACCAATGTCGTCGCAAACTCCTCAGGCAGTGTGCATGATTCCCACTTGTCCGAAAGTCCGTCACCAACCAGCGCTTTGAGGATGGCCCCCATGGAAATGCACTGCCCATCGGCAAGTACCAACTGAACACACCACACACCTCAACTCCACAATCCCCCAACTCACAACTGTGGGAATGCACACGTCACAAATCCACCACCAAAGTGACTACTGCGTGTGTCTCAGTCTCCGCCACAACCTGTCCATAGGCCTACACACACGTGGCCGGCCACCTTCAACGGGCACATTCACACTGGAGACAAGGTGGCTACGTCCCAAACCAACCTGCGCACATCACGTCATCGCATACTGGGTCGTGTCAGCAAGGGCGGCGCCCCCACCCAGCCACGAGTCCGCCGCCGTGAACGGTGGTGCCTGCGCGATCCTGTGCGCCTGCTGCACCCCAGCCCTGGTCCCCAGACCGGTCCTCCGCCCAGCGATGACTGGCCGCCCCTGCGCACCCAGGCCTCAATGCTCACCTGCCGCCACCGGCGTGTCTCCAAGAGGGCCCACCATGTGCCGGTGCATCCTCCTCAGCCGATCGCTGGATTCCGCGCCACAGGCCCCCAGAGCACCCTGCGGCACCGCACCGCGGAGTCATGTGTGTGCTGACTGCTGCCTTCGGCGTGCACTACGGTCCAGCAGGACTCACAATTCAAATCGAACCACGATTAGCAGGACGGCTCATCGAGGCCTACGCATCATCGCAGGCTGCACACCCGCTCAGCTCTTCAGGTGCCACTAGCCCTGTGCAACGCAAGTCATCGTCACGTGGCGGTAGGCCCCTGCCAGCCGCAGTGGAGCGGGTGCCACTAACCCTGTGCAACGCAAGTCATTGTCACGTGGCGGTAGGCCCCTGCCAGCCGCAGTGCAGCGGGTGCCACTAACCCTGTGCAACGCAAGTCATCGTCACGTGGCGGTAGGCCCCTGCCAGCCGCAGTGCAGCGTGTGACACTGACCCTGTGCAACACAAGTCATCGTCACGTGGCGGTAGGCCCCTGCCAGCCGCAGTGCAGCGGGTGCTACTAACCCAGTGCGCCACAAGTCATCGCCCCGTGGCGGTAGGCCCATGCCGGCCGCAGTGCATCGGGTGCCACTAACCCAGTGCGCCACAAATCATGGACCCTTTATGATTGAGTCTCGTGGTGCGGACGCCATCATGTCATCTCCGGCAGTGGGGAATGTGATGTGCTAGGCCCCTTTTATTGGCAGGGTCACATGTCCTGTGACGCCTGTGCTGGATGGGTGTGGTGTGGGTGTTAACCAGCCCTCAGGGAGTGGCTGTGGCATGCTGACAACTAGACCAGTGATCAGCAGATCACTACAGGGAAGACCTGGGACATGTAGCTTTGTCGTCCCCCCTCTGAGTGTAAGCGGAGTGGACTGGCCTGGCGTATGGCAGGCCAGCGTAGGGGTGGGAACAATGAGCCCGGGGCTCTGGGTGTTCTTCAGTCCTGGGCTGGACAAGGAAGTAACTGGTGCTTGTGTCTCTGTTGTAGTGTCTACGCCACCCAGACCGCAATCGACAATGTTGCACCCTGTGACTCAAGTCCCACGACATGAGCAACATGGACGTAAGGGGGAATCACTGACCCTACATTCATCCATACTCTCATACTTGTTTGATCAAAGGCATGAAACATCTGTGCGATTCTGAATGTTTAATTCACAACCAGTGGAGTGTTGCAGCTGGAGCAGTACAGGGCCATGCAAACCCCACTTCACATTATTGGCCTGTGGAGGGCCAGCCAGAGTCCTTCAGGGAATGACAAGTACATCGGAAGAGGAAGAGTTCAGTCCGCAGTCTGATCGCTGTGTCAATGGTAACCAAACAGAAAATGGCAGTCCATGTCGAGGTCCAAGGTGAGTGTCGTAGAGTGTATCGGGGGACAGTGGAATGTGATGATGCAAAGGGCAGAACCAAGCAGAAACAGGCCATATGGCGGAGATGAATGCTACTGCCTCCTCCTTACCAGTAAGGTTGATTCACCCGCATCTTCGTCCTCTGATGTCACATGTGCCTCACACGTGGGTGATGGTGGAATGTCGGCAGCACTGTGTGCCACTGAGACATCGGGGCCGGAGGTGGATTGCCTACCACACTGTGAGGCACTGACACATCAGGGGGCGGAGATGTGGATGTAGAAGCAGCAGCAGCATTCATCTGTGCAAAGCCTTGAGGCAGCAATGCCATGACGATGTGCTGCAGGGCATGGAAGTTCCCAGCCACATCTCGCTGGTGTGCAGCCGTGGCAGCCATTCTATCCGCCATCATCCGCTCCATGTTCTCCATGAGCCCCCGCATCTGTCCCAACTCCCGGCTGACATCGCTGGAGCCACTCTGACTGGACAGTTGTTCTTGTCTCAGTATCATGACTCCAGCGATGTCAGCCATGGATCGTTGGAGAGCATGGAGCGGACTGTGGGTGTCCGTTAGGGACTGTAAGTGGTCCCTGATGGGAATCAGACACCCATGTATGGCATCAAGTTTGGCTGCCATGAGGTCGAACCCCACCCGCACCTGATCAGCCATCTTCTCCTGGACCTCTAACACACAGCGTTGGAAGGCCATGTGTTGTTCGTGGGGGTCCTGGGAGACAGCCGGGGTGGTAGGTGCTTCCTGCTGTGTGGTCTGTGCAGGGGTGGGGGTCTCCTCGATGCAGCTGGGCTGCCCTGCTCCTGGAGGTGGGGTGCCGAAGCTGTCAATGAGGGTTTGGAGGGCTTCGGTGTCTATGTCGGGATGTCCTCATCGTCATCAGTGAAGAGTTGTTGGGGCTGCTCTGCAGGAGGTGTTGATGCTCCCTCTGCAATGTGAAGGGGAGATGCAGTATTACATTGTGTTCACATGTATGTCGCATTGTACAAGTTCACATGCAGACTGCATGACAATGTACATTGTGACTGTTTAGGAGGAGCTGCCTATTTGATGCGGGACAGTGGACATTTCGTCAACATCACGGATATGTGTTTGTACTTGTACATTGACATCTCACATTTCCCTGCTATGCCAAATGTGATTGGCCAGTTTCTACACACAAGCGGCACCTGTTGTGTTCTGTTGTAAACGTGTTGCAGTTTGTACCCCATTGTTGTCAATGCTGATGTGCTCTGAATGTCATGTGTGTGTGCTGCATTTTGGGATAGTCGCCCCTGCAGCTCTGATTTTGCTGCCCCTTGTCCCTTTCAGGCGGTGTGCCTTTGACTTCTGTGCCCATACAATACTGAGATGTTGCAGACTTGGGTGAATTTGGGTCTTGGTGGGAGTTGGGACTCTGGAGCATGGTTTGTCCGCAGATGTGTTGTTGACGTCAGGGGTTGTTTGTGCACGTGGATGTGTCAGAGTGTGACCTGCTCCTTTACGGATGTGGTCCACACTCAGCCACCTCAGTGTGGTGGCATGCACCATGTCATGATGATCGGACTGCAGCCATGCTAATCGTCATGCAGTATCACTTGCATTGTCAGTGTGGCTCACGGACCCGCAGCTTTGCTGGGTTCAGCACATGTGCATAGGTTGGTTGTGGGATAAGTGATGTGTGGGTGGGCCTCCTCTGGGCACATAGTCGACGGGGGCCTACGTGCTGTTTCTATGTGTGCTGCAGTGTGCCAAGGGGATCAGGGACATGATCCAGAGTCATTGTGGGTGTGCACTGTGCTCCGCTTGATTGTGCATGTGTGCCATTGTGCCCATCTCCCCCGTACCCCCAGTCCCTGGTGGTTACTCTCCCTGTTGCTGTTGTGTCAGGTCATGTTGAGCAGTGTCCGGTCCCCCAACTCCTGCCACCGTCTCCCCACTGATGACTGTGGACACCATTTCCTCCATCTCATCCAGCTCCTCCTGTGGCGCTGGACTCCCACCTCCAGTCTGCATTGCTGCCTTCTGGTTGTTGGCGAGTTTCTGCTTGGTTTTGCGCTTCACATCATTCCAGCGCCTCTTGAGCTCTTCCATTGTCCTCCTCAGCACTCTGACTGCATTCACCTTGTCCAGGATGGACTGCCATGTTGCATTTTTTGTTGCCAATGACACAGAGGAGGTGACGAACAGTTGTTGATGGTGTTCTATCAACTCCGTGATCAGGATCCTGTTTTCCTGCGGACTGAACCGCGTCTTCCTCTTCTTCTTGTCCTTGCCCTTCCCTGTCCCCGAGGTCCCAGGCTGCTCCTCCGGGGGGCTTGTGGGGTTCTGGCCGTCCTCTGTACCTGCTCCGGCTGCCTCCATTGTGCTTCGCTGTAGTTTGGTTTTTGTTTGTGTTTTTTTTTCTTCTGCTTTTGTAGTGATTTTTCCCGCCTGACGTGTGTGATTTGCAGGCCTGGCGCTGCTTTTCGCTGATTGTCTTATCGCGGTTGGGCCCATCGCAACTTTTTTCGCGTTCGGGTGGATTTTCATCGCCGTCCCGGTAATGTTATCGCGGACATTTGACGCGTTATCGGGAGACTATCGCATTTTACCGCTGTGTTGAAAATACGACGTTAACACAGAGTTATTTTCCCGCGATAGACGGCGATATGAAAACTTGCGTTAACCTATTTTGGCGATGTTTATCGCACGTTCTTGAGAATATCCCCCTCTGTTTTCCAATTCACCCATCAAGCAGGTATTTCAGTACCTCCAGGAATAGTGCACTTTCTCACCTAGGGAAAACAATGTTGTTCAAAGAGAGACGTAGCGCTTCACTGGCAAACACTGTAAAGTGGCGCTAATGTGTTTAGGTGTGAATAAATCAATCTGGCCACCTTGCAACCACTCTGTCTTACTTAAGTTAGTTATTTTTCATATTTTGAATGTTTCATTCCTCTCCACCCCGAGTCTGCACTTAGAAATTGAAAAATGTCAGAAAAAGAGTTTCCAGCAAAAGTGTTTTTCTTTTTTGGATCCATTTCACAGGGGAGCAAATAAACGAAAGGAGGAAAGAGAAGGTAATACCTATTTCTTGAAGTCTCGGTTTTCACTAAATGAGGAGGAGCGAGACAGAAAGAGAGGGAACAGGGGGAACAAAGAGAGGGGTGGCAGTTGCCAGCCGCAGGAGAACTGGACACTGTCCTTGTCTTCTTTGGCACGAAGGAAAAGACAGAGTCCTTTTCCTTCTCTGCCCGTTCCGCCCGTCCCCAAAAGCCGAGCCTTAACTATCGGCCTTGGCAATTTCTGCCGTCCGGGAGGCATGTTTAAAATAAGAAAGTAGGGGAACGGACTCTATGAAATTAAAGAAGTAGGGGCACGCCGTGCCCTGCCGATCCCGCCCACTTGACCACTGCTTTACAGGGACGCTACGGAAGTGTGCAGGTAAAGTGAAACATTTGTTTCAAGGAGAGAGATCGCTCTGGGGATCAAGGGTGCTCAAGTTTCCTAGGAGGGTAGATTCTGCATTCTAGGCTCGTGCCCGGATGGAAAGAAAAACACGGAGTGGATAAACAAACTATATTCATGCGGACCTGGGAAACTTTGAGAGCTCTGGCAGTTGGGAGGGAAGATGCGCAGTGGCTATATATCATGCCTGACCCTTGACTGAGTCTTGACTTTTCAGTCAAAGGAACTTTGCATTCTAAGGCTTGAAGTTCCCCTTTTCTACTTACAAGTCTGTGCCTACAAATCCCAGAATGCAAAGCGCTAAGGCAAAAAAAAAATCTAGGGTGGTCGAAGGAGTCACACATGAAATGAGACTTTCTGACAGTGTACGGTATGATGGGGGTGGAGGGGTGAGATGTCTAGGGCTGGCCCCAGGGCACAGTGCACTTGAGGCAGGAGGGAGCGACTCCCCTCCCTCAGTACCCGATGCACCTGTTCTAAGTGTGTCCCTCCCTCCTCGCCCTGCTGGACTGCAGGTAGGACTGGCACTCCCTCTCACCCCAGCTCCTCCCACGCCCTGGGCCTGCCCCCGCACTATCTCTAAGCAGCGAGCGAGATCTGAGCATTTCCTGACTTCGCTGCTGATGGGGAGAAGCCGCCACCGCCGCCCTCAGGAGCTCGCCCTATAGACCCCGTGGGCCCGGGCCGGGCGGAACTTTCTGCAGCTCCCTCAGAGGACACTTCCTTGTCTGCTGCCTGCTCCTCTCTGTAACCCGGCTTTTAAAACATACACTGAAAGGGGTTTTAACGTCACTGAGACCCGATACCATAGGGTTTAAACCTCCAAGAAGCCAGGCTTCAGAATAAAAGGTACTGTGTCTTGTTTTATTATACATCTATTTCAGTTTGTGCGTTAGCCTTGGCTCCTTCGCTCTTCTCATGTAATACTGAAACGGTGCTCTCAGGAGATTTCAAGTTGTCACGCCAGGCAGGTGGGAGTAGATCATATACTCCGGGGCCCATCTGTGCATCCTGCTACTTGTAGAGCTGCAATCACAACAGAGCAGAGACACTACTGTAAGTGCTGTAAACTTGACCCCGGGCAGTACGAGATCTGCTTTCGGGGGCGGGTTCCTTACTTCTGTAGAGGATCCGAGCCAGAAGAGCAGCCCTTTTGTCCGCATTATTGGCAATGGTGTCCAGCGTAGGTCCAGGAGGGCTAGATCCATATAGGGTTTGCAGGAGAAACACTATGTAAATATGTTCCTTCTGGATTCATTGTGGGGCGAAGCCTCTTATATTGTTATTTAATGTCTTCACTCTGCAGTAGCATGGGCATAACACTCCAGTTGTAGAGTTTCCTTTAACAACGGGATGTATCTTGGATATTGTAGTCTTATGTCACTTGAACTTGAACAAAAGGTCAGGGTTACTGTGCTTTGAAAAGTTTAGGACCACAGTTGTGTGTCCAATAACTGGCTAGATGCCAAGTGACGTTTTCTGATTGGTCGTGACGATAATACAGTGCTAGATATACTCTAGCCAAGATTTCTAGGCACTTTACTAAGTTTGTAACACAGCTACAAGTAGCCATCAAACTACAGCCGGTGTTCGGTGTATCTGCTTTTTGTATTAAGTCAAGTGTGATGCCATCCTGCCCCCTTGCAGCCACTCTAGAGAATGCCGGGCCTGTGTGTGTTGCGGTGATGAAAAGTTCCCCAATGACAGGTGGCCGTATTTCATCCATATCATGTTTTTTTCTCCTCTTACTTGGCTCTGTGGGGCTTGTGTGTTTGTTTACCCCATTATAAACACAGGACTCCAAGTACCAGAATGCAATTCATTCTTTTGATCTTTGTCCCTAGCCACCCTTCTGAGATAGCTAAGTAAGCAAGCGCCGGCTGCAGAGCTTTGCTAATATTCTGCAGGTCAAGTTCTTTCATTTTTAGAGAGTGATCTTAGTACCCAGGAGCCCAGTCCTAACACCACCCGTTACTTAAGAGGATTCTTTGTAGACGTAATGACTGTGTTTTTTGAGACAGGAGGCTGTCTGAGGTGTGGCTTATGCCATGGAAAGTTGCACTCACCAGGCTTGGCTGGGCCTTGTTGTCTGGAGGTGGTCATTGGGTACCGCGGGGAAGTTATTCTGTCATGGAGGAGAGAGTGAGGGCGTGTTGATGCTGGCTGGCAAGTTCCTGGGCTTAGCTGTCCAGGAGTGAGGCCATGCTGGCTATGCCATTGTCAGCACAAATAAAAAGCCCAAGGTGTTGGGCACCAAGCTGGAAGCTTGAAGAGAGATCCCTGTTAAGTGTTATTTAGAGATAAGAATAGGTGAGAAGGACTGTCAGACCTGGACATGCCCCTTCCCTGCTGCTCTCAATACAAAGACTCTGTGTGGTCTCCAGCTTTACTCGTACTTGCATTATTGGCAATTCAAGGATAAGGAAGTCAGCCTTGAGACTGATAAACCCAACCAGCCTACTAATCACCAGGCTCCTCTGTAAATACAGACTCTACACGGTCTCCGGGTTTACCCTGGGTGACGTTTTAATATTAATTTATACATGTGTAGTGTCGCCAGATTGAAACCTCCAGGCCCTACCGCTATACCCACTTCACGTCTATCTATCTATACATCCTCCACATGGTCTCCAGCGTCCCTCTTGTTTACTCATTACTATTTGTCATTCATATGTGGGTAATGAGGGCAGCCTGGGACTACCATCCTGCTCTCTCACACCCTATCACCTACTTACTGTCTCTCCCAACCCTTGGTCTCCAGCTCTACTGTTGCTTACAATTGTTTATTCACGCATGGATAGTGATGCTTAGTTGATGATTGGATTGAGTTTCCAGTGCAGCTCATGAAATTACTTTGTCCAGCTTTAAGGCAGTATTAAAAATGTACCGTATAGATATCGGCGCTAATAGACCACCTTGAGGTAGTGTGTGACCCATAAGTGTCATTCACTTAAGACCGCCACAACCAACCAGCGTTCCAATATTTACCCTTTGATTGCACATGCTCTAAAGGGTTTCCAGCTGAACCTGGTACGAAAGTATCGTATGTTGACAGCAGATGTGGATTCTAGAGTCTATTTCCATGATCCCCAATGAACTCTAATCGGTTTCTGTCTTTACACTGCCATTTTCCCTACACCAGGGCCACTGAAATTATGCGGCAGGGTTGACTAAATTATGCGACAAGAAAAGGCAAATTACGCGGCTTAATGCAACTCTTTTTTTTATAGTATTACTTCATTATTCTATAATTTTTTACACATAGTAATACTGGCTGGGCAAAGATGTCATCATTAGTACCAGTTTAACAATGAAATACAGAAATAAGCAAAAGAAAGATGACCATTTAATCCTTGGAAGGGCCTTTCACTGTGCACAAAGCACATGTTGCAACGTTTTTAGTAACTTTTGATCAGTTTGGGGGAGGAACAACTTGTTTTATTTGTTAAACTATGCAGATTATGCACCAGATGAATATGTGGCAAATCCTTAATTATTCGAAAAAAGTCACAGTTATGGAATTGCACTAAAAAGGTGTTCCACACTTATAAATCGGGGCAGTTTTGAACTTGTAAAGACAAGCTGCACAGTTGTTTTGCAAGGTAAGGGAAACTGCATGCATATGTACTTGCTGCAGGCAATGTTCGTGGTAGCATCAGAGAAATCAACATCAAAAACTGGCCGACCAAGGGGGAAAAATTGTTACCACTATCCATGGGTGAAGTGTGAGACAAAAAGCAAATATATTCCGAGCTTTAAGAACCCCAATCTAGTTATCAACTTAAATAAGTTTAACTCGACAGATGTTCGAGTCTATGGCTTCTCGTCAGCTTTTAGGTTTCCTACAATCTCACTGGAAACGTAGCTCAGTAGATTAATGCGCCTGAGTAAGTTGCACGTCACAGGTTTGAGTCCGGGTGCTGGAGCCTCAATCACTCCTCCTTCTACGCGTTAATGAAACGAATACCGTTGAACTGATTAATGTTGGCTTCTGTGAATACAATATTTGATATATGGTAATTACTGAGCACGGTGGGACTTGGAGACTAACATTTACAACCATAAATATGAAACTACGGGTCACTTCACGGCATGCTCAGTGCTGAAAATGCAGAACTGGCTGAAATTCACCCTCACTGCACCACAGGCAGAAAAATTTGCTATTATATAAACTCTCCAGAGTGATATTTGAAAAGGGCACTTTTCAGTGGCCAAACGCTGCTTTTTGAGGCCAGATACCTTTTGGCCAACTCGGGTGGCCTCTGTTAGGAAGGAGGGGCCTGGTGACCTACGGGGGAGTTCTGAGCAGTGTCGCCTCTGTAACCACGGAGGCTGACACTAAACACCCGGAAGTAACTGTGGTGACGTGGCCTGGGAAACGTGTCACGCCCTGGAGGCAGCTATGTAGTACGTCTTCAGGTGCTGGCGACGCTGAGCTCGCGGCAGGCTCTATTTTACAGGCTCCAGGCACTCTAACTTCCAGTAGAAAATGGTCACCTCTTAGCTTTGGCTCTCCGTAGCTTCCAGTGAGGCCCGTGTTTGCAAATGAAGAATTACGGCTTAGCCGAGGACTCTGCTTCAAGGAACTTACCTGCACTGCGGGTCCATGTCTAGTGTGCCACGAGGTAGCCAGGATCCCAAAGGCCTGATGCATGCCGGGAAAATGGATGCATCTACTCCCTGGTTTTGTAGTGAAATAATGCAGTAATTGTTGTTTAGTGAGTCTTTGCATTCCTGGCCCCTGCTCTAATGATAGCTTCTTCACCCCTGCGTGCCCACCTTCAGCCAGTCCTGGCTTTATAGCCCGAGTCTCTTAGCATTCTGGGACTTGGAGTTTCACTCTTCACACCATAAGTATGAGAACTGAGTCTCAGCAGACTCCCGTGTTGGTCAGAGATCTGGAGTTTCCAAAGGCCCATGCATGAACAACTCCTCCGGTCCAGGCCTTTCCTTTGCACTATTTGACTCAAAGTCTGATATATTTCATTATAAATACTGGGCTCGTAGCGGAATACAAGGAAAAGACATAGATCGAGTGAGATATTTACGTATGGACCTGGAAAACTGTGGCACACCACCTCTGGCATCCGTGCCTTGCATTTTTGTTTGTTTGGATTTCTAGTCCCTCTCATAGAACCAATGCGGCCTAGTCTAGGGCTATAGTAAAAGTGAAGGCCTATACACTTATTGTTGCAACTGGTGGAAAGTTCAGTGGCCTTCGCTTTGGCTTGCACAGTTATTTCAGCTGGCCATGGATGGAGGTGGGGCTCAACAGGGTGGCATGGAGTCACAAAGCATCTCACCTGTACTCTGAAGGTTCACCCCTGATCCAGGACAGTGCTCTGTATAGTGGGTTACCACAAGCTGTGTTTTGGTGGCCTTGTTTCAAGTGGGGTACTGGTATATATTCTTTCCCAGTTCATTTTTCGAATACCCAAAACTGAACAATTCACAGCTCCTCCTTAGATAACCAGCCTAGCAGTGGCAGAGAGCTGGATTTCTGTTCAGAGCAGTGGGCAGAAATGTAGTGCAAACATGCAGCCAACTTCTAAGTACAATGGCCTTTCATGCTGGGCTTGTTTGAAAATCATGCATGGACATACCGTTGAGAACCCAGGAAAATAACTTCTGCAAGAAAACGTTTGAAACCCATTACAAAGATGCCCACTTCATAAGGGCTACAGTATGAATTGGCGTCCAGGGTAGTAGGGTGATGTGTTAAAAAAAAAGTCCGCTACTCAATTTGTTTGACATCTTGGTTATGTTAATGTAGAGCGGGAACAATGGGATGCTGCAGGATGTTTTCAGGTCATTCAAATTTTTGAATGCCCTAAATGTTCATCGCAAAATGATCTAAGCCAGCGGTGGCCATCAAAGGGCCAGCATGGCCTGATCCATGATACAGTTTCAGAATATGTGCATTGTATAAATTTACATGCCACAAAAATAAACAGAGCTCATTTACATATCGGTTATTCTGAAAATATGGCAGGAATCTGGAGCTGCTTTGGCCGCACCTGCTCTAAGCTTTAGTTCAGAAGCTGCACGTCTGCAAATCAGGGGTGTCCTTCAGGGGCAAAACACATCCCCTGTGGCATAGGGTGGCCCCAAACCCTTCAGGGGGCCCCATTCAGGCCAAACCCTATGAATACTTATGAGATATTGGAGACTTGGGGCCCCTTAACACATTCTGGAGGGGTACACCATCATTTTGCCTTACGCCACTGGTGTCCTTGGGGTTCATGTTGATGTCCCATTTTTTAGGGTATCGGGCAGTCATTGTTATGAAGACCGTGGTTGGAGGCTATTGTTACGTCTTCATCGCCCTAGCAAGATTCTTTTACTTCGTTATATTTTATTATTTTAAACAACTGTTATTCAGAGTGCCCTGCTTTATAGGATGCTGTGGTAGGGTCCCCTGTAGATGCCTCTCGCATGCCCTCCTAGGATGTGTTTATAGCATTTTTTTCTGATGGCAAATTAAGATGCTCAGCTGAAGTGAAAATGACCAACAAGAGGCAAAGAGAGGTGATTTTTGTTTTCACTACACCCCCTGACCAAGGGAGTTTCAACTTAATGGTGCTGCACTCCCCATTGAAAAGGCAGACCCTATTGCAAACCCTCCTTTAATTAGTATTTTGGGACTATGCGGTCATGTAACGTGGGAGGTCTCACCATGACGGAGAGGAGAAACCTTATGCCGGAGATGTCACTGGAATTATGTGGGACTGCGACCTAGATTTATTCCACAAAAATATGGATTTGCTGCACTTGCCACATAATCCGCCACCTGCTATATAAATTGCAGATCTCTACATAAAACGTTTCTAGCTCAGATGCATCATAAGTTGCCATACAGTTTCCAATTGTAGCGGATCATTTGCAGAGGTAAACTGGTCACCTTTCTGCTTCTTGCATATAAGGTAATGTTAGTGAGACAGAATATGCCGCATTATATTGCTTTTTTTGCCTCATAATTTAGCCAGCCCTCAACCCTAATTTGGCCCATAGGCCAGGGGCGCTGCATATAGGTCACAGTCGCAGCCGGGCGTTTCACCCTCTAAGCCCCTCCTTATTCCTGCACAGCCAAAGGCCCGACAGGAAAGCAGTGTGTACCCCACCTGTGGTAACGAGACGGGGTGGGCATTTGATCCCCCCGCCTTCGAGCGGGATAATGGCATCTTTCTTTGTGCGCTGAGCGGGCCCCAGCTCCTCGGAGAGGCTTGGCGGTGCCACCACAGCCGCTCCTTTGTGTCGTGCCAGGTGTAAAGGTGGCAGATCCTCGGGGTTCACCGAGCCGGAAAAGGACAGGCCGAGCCCGCTAGGTCTCGCGGTAGGTGCGCTAAGATCACGCAGGGGACGGTGGCAGCGGAGCTCGGGTGACAGGGCCTGTCACCGGGGCTTACCGCGCGCGGGTTCCTCATCTTACCTTTTATTTACACTCAGCGAGCCGCTGAACCAATATTAAGTTTATAAGTCTAAATAAACTGAAATCCTGCTAGGAAGGTCTCACCTTTCAAATGAAATTTCTGTGTTCACAGAGCTTATCTCACCTTCCACCTGCTCGCCATTAATTTAATTTTTTAAAAAAGTGCTTCGATGAGCAGAGAATCCTTTTCTCACAAGGTTCACGTGGAGCTCGGCGAGCTGTGTCCTTGCGCTCGCAGCACGTGTTTTTAACAGAGTAATACCAACAGGTGGCCCCATGCCTAGGCACGCCCGACTGTTACAACTGAGAGGACTCAAACACTGATTGTGGTCCAGGGAAGAAGCTGGGCCCATGCTGCACGCCAGGGTTTGAACTTGGGACTTCTGCTATCATATTTAGACGAAACCTCGGTAGTCTGACTCGGCCGACCACGTCACCAATGCCTGATTAAGTAAAAAAAAAAAATCTGGCCAAAGATTTTCTTATGACCATGGACGAGGACTGCCTAGCCTTGATTCCACCTCTTCTCTTACTCCGCCCACCTTGCACTTCCTACCTATTTACAGTTCTTTCTCAACCCTTCTTTCTCCCTTCGTCGCTGTTTTCCTCTCTTTTCTCTTTCCTCAGAAACTCTAAGGGGCATATGTACGAGGAAGTGGCAGAGCTTAACGCCTCATTCCGCCACTTCAGAAACGCAAGGGTGCACCATATTTACAAGGATATGGTGCAGCTTTGCGTTTCCCCCTGCGCTGGCGCTACACTTAGCAGTGTAGCGCCAACGCAGGCACCCTTGCACGATAGTACAAGGGTGTCTGCGTGCAGGGGAGGAATGTTTGTGTAGGAAGGTGTCCCTTCCTGCACATAAACAATCCTAAAATGCCATTTTGTCACTTTATGTGTGCTGCTTCATGCAGCCCACATGAAAGTCACAAAATGGCATTTATTTACATTTTTATGTACAGGAAGGGCGACTTTCCTGTACATAAAGAATCTACGGCAGTTTGCTTTTTCCATGTGTGCTGCACTAGGCAGCACACATGGAAAAAACAAAAACGAGGAGAAATAATGCATTTCTCCTCGTTTTGACAAGTTAAGACCAGGTTTTCCCTGGTCTTAATTGTGGCGCTGCCTCCTATGTACGCTGCCCTTGTACATAGGGGGCAGCGTCAAAATCAATGGGTGTTGTGGTGGAACGCCCACCGCAACACCCACTGCCCACCCCTTTCACGTTAACCATAGCGTGAAATGGGGCCTTATTTACAAGGCAGCGTTAAGCCACGTTAAGTGGCTTAACGCTGCCTTGTAAATAAGGCTAAGCCCCTATCGCCACCACAACGTCGGAAAAAGTGACGTTGTGGTGGCGATAGGGGCTTGTACATATGCCCCTAAGTTTCCGTCACCCAAAATGAGTGGCGCTACTCACCACCAGCAACCGTGTTACAAATTTAGCACTGTACATGACACCACGCCAGTCTTCTCGGATGGGGGTCGTAGAAACATAATGGACTGGTTCTTGGAAGATTTTAATACATTAAGATGGGAAGTCTAGGTCTACCCTGTTTCACGCGGAAGCCCCAGTGCTTGACCCATTCTTAATCACCTAGGAATGGATCAAGCACTGAGGTTTCTCCGTGAAACGGGAGAAACGGCACATGGGCCCAGTGAAACATTGGAGAAACAGCACACTGGCCCAGAGAAACAGCATATAGGGCCCAGGGAAACATGGGAGAAACGGTGCAGAGGGCTCAGGGAAACATGGGAGAAACAGCACATAGGGCCCAGTGAAACATGGGAGAAACAGCACATAGGGCCCAGTGAAACATGGGAGAAACAGCATATAGGGCTCAGTGAAACATGGGAGAAACAGCAAATAGGGCCTAGTGAAACATGGGAGAAACAGCACATAGGACCCAGTGAAACATGGGAGAAACAGCACATGGGGCCTGAGCGTTCTGATATTTTAACTTTCTCTGGCCTTCCACGAATTTGTCAGTTCCAGATGTTGGGCAAATCATATTTTCAGTTTTCCATGTTTCTTTGAAATTATAAATGGTTTTAAATTTGCATTTATGTCTGGTAGTTATCACTGTGAATGCTCCCACAATGCACCTTTAGTGGGGAAATATTTTTACTGTAAAAATGACTGTCATTTATGATGTAACTCCTGCCCGTGGCAATTTATTGCACTGTTTTTATTTGCTGCCATAGTGTTTGTTTGCTGGCAGGCTTACCTGGGTGGACTATAACACAAAAAGATGATGGACGAAATGCTGAACATTGTTAAGCATTTACCTCCAGTCACAGATCTGGGTTAAATCCATTGTTTTTTCGCTAACAACGCCACCCCAGTTTGGACCCAGCCATATGAAAATCAGTCTTGACCCTGCTCCCCATGGGAACAGTCCAGCCCGAACTGCAAGGCCAGGTCCTCCCTGGACCGTAAACAAGCATCCTGCGACCGTCTTTGGGGTATCGCCCCTCATCAGCCAGGCCCTTGCAAGCCTTGGCACTGCCTGTGCAACCCCTGGCCTCAAAGGTGGCAAAATTAGTGCCAAGAACACAGGAATGTCTTGCATTATCAGTCAGGCTCTAATCTCGTTTTCTGCTCATTTTTATTATAATGATAGTGAATATATTAGTGTAATAAAAAGTAGAGCAGCAAGATCTGGACCTTCACTGGTATCCTAGATAAGAAAAATAAAATGGTGTTAATGTATGGTGTGTGTGTGTGTGTGTGTGTGTGTGTGTGTGTGCATGTGGGTGAGAGTGGGTTTGGATGAGAGAGCGTGTATACGTGTAAGCATGTATGTTTGTATATGGAATTGTGTATGTGTACCAAATCAGTAAGTGAGTAAGATTGCAAATGAGTGATTCAGGGTTAAAGTGAGTGCACGAGAGTAGGTGAAAATGAATAAGTGCAAGTCGGTGCTAATTATAGAATGAGTGTGAATAAGTGAATGCAAGTGAGCATATGAAAACAATACAGCAAAAGGAGCGTTCATTTTCAATAAATCGATGTCCTTTCAATAATCCCAGGGATTATATTCTTCTCCAACACTTTATCAAATAGTCCTGATTAATGTGAAAGTACCACACTTCATCCAATAGTCATGATCCCATTCAAAGTAGAAATTCAGGTATATATTTTGGCATCCAATTTTATTCAAATAATGCAATTTGACAGAAGTAGTCCATACAGTCCAGCCAATGCGTTTTATCCCACATGGGACTTCATCAGGGTTGTCAAATACTCTTTTTCAATTGTCATCGGTATTCGATCCTTTCTTTATTATATCATTCTTCATAAGAGGGAATTTCTGTCACAAAGGTGGCGTGCTGTTTCCAGTCTCATCTTCATCATTCTGGCTTCCCGGTCAAAGTACCCACCAGGTCCACGCCTAGGAGTTAAAATTGGAATCACTAACACACCAGTGCGCCTTTTCTAGCCCACACTGCCAGTGTGCTTTTTTGTTGTAAGTGAGCATGTGTTGTTATGCTTGCAGATCCGCTGTTGGACCTTGCATGCTTCTTGACTTATAGAAGCACCCATGACAAAATATTGGCATTGGAATACTAGAGGCAATACTTGCATGTAGGTACCCTTGGCAAAATGCTACTGTAGACACTCTGGGGCCGATTCTGATCTCGGCCGGTAGGGCTCCGAATCGGATTCGGCATTACCGGATCCGATTCGGAGCCCTGTTTCCCGACCGAATCGTACGCGGGTCCGGCCGAGCGAGTACGATGCAAGCGCCAGCGAAATCGCCGACCTACTCGAACGCGGCTACAACACGCTCCGACCGACTCGCACGGACACAACTCGCACCGCGCAATGGATACGTTCCCCGGCCGGGTAAGTACGATGCGCACCGCGAGCAGTCCGACCGACTCGCGCCGTCCGGCTCGAAAGAGCTGTCGGAGCCGGACTTTGGGGGTCCGCGTCGGACCCCCCTGTACGCGTAGCCGCGCGAGTCGCACACAGGGGGGACCCATGGGTCCCCCCTACCTGTGCTTGTACGGCACGATGCGCTTCGACGCGTACCGCTGTAGGGGGTGCCCTTGTTCGCCTCGCACCCATTGAGTCAATGGGAGCCCGCGTACGCGTTGTACGACCGGCTCCCATTGACTTCAATGGGAGTCCGACCGAATCGAGTCCGGGTGCATGCGTGCGCATCGTACTCGTTCGGTCGGACTGCCAGAGTCCGATTCGGTCGGAATTCTCTCCGGGTCCGGCTCGGTCGGAGAGATTTCCGGCCCGAATCGGAATCGGCCCCTCTGTATGTGAATTTTGGCATGGAGCACCCATGAAAAAATGCCAGCGATGGCCTCCTGGAGGAAATTCTTGGCATAGTTGGTATCTGTGGCAAATTGCTTGTGATGGAAGGCACATTGGAGGAAATTCCTGGCATATGGCCAGTGGCGTAGCTAGGGGGGGGCGATGGGGGCGGCACGAGTTTTGAGGCGGCAGCCAGCCCCCCTTCCCCCCGCTCTTACCTGCGGCCGTTGCGGCCGCAAGAATCGGCCGCTACCACCCCCAACCCCCCGGCTCTTCAATCATTTTGCTGAGGGCGGCAAACGCAGGGGCCGCCACGGGCAGCCTAAGGCCTAGCTACACCCCTGCATATGGCAAGACAACTGTGGCAAGGTCATGGGGCCATCCATGACAAAATGTGGTCCTTGACATATTAGATATAACCTTTGACCTAAGGGACCTCCATAGTGCAAGAGAAGCAGTATTAAAAAAAATCTGGCACTGGAATATTGTATGTAATGTTTGGATAAAAGGGGCCACCATGTCAAAATGCTGGTCCTAGCAGTGGACATAATTTTTGACATAAGGGGGCACCCACAGAACATTTTAAAAACCTAATTGGGTTAACTCATGGGGACTGTCAGATTTCAGTAGCTTGGCACACCATGGAAGGACTTGAATATTTAGTGAGTTGTTTTTAGAGCCTACGGCTTTTTAGCAAATTTATTAGAAAATTATGCATGAATATACACTAGTAAATCCCATTTGTTTCAAAATTTGCTCAGGGAAGAGAAACTCCCACCCTTTGTTCTCCCCTAGAAGAATATATAATATTAAGTATGCAGGTATGTAACTTCAGCAATGTTAATTATTGTTATGTCGTCAGGATTAAGGTTATGTGATATCACGTTTTGGGATGATGCAGGCTCAAAGGTCATATGATGTCACTTCCTGTGACATCATTAAGGTCCAAAAGGTATATGATGTCGCTTCCACTACCCTTGGCATTTTGGTGAGTCGATCCCCATGATCACCAGTCATAGGAGTCAAGTTTTGTCCTTACTGGTAGGTTTGCATGTTAGCAGCGCTTAGTCTGGAGAAATAGGCAGCATTTCAAATGTGTGTGGGGTATACAAAAACTCAGTGACTGGCATTTTCTGTTATAGTAAGGCTTTCTTAAAAACGAAAAGAACACTTTTTAGCAACCTTGGAGTAACCGAAGATTAAGAGGGAAAAAAAGAAGGTTCTAAATGTATGCCTTGCAGTTCAAATATAGCCCCCCTTTATGTCGACTTATGACTCACTGTGATATATAATTAGGACTGTAACTTTCGATATGAAGGTTACAACTGAGAAAAGCAGTAACCCACACATTTCTCCATATAAAATGCAAATATGTGACCTCCTTGTTACAGACGATGTTTTGCAGTAGGCATGTTAACCCTCAAAGGTATGTCATGATGAGTCCCTCCCAGGCGCGTATTGGGCTAAAAGAGACCTTTTCAAATAGGCTCATCTTATAGGCCTGGGGCAGAATATTGCAATACACAAAGCAGAAGCAAAGATGCTGGTCTTTGCTGCACAGGGAGGAGAAAGCAGAGGAAAGCCATATATTCTAATATGCTGCTGTCTTACCCCGGCGATGATGGTCTTAAGGCCCCCTAGTGGCAGGCACAAAACGTTGCACCATAGTACAAAGACCTATGCGTGTTGTCTAGCTAGTTTTAAAAAACCAATTGGAAGTAGACCATGCCAGTACAAAATATTATACCTGGACCAATTTTAAAACATTTTCCCCATAGGCAGCGTGCTACACAGTGCAGCACACATGCAATGTGTGAAATGTTAGGAGAAATAAAAACAGTTCTCCTTCACGCCTGCCTCAAGGACGCGTTATTTTTTTAATGCAAAGTCCTAACAATTTTAATGGATAGGGCTTTTCATCAAAAACCATTAGTGGTAGTGATGGAACACCCAAGTACCACCCATGGAACACCCTGTTGACACAAGGGAGCGCAAAGCTCTATTTGCTCTACAAAAGGCACTTTTCAGATAAAAAGTTTTGCTCTGAAAATGAAATACCATATCAAAACTTTGTGCCACATTGCGTCACTGTGCGTGACTTTGGAGCAGTGCAAAGTCTTCATAAATCTGTCCCATAGATTTTATGCATAGCATTTACATATTAAAAAAAAAAGCAGCGATTGTGCCCATTGTTCGTTTGTCACCTACAAGGGGACGTAGAATTCCTTGTAGCACAGTCTTTTTTAAGAGCACTGCTTCCATTCTAGAAAGCTGAGGCTCAGAAATGTCCACAGAGGTACTCTCAGCCAATCCCTGCCAAGAAAAAACTCAAGAGCCTTCCCTACTTGGAATACCTACTTTTCACCTTGGGAAAGAGTGGCCAAATGGCAAAGGACAAATGCAACATTCAGTTGCACATGAAGCCATTGAAAATACAGTGATAGCGAATAAATGACTCCTTTTCCGTGCATTAAATTCCACCTTAATGTTGACTGCAATATTCCCAGCCCAACTGAAAATGGTTTTTGATTCTCACCTCTCTGCAGCCCTTGGAGGCTGGCTTCCATCTTGTCACAATTGGGAGTTCCATTCAAAGAGACGACATTTAAACTAGGTATTTAAAATGACATAAGTTGTGTTATCCCTATTTGTTGTGGGAAAGACAATTTCCACAGAGTTCTGGTTTGAATAAAGAATTTCAATGCAATTCTGTTCTTCTGAGTGATCTGGAGTCTCCAAAGTTTCATGGACATATTCATTAAGGGGAGAGAGGCAGCCGCGGCCGGAACAGGTAAGAGTGGTGGGGCGGGTGGGGGTGGAGTCAACAGACCAGCGAAAATAAATAAATTAAAAAAGAGAGAAAACCACTTACCTTGCGCTCTCGATGCGGCGAGCGCAAGGTAAGTTGTTTTTCTTTTCTTTTCTTTTTCGCTCGTCGTCGTCGCATTATCTTCTTAAGGATGAGCATTTCTTAGCGGATTTGAAGAATTGGGCCTTTTGAGGTGGTGTCCGAATTTGAGGTGGTGAAAGAAGATTTGATCTTTTTTAAACTTATTTTATCTTTGCAGAAGAAGAAGAAGTTATCACAGTTATCTATGGTACTCCGGATATCAGGGGCTGAGTCAGGGTTTGTACAGGAGCTTGAAGAGTTTCCTGGCTCATGTATGTTTGCCACGTTTATCTCCATTCTGAAGAACACCTCTTTAATTCCAAGTTATGTTTTTGTACTGAAAAGCAATTCAATGTTCTGTCCTGATGGACGTGGGCAAAGAATATAGAAGGGCAATTAAGAGAAGGAGGAGCACAGGTGAGACAGTGAAGGAAGAAAGACGAGAGATATACATTGGTAAATAGAGATAGGCTGTGTGCATCACGAAGATTCCTCTACAGAAATTAGGCTACACTTGTATAAATCCGCTATCACTTGTTAAAAGCAAAAGGTATTTATATCATACTAAGTTTTCACTAGTGATGTAGTAGCCCTAGTCTGCGATAAAACCAGCCATTCCCACCAAATTTCAAACAATTTGAGAGGTTTACTTTCCACATTTTCTTTAGTGGTGCTATTTTGCAGTGAATTCTGGTTAATGTTCTTGAAATTCAGTGACTAAATACCCTTTCTGTTCAAAGGTTTGCCACTCCTATTTGAAAATGGATATAGCAGCGGTTTCTGCCTTAGGGCTTGGGGGCGTTGCTCCACTCAATATTTTGCCCCCTTATAACATGTGAATATAACCGAGTTCTGTGCTGTTCACTTAAACAGAGAAACTTTAAATTACTTAAATCGTCCGGATAGCGCAACCACAAGTCAGTATTCCATTCAGCCCTGGCAGCGGCTCTGAAGGGAGTGGGGCTTCAATGTGTAAAAGACATGCTGGTGGGTGGCAACGAGCGCATGGCAGCTAGGCGACCAAGTGCGCATGTCTGGTTGGACGGCTGCCTTTCTCAGCCAGCCCGACGTGCAATTGAGGCTTCTCAGTACTGCTTATAAGGGAGTGGGGTTGCTCAAAACTGAAGACCCCCAGTCACCTAATGAGCGGTGAATTGGCCTGCTTAAGCCAGGGATTGCAGCATTGAAGCAAGGGAGCAGTGTCTGAATTGGTTGAGGAACAGGGTTGCCAGGCCTAGTGTAGGCCTATGGTCTGGTGCAGAGTTTGTGCACATGGGCCCCCGTCCCCGGGGGTGGGAGGCTCGTCCCACGGAGCATGACCAGTCATTGCATTGGCTTATTGTGAAGCCATACAGTGATTGGTCGTTTCTGCCGTTGCTGGGCAGGGCTGATCGGCCATACTGTCATCATCTTGATAGCCGAGAGGAGGGACAGATAGTCAGAACACACCCTTATCTCATGCTGCTGTGGCCAAGGCAAGCTCGAGTCACGGAGATCCGGAGGAGTGGAGTGGACACTACTTTGTGGTCTCGGGTGAAGTCCTGGCTTACAGCCAGCCACTTCTAAGCGAGTAGGTCGGTGGCACAATAATGCCTGTCGGATGGTCTGTCTATTTGACTTTCTGTCAGTTTGACTGCCTGGCTTTCTTTTGGCTGGTCTATATGTCTGTCTGTCCATTTTCCAGTCTGTCTGACCGCTTGGCTGCCTGTCTGCATGTTATCCATCCAGCCTTTCTCTGTCACTTCCTAAACAACCCCTCTCCCAAAGGTACCCAGGCGACCGGTGTGGGTTTCTCAGTTTATACTGTAAAAGTGTAAGTCCAGTCAGAAGCCAGCGGCATTATGCAAACGGGGCTTGGAGCTATTGAGAGGGTGCAGGACTCAATTAAAATGTGATGCATTCAGGCAGCACAATTGTAAATTGTAAGTTGGACCATTGCCATCGTGAAATTACGTTCTCAGCACTGGGCCAATTGAGAACATGCAAGACCAAATGAAAACGTAATACATTCAGATGCAGGCAATATGATGGTACTCATCCTGCTGGACCTCAGTGCCGCCTTTGATACGGTCTCACACAAAATCCTGATCCGTCGGTTGCAGGAGATCGGTATCAAGGGTAGTGCTCTTGGCTGGTTTGTGTTCTTCCTGAGGAATAGGTCTTTTCAGGTTCTCTCTCCTCCTTTCCACTCTGAGACACCCTCTATACTGCGGGGTCCCTCAGGGGTCAGCATTGAGCCCGACCCTGTTCAATATTTATGTTCGGCCATTGGCCCTGATGGCCAAATCACGTAACATATCTTTGGTATCATATGCGGATGATACGCAGCTAGTCTTCTCTTGCACTAAGGACCCCAGCCAGGAAGCGGACAAATTCCAAGAGGACCTGGCTGGATGGAGGCGAATTGTCTCCAGCTTAACGCATCTAAAACAGAGATCCTCCCATTAAGCAGAGACTCCCATTTATGGGGAAACAGGTGGTGGCCTCTGGAGTTGGGTCCTCCTCCTGTGCCAAAAACCACTGTAAAGAACCTCAGCATCAGGATGGACAGTGCTCTATCTTTCGAGGAGCACGCCAAGACTGTGGCAGGAACTTGTTTCGGCATTCTACGTGGCCGTAAACCAATTTTGGGCTTGTTCGACCCCCACGCTCGCCAGCTGGTAGTTCAAGCCATGATTTTGGCCAAGCTGGACTATTGTAATAGTCTTTTGCTTGGCGCTAATAAATCTGTGACCAATAGGCTCCAGCGCACCATGAATGCAGCAGTCCGCACTCTGCTCGCTATATCGAAGCACAGTTCTGCCTCTAGTGCGCTGCGCCATCTCCACTGGTTGCCTATTGAGCAGAGAATACGGTTCAAAGCACTCTGTGTCATGCACAAAATACTGGCCGACGTCGGCCCAAAGATTCTCAGTAATCTATGTCTTCCATACATTCCCACCCGTGCTCTGCGTTCTGCGGGTCACCACCTGCTGCAGGTGCCGCGTTTTCGTTGAGCGAGAACCGGGGGTCGTTCATTTAAGGTACGAGCACCAACACTCTAGAACTCCTTCTTTTTTTTTTTTTTTATTATTTTTATTCTTTTTTGTCAACACAAAAATGAAGTTTGTTGCAACTTTGTACAAGCTAAATCGTAATCACAAACATAATCATAATAATCAAATCTTTTACATTAGACTAAAGAGAAAAAAAAGATAAAGGGCCGAAAGAAGTCAATTATGTAGCTACATTAATTTCCCTTGTACCGAGTGGCAGTAAAAATAAGCAATCATTTATATACATATTTTAAAACAATGATCCCCAAATCAACTTAAATTTGCGCATGGATTGAGCGCCCCTTGATCTAGCTAGTGCTTCCTCCATGTCGTGTATTTGCCTGACTAATACCCACCAATCCATTACCGTGGGAGCTTTTGACGATATCCAAACCCGTGCGATTGTAAGTCTAGCACAGACAAGCAAAATAGTTAGCAGATTTTCGTTATCGGATCTCAGCTCCCTACCCCCCATCAATATTTCCATGACCGTTAGTGGTATTTTGATCCCCAATTTTTGCAACAGAATATGTTCCACCTTCTGCCAAAATAGCGAGAGTTCAGGGCATGTGACAAACCTATGTTGTATATCTGCCGCATATAATTCACACCTGGGGCATTTTGCCCTATCGTTTGCCTGGGTGTTAGGTGACCATTTTGCTATTCTATCCGGCGTATAATATAGTAAGCAGATTGTGCGAAACTGTTGCATTCGCAGATTGGAGGAATGAACTACCCCAGAAATTTTACTAAGTGCATCCGAAATATTCTTAGCTGAGACCGGTGTACCCATAATTCTAGTCCAGCGAGCAGCTATTCTGGGGCTATCCTCCAATCTGGGGCCACATAGGCTTTTATATGCTCTACTTATCAAGGATTTATCACTTGAATCATATAAACAGTCCACTATGTCTGAATGAAATAAACTCAGCAGTTTAAGATAATTAACAAAATAATCGCGTATCTGCATGTATTTAAACTGCATGTTGTCTGTCAATTTATACACAATCTGCATTTTTCCGAACTCCATAAAACCACCATGATCAAATAAGTCCCCTAAACATGTTACCCCATAGTTGGCCCAGCCTTTCCCCGTTGTATCATGAAAGATGCTAGGCAATCCTGGATTGCCCCAGAGAGGAAACTTATCATTCATCAGTGTCAAGCCATACTTGAGAGAAATAGCACGCCATACAAATATGCAATACCTAATCGTCTTAAATTTAACCCTTTTATAATAATTCGGGTCATTAGTTCTAAACAGAAACTGATTGCTCTCTCCTGCCAACAAAAATTTATGATAGTAGGTACTCTTTTCACTGTGGATAAAGCTACGAAGGCGGCCAAAAAAACCAGACCAAAAATAAAATTTAAAATCCGGGAAATCTAAGCCCCCATGATTAAAGGGGAGTTTTAGCAGTTCCAGGGATTTTCTCGCTTTTTTATAGCCCCAGATCAAACTGCCAAGAATCCCATCCAATCGTTTAAAAAAGGACATAGTCAATCGCAGCGGGATAGATCTAAACATATACAAGAATTTTGGTAAAATCTTCATTTTTACAATTTTATACGCCCTATAATTCCAATGGGTAACCTGTGCCAGCTCTTAAGTAGTTTAGCCGTCTTTCAGTAAGGTCTCATAATTTAAAGGGATTATTCTTTCGATCTGTGCCGCCATCTTGATTCCCAAATATGTAGCAGTCGAACACACCCCCTGTATCGGAAGCGCAGATTTATAATTCAATAAGATCTGAGTTTTATTAATATTCAGTTTGTACCCAGATATCAGGCCAAACTCTCGCGCTTCATCTGTGATCAATTGCATAGCCCCTCCCGGGTCCGTTGAAAACACCGCTATGTCGTCAGCGTATGCTATAACTTTAAGGGAGCTGTCCCCAAACATATAGGGACTAATTAGCTGCTGATTTTGAAGGGTTGAAACAAAAGACTCTATATAAAGGGCAAATAAAAGTGGCGATAGGGGGCACCCTTGCTGGGTGCCCCGAAGAATCGGAAAAACTGTTGATTGTAGCCCCGCATACATTATCTTAGCACTAGGTTTGTCATATAGAGCTTTTATCCACATAAGATATTGCCCTTTGATACCAAAGGCAGCGGGTGTAGCCCATAAAAAGTCCCACCCCACTCGGTCAAATGCTTTTTCAGCATTTAGCAATATCATACCGAGTGGGGTCGATTGTGTTTTGGCTGCGTCAAAAGCGGAGACAGCCATATTCACGTGGGCGGTCGTATCTCTCCCTTGAATAAAGCCATGTTCGTAAGGCGACACCAGGCTAGATAACACGGGAGATAGTCGATTCGCAAGAATCTTTGCAAATATTTTTGCATCAGCATTGATGAGCGACTCGGCCGATACGACCCACACTCCTCTGCCGATTTACCTTTTTTTAAAAAGAAAATGATTTGCGTGATTTTCCATGAGTCAGGGCCTTACCCTCTTTACCAATAAATCTTATAACCTGACTAAGTGGTATCACTAACTCCTCCATAAACCGCTGATAAAATTCCAAAGGAATGGTATCATCTCCCGCTGCTTTTCCTGATGGTAGAGGGGTAATTGCTAATTTTATTTCTTCTATTGTTATATCACTAGTTAAACCATTAGATGTTTCATTCTCCACCCGTAAGGGGGGATTATTTTGTATGTAATTAGATATTTCATCTTGATTAGGCTGATATTCCGGAGTATATAGCATTTGATAATAAGCCACAAATTGTTCCAATATCTGTTTTGGATGTTCATATAATTTGTTATCAGTCCCCTTAACCTTCTTTATAGTTGTCTTGGCCCTATCGTCTGCTACTCTAAATGCTAAGATCTTACCTATCTTTTCCCCTGACTCGTATTGCGCCAGACGATACTTATTTAGTTTCGCTATACTCCTTTCCCTGAATGTTTTTTTCATGTTTTTTCATCTATGATCCACTAGGCTGTACCCCAACTCATCTGCATTTTGAAGACCTCTAGTAACTGCGTCAATATGCTCATTTTCTATCTTCCGTATAGCCAATATAGTAATTTCCATTTTCATCTTCTGTTCTTTGTTCTGTTTCAAGATGAATTGCTGGGTAAAACCTCTAATTGTTGCTTTACATGTGTCCCACACTACTATAGGCGAGGCTGTCCCTTATTTATTCAAAAAAACTCCTTAAGATGTGCCCTAGTCTGAGTTACAAATTCTTCATCTGTAAGCAAATATCTGGGAAAGGAGAGAGAGCGGGTGTTTTTGTTTTCAGGGGAGATCCTAAATGTAAGAAGGACAGGATTGTGGTCTGACGTAACCCTCGGGCAAATTTCCATACTACTTGACCATAAAATATTATCTGATGCCCAGGCCATGTCAATTCTTGAATATAGCTTGTGAGGGGCAGAATAGTATGTGTAACCTGCTATATCGGGATAGAGAGTCCTCCAAACATCTTTGATTACCTGCAACTGCCCCAACTCCCGTATAGCTGCCCGTGTCTTTCGCATCCTTTGAAATGCCCCCTCCGTGTAGTATCCACTCCATAATCCATTACACAATTAAAATCCCCCATCACCAACCGCTCCCCCTCCCAATTTAGTAATTCCAAAGTAACTGCTTCTATTGTGGTGGGGTCGTCTACATTGGGGCCATATAGTGAACAGAAAACGTATTTTTTACCAGCTAATTTCACTTGAGCAATAGCCCATCTACCCCCATTATCCGACAATGTCCTACAGACTTCCACTCGGAATCGTTTGCTCCTTAAAATAGCTACGCCCCGAATAGACACCGTTTGTGCCGAGCAAACTATCACCTCATACCCTAGATGTCTCAAGAAGCCTCTATCTTTATGGACAGGTGTGTTTCTGACAACATAGCAATCTGGGGGTTATACATTTTTAATTCCTCTGCTACTAGCTGCCTCTTAATCTTACTGTTGAGGCCAGCGACATTCCAGGCTAAACACCTTATCATTGCCATCCCGATATTAATTCTTCCCTGCCTCTTCTGTAATCCATCTCCATTAGCTTTTGGTTACCTTGCTGCTTTCTTTCCCTCTTACAGATATATTTGCTTTTTTCCCCTTTCCCTTCAATTGTGTTGACTTTTTCTGTTACTTGACACCCCCCACCACCAACCCACCCAAACCCCCCACACCCCCATCCGCAACCTAAAGGAGGAATCATCCCCTTCTTACAGCTGCCGATGGTGTGGCAGCTAGACTGGAAACCTGCTTCCACAATGGCCGCCAAGAAGTCTCGGACCCCTGAATTCATTTGACCAGAGAGGACATAGACCAAAAAAAAAAAACCTTAACATTAGTCCCGATTCAATCTTAAGCAGTCCCTTCTTTCTCTTTCTGCCATTTTAGTAATACTTCCTTGATCTCAGGTTCAGACGTAAAAAGAACGATTGACCGCTCCTAATAATCTTCAAGAGTGCTGGTTCCTGTAAATAGGCTTGTGCCCTTGTAGCTTTTAGGGGATCAATTAACTGTCTCAAGCGCCACTGTCTGTCCATAGTTACCTTACAGAAGTCGGAGCGGAAAAGATCGAATAGGACCCTACAGCTATCGGTGTTCGAGGGCCCGCTTTCAAAGAGACTGCCTGTTTTAGCAAATAGTTCCCGAAATATATCAAAACGGCCTTGGATAGCGATCATCCTTCCGGCGTTGCACCAATGGGAGTCTGTGAGCCCTCTGGATCTGGCAGTCCCAATCCCAGTCCACCAGATCCGGGAAGGCCTTCTGCATCACTTGCACAATAAATGTTCTTGAGTCTGAGCCCTCTTGCCCTTCAGGAATACCAAATACTTTTAGATTCTGCCTCCTTTGCCTATTTTCCAACTCTTCAAGTTTGAGTTCCAGGCTTGCTAGCTGATCATCATGTTGCTGTGTTAGGTTTACCACTTTGGCAGTAACCTCCTCCGTAGTGACCACTCTCTGCTGTAGTTCCATTATCTCGCTGGTCATTTCACAAACTTTCCCTGTTACTTCCTTCAAGGACGATTGGATACTAAAGTTATCTGCCCTAATCTGGGCAAAAAGCTCTCTCGTCTCTTCCCTCTGGTCTTTTAAAGCTTGTAATATCAGGGAGATTATTGGAGTGTCATTTTCTTCAGCAAATCCCTTTTGCGAGTCCTCCCCCGGATTTAATAATTGGGGCCGTTGAAGAGAGCTAAATACCATGAGTGGTTCATTTTGACCTGAACCACCCTCTCTCTCAGGTGTTATGCAGGGCTCTGAATCCAGATCCGTTTCTGAACAGCTTTCACCTCGTGCTGTCGCACCAGACTTGATAGCACTGGCGACACTTGCAGCTTTATCCGTCAGCCCTACATCAGATAGCCTCGACATCAGTTTTTATTCCTCCTTTTGATTGTACCCATCTCCGCATTGGGCTGTTAACAGGCAATCCCTTAATTTGTGCCTTTTTCTTACTGGCAGACTAGATATACTTTGACTCCTGCTTGCTTCTTTCAAATTTTTAGCTTTTGGGCTCTTTTTTTCTTTTTAATAATAATAATGCCGGGGAGGTCACTTGCTCTACCCTTATATCTGTATAGGGTTGCTGCCCTGCATCGTCATCTTCAGTGACCTGATTCTCTTGTTCTCCCTCTCCTTGAATTACAACTGTCTCTTCAGATTCCATAGCTAAAACAGAATATTCCAGTACTACATGCTCTGCCATAAGCGTGGTACAGCTGTTCACCTCATCAGATGTTTTATCTATCTCATAGTTGTGCTGGTCAGTTTCTGTAACATGCTCGTACTCATTTGATCCAATATTTAACTGTGAAATTACTTTCTGTACCTCTGTGTGCCCAGTTCCTGTCACTAATTCATCCATAGCGCTTGAATGCTCTAGATTATTTTTCTCGGCCCCCCCCCAATTTTCCCCACGTGTCAGCACTGTCCAGTTTCTCAGCCCCTCCTAAGTCACTTTCCATTTCCGTAGGCACTACCCGCTCTGAATCCTCAGCGACCTCCTGCACCGCATCTGGGTTATTGCCCCCATTGGTGCTATCATTGTTAGCTTGCTCCAGATTAATTGAATTAGTAATTATTTCAACTAGTTTGCTACTAGTTGTTAAATCTGCATCATTTTCTGCTTCTAACAGTTCCGCTGCCTTTTAGACTGCAGGTAGCGCAAATCTGGCTTTCCAAAATTCGCCGCTTGTTTCACGCACTCTGTCCCAGCAACATCAGTCTTCCCTGCTGCTTTTGCGCCCCTCGGTGTCTCCCCACTCACCAGCAGTCGACTCGTAGCACGAGTCCCTCTTACGGGGTTCTTCTGTGGGGCCATCTCGGGCAGAGGGTGTACCAGTAAAGCAGTCCCTGAGTTAGTGTAGTACGCTATGCGCCAAGCTGCAAGTCGCGCTGCCTCGTAGGTGAGCAACAATCGAGGCAGATGAAGCAAACAACTCAGTCCAATCCTTGCAAGCGTCTGCATCCGGCACTGCCGCTACCAGCGAGGCTATCGGGTGAATCCAATTCAGTCGAGCCGGATCGAGCCTGGAACATACCCAAATCCTCTCGTTTCCCGTGAGCTGAGTTTCGGCTTCGGGCTTCACAGGTGAGCTCTCCTCCCGCCGCAGTACATTCCGATGTTCTGCTTTACCGATGCACTGCTTTACCGTTTTACAGCTATAAAGTTTTTCTCCTTTTCATACGTTATCTCCCCAAAAGCATTAACAGCGACGCTCCTCTCATGTTTAACAAACGAGCAGGAGCGCAGGAGTCACCAGCTTCCTAGCAGCCATATCGCGGTGAAGGTTTCACGGACGGCGTCTCTCTGCCATCTTGCTCCCTACCTTCCCCAATCAACACTCTGGAACTCTACGCCAATCTCCATCAGGAACATCCCTAATCACCTGGCCTTTAGAAAGGCAGTAAAGACCTGGCTGTTCCAGTAGCAGGAATCTCGTATGCACCCTCCCTCTGTACCTTAACGCTGGGACGTCCCTTTGCTGGGACAGCCATGCGCTCTACAAATCGCCTAACAGATGGCATAATTGTAAAATGTTGTCAGCCATTGCCATGATGAATTGACATTTTCAGTGCGGCAAGTTAGTGGCCAGGGCATATGTACACGCAATTGTATAATGGGCAACGGTAAGCAACAAAAGGGTGCATATGATTGCGTGGAAACACATGATTGCATAGAGCATGCAGAAAATAGAATGTGATGGTGTAGGAATTAGTATAATAGGTGGCAGAGAAAAACACGCAACCATGTGGGGCATGCATAAGCTGAAGTAGTTGAAATGCTAAGAAATAATCACCAACAAGACGGGGCGTATAGTCCAAATCATCTGATGACAAAGGCACATTCAATTCTGTTGTTAAATGGGAGACGAGAGGAAGTACAAAAATGATTCGTTCAAATAGTTTTTTGCAGAAGCAGAGTGCATGTCCCTGAAGAAAACAAGTTGCAAAACCAACTACATAAGAAATGTTGATTCAGTGAGACAGTGGCATGTCTATGAGGGCAAAGCCTTATTTAATAGCCTCAAGATGCATCAAGAGGTAAACAAAATGCAGAACCAATTACGTGCAAAACATATCAATCCACTGAGACAATGGCATTTTTAAGAAGGCAAAGCCCAAATGCATCGCCTCAAGATGCAATAAGTAATATGAGCGCCGTTCCCCTCACCCTCCCTATAAAGCACAGAAATGCTTGTACTGGATAGGACCATAGTTTCTAAAAGACGGGGGCCTGCAAAGGGCCTGTGCTGTCCTTTTTAAGTAAAACAAAATGGAGAATTCGTATAAAGCTATCAGCCAAAGTTAGTCACGAGCAATAACTGGTGCTGCGCCCTGCTCCCCTCTCCTCTCAAATTCTCTTCTCCTTTAACACCTCCAGTGTGCCTGCTCCCCCTGGCTCGTTCCTTCCTTACCAGCCGCTGGTGCCTGCAATGCACATGTAAGTAATTGTACAAATGACTTAACGTTATTTGACCATAAAGGGCATCGAAGTCATTCAGTAACTTGTAACGAGTTCCTCGATCCCATGAATTCCAACATTTATTTGATATTTATTGAAACATAGTACTAATGAGCGCTCCCATGCATGGAACACAGAAGCTTGTTTGCCATGCACATGTGCGTGCACGCAGGCACACGTACACGTATGCGCAAACTTGTTCAATGTGCCAGGCGCATATGTGCGCACTCACACACATCCGCGCAAACTTGTTTACCACGCCAGCCAGGTGTAAGTGCTTTCGCGCGTGCACACAAACTGCCCTGAAGCGGCTTGCATTCTCCCTTTTGCACGGCCTGCTCCCCCTTTGGTCGAGCTCGCACCTAGCTGTTCGTGTCCTTAAGAGGCCTTGCCAGGATACACGGTCTAACACTAGGTGCCAAGGAGGCTTTCCACAAGTCATAACATTTCCAATGTAGCAATATTTGATGTACTCATCTGTGCTTGGAGTCCAAGCACGGATGAGTACATCACATATTGCTACTTACATTATGTCTTGCTCTTGTCATTCCGAAATGCATTAAAGAAATTAAACAACACAAATAGGCAATCCTGTTGTCGAGCCTGGCTAAGCAACTCGCCTTCTTTGGTAGGCACCACTCACAGAAAATGTGCAAATCTTTCCAAATAGCAGTCAAAGGCAAGATGGATTACAATGACAACATCTGTTGTGATGCACTGCGTGCATGTATTGTTTCTTTTGTGATATTTGCTTCTGTTTTCAGGTGAGGTCGACTTAGCCTTTCATTCGTGTAGTTGATTAAATGAGTATCGTTGAGTTTGGCACTGATACTGACTGCTATAAACAACTCTGTGAGGTACTCAGCGTTGGTATCTCAGTCTGTTATTAAGTTCTGTGGTTATACAAAATAAGCAGCTACCTACGTTATCACATGAAATCTCTTTATTGATGTCTGAACTACACTTACACAATTGCTTTATTAACCTTCTTGCTTTCTCAAATTTGCTTGAAAATGCACCATTTGCCCACTTTTTTTTTTCTTCAAAACTTTTTTTGGGGGGGGAAGAACCCCCCCCCCCCCCTTGAACCTCCCTCATGCCAGTCGGGTGCACTCGCCACAGTGCCCTCAACAACAACTTTTACGCCTCACCACTTGCAAATGTCACCAGACGCCACTGAATGTATATTACGGCCCTCAGACCATATCATCAAGAGAGGCATTGTAAGATCAAGAGAAAAAAAGACATCCAGGGTGAGAGAGCGAGAGAGCAGGAGAAACCTAGTAGTATTTTGAAGTGAACAAAATGTTAACTTGGATACTGGGTTGCTTCTTTATGTAGCACTTTAAACCGCCATAAGCTTACCTCAAAGCAGTGATAGCAGATGAATGGTGAGGAAAAATAGAAAAGAGGGACCAGGAGAAAGGAAATGAGACAAGACAACAGGATTAAGGGAAGACCTTTGTGGAGGGAGAGGCCTTTCTCAAGACATGGGTATCTAATCAAAGTCCCAATGCTTTCGGGTAGCGGCCTTTAGGTATCTGACCAACAGAAAGGAAGGGAGTGAAAAGAGAAATAATTGGAAGAAAGGCACATCACGAGAAAAGCGGAGTTAGAATGAGGTTTTCTTGAAAGAAATCGACGAATGACAGAGAGCTAGAAATCACTGAGAATTGCTCAGGACATTCAAATGCAGGCCATAGAGCCATTGGGAGGCAGTAGTCTACTACAATAAGTATATTTACCTGATGGAGAAATTGCTGGGGTTCTGGGAGGACATTGACCTCTGCTGTAGAGAAGTCACATCTTTAACCATGCTCTGAAGTGTGGAAGGCAAAGAGACAGGTTAGCATATGGTCTGTCTTTGAAAGAGAAGATACTAAATGCCGGCATGTACTGTCTGGTAGTACATAGTACTCTGCCTTTGAAAATGCAATGAGGTTGGGTTTAGGATTTCCAGCCCTATTTTTCCCTCTTTCCTGTATGTCAACCAGCAGCGGCCTGTCCCCTACCAAAGTGGTGGGGCGGGCCGGAAGAGGGAGCTGGGGATGGGGGGGGGGGGGGTGGATCGAAGGACAACCCAAGATGAAAAAAATGAATAACTTAGCTGATCGCCGCTTGCGTCCGCTCCATCGCGCTCTTCCTGCTTCTGGGGCAGGCTCCCAGACTGCACTGCGGCCAATCATGACACTGCATGAAAGCAGCATCAGGATTGGCCTGAGCGCTACAACTTTGCGCTCCCAGGCAGACTCGGAGCCTGTGCCTGCTTTCTCCAGCCCCAGCAATGCAGCTGGGGCTGGATAAAGCTTCACTGCGCATGAGGGTTTGGCTGGCCTGAAATGGCAGGCCAAACCCTCATGCGCAGAGAAGGGACAAGGGAGTGCACTACCACTCCCTCACCACAGTGTAACCCCCCTGGACCCGCCCCCAAGACTCGTCAGAGTCCTGGGGCAGGTCCAGGGGGATTAAAATAAAACGATAACAAAACAGGATTAAAGCCAGTTTTATGTGCGGGTGGTTGGGCGGGGGTGGCGCGCCTCCGTCCCAATGGAGGGGCCGCCGCTGGTGCCAACACAATAGAACCTAGTACGACTGCAACAATAGACTCTAGTATTGAAGAACACATGCATTGCTCTTGTCTAAAAAAAAATTCTTAGAGTTCTGTTTCGGCCTTCTGCAGCAATGTTGTTATGTTTTTGTTTTGTTATGCTAAGACTAAACATTCCCTGCCAAAATCTATTTCATGATCCTTTCACATTGCATAAAATTTCTAGTGAAATGCGCTCACCATCCGTCATGGAAACTGACATTTTGTGCTTGGTTTCTTTGCTTCATTTGAGTTTCTCCATCAAGATTTTTCAAAGTGTGGGATGCATTTCAGTCAAAGGGTAGGAAAAATCATTTTTAGAAGCAAGACTATTTCATGGGAGCTGGAACTAAGGGTTATGATTTAGTACCATGGAATACAGCTTCAACAGCAGCCTATGTATTATAGAGCCTGGACATGCGATATTCTGCAGCCTGACATCATTCTAATGAAATCATATGCTATAAACCTATCCTGCATATGGATCATAAAAGTATTGTGGTATGGCAGATCCACATTTTACATATAAACTAGGCTGAACCTCCTTTTATTGGCTCTATGCTCCCTCTTAACCAATAAAAGGAGGGTGAGCAGCAGGTAGCAGAGGTGTTACATTACACCATAGCCTGCCTGTTAAGAAAAGACTAGATAAAGAAATATGCTTAAGCTGCACTGTTTTTCAATACTTTTCCAAAACTTTGTGGGTGTAGAGAGTGCTCAAGTAGTCCTAGTGGGTGGAGACTATCGCAGCTGACCTAGTGCGTTTTATAGTGCGATAGAATTGTGATCTGGTAAATGCACTACCAATAGACAAAATATGTAAGAAATATGCCCTTAATGCACCATTATCCAACAAATTTGTAAAACTATCCTTTGGGGGTGTAGGAGAAGGAGCTCAAATATTCCTCCTAGGCTGAGAACACTGCAACTTGCCTTCTATGTTTAGAGTATACCAGTTGCTGAGAATTGCCTCAGAATCTAGAAGCCACAGTTCTGCACTCAGCCAGGTCTACTGACCGAATATGTATTAAAATCCAACATTTGAGATCTTGCTACAATTTCTCTAGGGAAAGTCCTAAAATCGTGTCAATGTAGTTAAGTTGTGAACTACTTGAGGCCATGTTACTGGCCCAGTGTTCTTTAAAACCCAATTTTTGGCACATTGTCCAAAAAATTACCTTTCATGTTACTCGGCGAAGGGAGCCCTAACAAGTCATTTTAACTCAAATTCTTAAGATGGGTGCCTCCACTCGCATTCCTAGCCTCCCTAATACCCCCAAAGGTCGAGGCTAGTTGCGCCCCTGGTCCCACCTGTTATTGGATGACACGTAGACCTCTCCATCAAGAGGTATCTTACCGTTATTCTACCCTGGGAATTGCAGAGTACATAAAGATCCATGCAGAAGGTGACTTAAACCCATATGTTAAAATGTAGCCTCTTTGTGACCATTAAGTAAGCCAGAACATAAATTTGGTCTGCGGCTCTTTCAGCTGGGCCAAAAATAAAGGGTATAGGCACCTGCAAATCATCAATGCAGGCCAAGTCTCTTGGGGACTTGTTAGTATTGTATCAGTATTGGAAGTTATAACAATCTTGGAAACGGTTAGCTATTATTGTTTTTCTTTATCTGTTTATATTTTTTTGGTTTGTACAAATAATTTGAAAAAATCCAAGTGGATTTCAGTGTACGGTAAACATTAATGGTGGTTTATGACGTTGGGGGAAGGAAAACCCAAGTCCGAGTATAATTGAGTTCATTTATGATTTGTATTTCAGATGACTGTCCCTCTTGTTTCTTTGTACTGGTGTGGTTTAAGGGGGGGTAGCGGGTACTCTGTTTAGTCATTGTTCTGAATTAAAGTTGGGCATACCTAGAAAGTTAAACTCTCCATTGGTGCAGTAAAATGGAATTTCCACAGGAGTTCACCAAAAGCGACCTCTACGTTTATTGTTAAATGAGGTATTTGGTTTTCTAGTGAGTTATACCAACAAGAATAGTCCTGTATCATTTTTAGGTCGAGCCTGGGCAGCGCATGCAATGCTCTGCGAGCCATGCTGTATTGGAGTATGTACTTGAAGCCCCGCCCACTCTCGGCCCATATTTGTCATTGGCTTGTCATTGTCCTTCGTAAATGCTGGCTTCTGATTCGTTATTATGCTTGTTAGTCCCTCCTTAGTACCGCCTTGTCTTCATTTGTAACCTCCCATGAGGACAGGCCCTTTTACTTTGGTTGTTACACGGTAAGTCTTCTTTAGTCTGTAAGCACTATTTTCTTTAATGAGTTTCTCTTACTGCAGGAGGGTCTCTCGTGCGCAGTTGTGACCACCGGCTTGTTTATTTAACTCGTAGCAAACTGGGAGCTCCTCAGGGGCCATGGGAGACGGAAGGGGGCAACTCAGCGATGCCTTCAAGCATTTGGAATGCAATAGGTCTTGCATTTGCGAGAATTTAAGCTATTGGCATTGTAAATGATAATGCCTTTTATTTAGGTTTCAAAAACCAAAACATAAATGAAAGGCATTGTCATTTACAATGCCAATAGCTCAAACTCGCGTAAATGCGAGACCTATTGCATTGCAGATGCTTGTTTTAAAGTGTGTTGCTCTTTTGTGAGGGTGGCGCTGTGGAACCGCTGCTGCCGAATTCGGGGCCCAGTGCGGCCTTCTGGAAAGATGGCAGCCGGTTCCCATCGAGCCGTGCTGCGTCCTTGCCTCCACTCTGCTCAAACTGCTGGTTTCGAGCCCCCACCTCGACCTCTGCCTCCTAGGCTCTGGGGGCTCTGTCTGGAACCCCCCCTCCCCCGAGACGTGTCTTGCCTGGTCTTCGCCCTGGCCACGCCCACTGAACACGCCTTTTAAAGTGTGTTCTTTGGGAGATGGTATGCCACCAGTGACTAGAGAGACCTGGTTCATTCACTTTTAGAGGTTTCTTGTGTGAGGTACTGAAGCAGGAGGGAGGAGGGCAGGTCTTGTGGCCTCAGACCGAAAGTCTTGCCTAGAAGAACTTGACGTCTAATAGGAGGGGCATCTTCCTGGGGTAGCTACAGCTGTAGGGTTAGATATTTACATCCCTAGACTGCTGCTTGAAACTCCCTGTGATTTAAGCAGTCTGACTACTGGGTTTCTAAAATTTAGATTGACCTTACCTTTTGACTGTTTTAGAAGATGGTTTTCTGAACCAATTACATGTCACTTACATGTCACTGTTTGGGAATATTCTGCAGTCTGGCATTTCTTGAGGAAAAAATGTTTTAAATTCATCCGTAAAAGTAGTCGTTCTCATTGGTCAAAGGTTTTGATGTCCTTTTCTGTGACTTGGCTTTTGCTCGCTGCCTTTGCGATCTTAATTAAATGCTCCCATTACACATGAGTCCAGTTCGTTTAAATGCCCAAAGAAGACATGTGGACGGAGTAATTCTTTATCAAGAAAACAACTGAAGACGGAGGGTGTTGCCTTTTCAAAGAGAGACTTGTTGAAAATCGATGTCTGCATTGTCTGTTGTCTCCACTGCTGGTAGACCTTGTACTTATACTTTTTTTTACAGCACTATTCATGGACACGCTGCTGTCACATGATTGTTGTAACAGAATTGTTTCAAAGAAATCAACAGTACTCATTTATTGGGTCAAAGGTTATGTGATGTCATTTTCGATCATATTCTTGAAAGACAAAAGTGGGTGTGGTGAGAATTTTCACTGCCTCTGTGTTCTTGGTGAATGACAAAGCTGCAAATGAGTCCAGTTTCTCATTACTGGTGCCTAAAAAAAAATGCTAAATAAATAAAAGCGATGGGTCAGAATAGCACTTTCCCAACAAACAAGTAGGGGGAAGAGGGGACTGGAGTAAAGGGCCTGTGTCATGTCTGTTTTCTCCATTGCAAATGGACTCTGTGAAACTGCCTCACAAAGATGTTGCTCTGACTTACTCTTCTTGGAGTACTCCTGGCTTACTTCTGAAGTTCAGGACAAAAGCAGCACTTACTCATAAGCAAAAACGAAACATTGAGCCCTTAAGTCTAGTCGTCTTTTTTTTGGGGGGGGGGGGGGTTTAACCTTCGCCAAGTTCCATGAAGCCTTTTCGTGGGGCATTTCTCTCAGTTTAAAAAGAATTGAAATTTAAAATCGGTGTTTACTAAAATACCCCACGTTGCCAAAAAAGGATAGGATTTTCTGGCTTATAAATCCCTACGTTTACAGCGATACCTTGTTGTATTTCTTCTTTTTCTGTTAGAAAAAAGAGTGCTAACCAGCCGTGTTCTAGTGTCTCTTTGCTTTGACTCCTGTTTGCTAATCCAGCGTGCTGTGGCCGTGTCGGAGTGCAGTTTGCGGAACAGACCGCAGTGTATGACGACCAACTCCCACTCTGCTCACTTCGAAATGTCTCTGCTGACTTTCCCACCCTTGTGTACACGGGCAGATATCTCCTCAAATATGAGTCTACACTTCTGAGAAATCTTCCTAGGAGCAGTCATTTACAAATAATCTAAGTTTGGAAAACGAAATTTCGGGAAAGAAGAAATATCATTATTATTAGTACTGTGACACCACAGATCTGTCACGAAATTGTCTGGCCTTTTTCTTTAATTTAATTTCCCATGCAAAGGAGACCTAGGGTAGAGTTATTGATGTGCTGGATAGAGTTGCGTAGGAAAAATTATATCGGTAGTTTAGTCCAGCTGTAATTTGTCTCTAGTGGGCCCTTCGCTTCTCTGAGCATTTATTCAACTGCACCTGCTATACCAGAGCAGCTCTGCGCCAGGCTGGACATTGGGTGTAATGTCCAACCTGTTCTGGAATATTTAGGGTAATGTGTCCTCCTTTTATATAAAGTTTTGGGTCGGTGTCCAAAAAAAGGGGGGGAGGAATCTCCAGTCAGAAACGGACATTTTGTTGAGTTGTGTTGGAAATAGGCTGCATGCATTTTTAATTCATTTTTTACTTTTGTTGGCGTTGGCTATTTTCCATTTTACCTGTCCTTTAACTGAAAGCCGCAGTTTGAATTCTCTTCTTGTTGCAGTTTGTATGTCGGAGTCCTGAAGTCACAAGTAAGGTGACCCCACAATAGCGTGGGTTTTCGATATTACAGTTAAGACTGGATGTGCCCCAGCCGTCTGACAGGATTCTCCCTTTTGGCACAGGACCACAAGTGGTTTGCATACTTCTTTTCTTTGTTTCTGATGGCATAGATGAGTTAAAAAAAAAAAACAACAAAAAAAAAACTATGTGATGTAACATCTTTCAGAGAAATGTACAATGTTCGGATTGATTGAGGCATTATCTCCCGTCATATGTGCGGTCATGTCGATATTGCTACTGTACAAAGTGCAGTGACAACTGAGCGGGGTCAAAGCTTGATTTGCATATGCTTTGTCCTTGTCGGTAATGGCAGAGAACGGCCGCAAAACAATGGACCGGAAGATGCCCAAACTAAGTACCAGTGGTTCAAACTGCTGGAAGCTTTTTCATCAGTCACTTCTGTGTTGCCTAAGCATTGCCAATTTGTAACTGCGTGCATAGCCTTCCTAATTTCAGATAATCTGTGCTGAAATGTCTTATCATCCAGGACTAACGCTAGGGACAGACTTCCAACACAGCCAGAAGAGCAAGTCATTACACTGCCAGGCCACAAATTGACTTATTTTATCCAGCCAGTCGATTGAGTCAGCTCACTGCAGGTGTGCTGGGTCAGCCTGCCTTCTTTCCAATATTCATAAAATAAATACCATTTAAGTTGGGTTTAAAAGGTGTTCTTTTCCTTCTATTTCCTTCAAATTGCCCTCTTCAAACAGTGAGTGCACATTAACATCTACAAAACTTCCCTGGAAGAATTTTTCATTTTTTAGGTCGAGCCTAAGGGCAGCGCGCATGCATTGCTCGCTCTGCGAGGCATGCTGTATTGGAGTATGCACTGGAAGCCCCTCCCGCTCTCCGCCCATATTTGTCATTGACTTGTGCCATTGTCCTTCATAATATTGGCTTCAGATTCGTAAGTAGGCTTGTTAGTCCCTCCTTGGTACCGCCTTGTCTGCATTTGTTACCTCCCATAACGACTGGACCTTTTACTTCCGTTGTTACACAGACTGCGTTATGTGTGGGTGAGCACTATTTTGTTTATTGACTATGGGGACAAACCATTGCGGCAGCTTCTTTGTATTTGCAGCACGTCCACCGCTTTTCGTATAGAGAGCTATGCCGCTATAACTTTAAAAGCGGCTGTCCCCTACCCCCCCCCAGCACTCGCGGCACTATGGCCAAGGTTTTTTTTAATTATTATTTTTAAGAAGGATGCGGCGTCCACTTAAGGGACACTGCGCGTTCTTTTACCTTTTATTTTTTTTAAACAATTTGCATGCTGAGCGCGGTGCCCGCTTTAGGGACACGGGACACCGCGCTCAGTTAAATTTTTTTTTTTAACTATAATTTTCAGCGTGGCGCCCGCTTCAGGGACACCGGGCTCTGGCTTATTCCACACGTGCGCCTCGTTCTAATCTACCTTATTGTTAACCATCACATCTCAGTAAACTGAAGCGCAGGGACGCACAGATACTTGTCCAGGATCACACCAGCTGTCACTGGTGGTTGGAGAGGGCAGCCGTACATTGAATTTACTATTGGATGGGGCTGCGACACCTTCTCCTACTTGAAGAGAGGACGGGTGCATGTATTCCTTTTTCTACCACCCCTACCTCCACCCCCGGCGGGAAAGCTTCACGGATACCTTGGTGTCTAGAGAACCCCCATATGCATGAACATTTGCCAGTATGTACTTCGAGCCAAGAGCCCAAACGTGCTTTTCCGAAAGTACAAACTGCCCGCGGTGCAGTGGACAAAAACAGTACAATGCATGCTTCCGCCCACCCTTTCAAAGCCACGGTCTCAAAGTAAGATGTTCACAGCTTTAACCCCTTCTGTGCTCATGACGGAATGGTTCCGTCATGAGCACAAGTTCTAGTGTGCTCATGACGGAACCATTCCGTCATGAGCACATGCTCAGGAAATCCCTCTGCTGCAGACAGCAGAGGGATTTCCCTTTTTTGTTGCCTGGGGAGGTGGGGGAAGAGCTTCCCCAACCTCCCCAGGCATATTTTGGAATTTCATTGCAATGACGATCGCACGCATGGCGCGCTATCGTCATTGCAACGATGGCTATCTCAGCCCCCCGAGCACCGAAAAAGATGGGAGAGGTATCGTTGGAAAGGAGAGAATCTCCCCTTTCCAATGGTACCCTTCCCTAGTGGATCCCTGCTTGGGGATCACCCCAGGAGGGCAACAGTCTTTCTGCTCCCCCCCAGGGGCAGATGTGGGCAATAGCCCCTGATCTGCCCCCGGGGGGGGGCAGAAAGCCCACTAGGCACCAGGGATTTATTTTTTTTATATATAATGTAGGGTTGGGGGCTGCCCAGAATGGGCATGATAATGCCCCCACCCCAAAAACAATTACCACAGTCTTTCTGCCCCTCCCCGGAGGCATATTGGGGCAATAGCCCTTTATCTGCCCCCCCGGGGGGGGGGGGTAGAAAGCCCTCTAGGCCTCAGGATTTTTTTATTTTTTATTCAGGGTTGAGGTCAGCCCAGAATGGGCATGCCAATGCCCACACCTCCCCAAAAAAAAGCCATAGTCTTTCTGCCCCCCCCCGAGGGGCGGATGGGGGCAGTGGCCCCTGATCTGCCCCCAGGGGGGCAGAAAGCCCATTAGGCGCCAGCGATTACGCTGGCTTTTTTTATGCGTGGGGGTGGGGGCTGCCCAGAATGGGCATACCAATCCCCCCCCCAAAAAAAAACATAGCCACAGTCTTTCTGCCCCCCTTGGGGGCATATCGGGGCAATCCCCCCCCCCCCCTTCGATTTCCCCCCCAGGGCTGCAGAAAGCCCACTAGGCACAGACTTGTTTTTAGCAATGTGCCTACCTGTGGATTTTGGGCCCTAGCGCAGCCGGCACATAGGGAAACCTAGCAAACCTGTACATTTTTTTAAACTAGACACCAAGGGGAATCCAGGATGGGGTGACTTGTGTGCCTCTCACCAGGTTCTGTTACCCAGAATCCCTTGCAAACCTCAAACTTAGTTAAAAAAAAACACATTTTCCTCACATTTCTGTGATGGAAAGTTCTGGGATTTGCGTGGATCCACAAAATTCCACCCACCCCGCATCCCCCAAAGTCTTCCGAGAAAAATGGTACCTCACTTGTGTGGGTAGGCCTAGTCCCCGCGACAGGAAAAGGCCCAAAACACAACGTGGAAACAACACATTTTCACAGTGAAAACTGACCCTTTTTTTGCAAAGTGCCTAGCTGTAGATTTTGAACCCTAGCTCTGACGGCACCTAGGGAAACCTAGCAAACCTATACATTTTTGAAAACTAGACACCCAGGGGAATCCAGGATGGGGTGACTTGTCTGGCTCTCACCAGGTTCTGTTACCCAGAATCTCTTGCAAACCTAAAAAATTGTCAAAAAACCACATTTTCGCCACATTTCTGTGGTGGAAAGTTCTGGAATCTGTGTGGATTCACAAAATTCCACCCAGCCCGCATTCCCCTAAGTCTTCCGAGAAAAATGGTACCTCACTTGTGTGGGTGGGTCAAGTACCCGCGACAGGCAAGGGCCCAAAACCTATTGAGGCGACTTCAAAATGACCTATCACAAAACAACCTGGTTTTGCAAGGGGGGTCACCTGGGTTTTTGGCCCCGGGCTAGGCGGCCATCTTGGAAAACTACCAAACCCACACATTTCTGAAAGCCAAACACCCGGGGGAGTCCAGCGAGGTATGGCTTGTGTGGGTCCCCCAACGTTTTCCTACCCAGAATGCCCTGCAAACCTCAAATTTAGCTGACAAAATCCCTTTTTTTTCTCACATTTCTGTGTGGGAAAGTTCTGGAATCCACGTGGATCCACAAATTTCCTACCACCCAGCGTTCCCCCAGGTCTCCCGATAAAAATGATACCTCACTCGCGTGGGTGGGCCAAGTACCCGTGACAGGCAAGGGCCAAAAACGTATTGAGGAGACATCAAAATGACATATCACAAAACAACCTGGGTTTTTGGCCCCGGCGGCCATCTTGGGAAACCTACCAAACCCACACATTTCTGAAAACTAGACACCCGGGGGAGTCCAGCGAGGTATGGCTTGCGTGGATCCCCCAATGTTTTCCTACCTAGAATGCCCTGCAAACCTCAAATTTACCTGGAAAAAACACATTTTCCACATATTTTTGGGTGGAATCACCGTGCCGGCACAAATGTCCTACCCCACAGCGTTCCCCTCAGTCTCCTGAGTAAAATGATACCTCACTTGTGTGGGTGGGGCAAGGGCCTGTGACTGGGAAGAGCCCAAAACATAGGGAATAAGGGTATAGCACCGAGAATTCTAAGCGCTACATTTTTTTAAAAATACGTTTTTAGCCAATTCTGCATTGGACACCCACACAAGTGAGGTATCATTTTACTTGGGACACTTAGGAGAACGCTGTGGGGTAGGACATTTGTGCCGCCACGGTGATTCCACGCAAAAATATGTGGAAAATGTTGTTTCTTCAGCTAAATTTGAGGTTTGCAGGGGATTCTGGGTAGGGAAACGTTGGGGGATCCACGCAAGCCATACCTCATTGGACTCCCCAGGGTGTCTAGTTTTCAGAAATGTGTGGGTTTGGTAGGTTTTCCTAGATGGCGGCGAGCCCGGGGCCAAAACCCCAGGTGCCCCCCCCCCCCCAAAAAAACAGGTAGTTTTGTTATAGGTAATTTTGAAGCCTCCACAGTACGATTTGGGCCATTTCCTGTTGCAGCCACTATGCCTACCCACACAAGTGAGGTACCATTTTTATCGAGAGACCTGGAGAAACGCTGAGTGGGAGGAAATTTGTGGATCCACGCAGATTCCAGAACTTTCCCACACAGAAATTTGAGAAAAAAAGTGATTTTTTTTTCAGCGAAATTTGAGGTTTGCAGGGGATTCTGCGTAGGAGAATGATGGGGGACCCACGCAAGCCATACCTCGCTGGACTCCCCCGGGTGTCTGGTTTCCAGAAATGTGTGGGTTTGGTAGGTTTCCCTAGATGGCCGCCGAGCCCCAAGCCAAAAACTCATGGGACCCCCCTTGCAAAACCAGGTTGGTTTGTGATGGGTAATTTTGATGTCGCCTCGATAGGTTTTGGGCCCTTGCCTGTCGCGGGTCCTTGACCCACCCACCCGAGTGAGGTACCATTTTTATCGGGAGACCTGGGGGAACGCTGGGTGGGAGGAAATTTGTGGACCCACGCAGATTCCAGAACTTTCCCACACAGAAATTTGAGAAAAAAGTGATTTTTTTTTTCAGAGAAATTTGAGGTTTGCAAAGGATTCTGGGTAGGAGAATGTTGGGGGACCCACACAAGCCATACCTCGCTGGACTCCCCCGGGTGTCTAGTTTCCAGAAATGTGTGGGTTTGCTAGGTTTCCCTAGGTGCCGGCAGAGCTAGGGTTCAAAAACTACAGCTAGGCACTTTGCAAAAAAAGGGTTATTTTTCACTGTGAAAATGTGGTGTATCCACGTTACGTTTTGCGCCGTTTCCTGTCGCGGGCACTAGGCCTACCCACACAAGTGAGGTACCATTTTTCTCGGAAGACTTTGGGGAACGCGGGGTGGGTGGAATTTTGTGGATCCACGCAGATTCCAGAACTTTCCACCACAGAAATGTGAGGAAAATGTGTTTTTTTTTTTGGACAATTTTTTAGGTTTGCAAGGGATTCTGGGTAACAGAACCTGGTGAGAGCCAGTCAAGTCACCCCATCCTGGATTTCCCTGGGTGTCTAGTTTTCAAAAATGTATAGGTTTGCTAGGTTTCCCTAGGTGCTGGCAGAGCTAGGGTTCAAAAACTACAGCTAGGCACTTTGCAAAAAAAGGGTCATTTTTCACTGTGAAAATGTGGTGTGTCCACGTTGCGTTTTGGGCCGTTTCCTGTCGCGGGCACTAGGCCTACCCACACAAGTGAGGTACCATTTTTATCGGGAGACTTAGGGTAACACAGAATTGTAGAGCAATTGTTATTACCTATTCACTTTCGATGCATTTCTGCCTTCCAAATGAAAGACAATGTGTAAAAAAGAAGTCATTTTGAAAAATGACCTATAATTCTCATGCTAGTATGGGTACTCCCAATTTCGGAAATGTGCAAATATCTACTGTTTCTAAACTCTATATTTTGTTCCCATTTCAGAAATACATATGTGTCTTCCATACCAATTTTTCCATGTATACATTTTCCCAGAATAATTGCTATATACCCGGTACATAATAAAAAACCATTGCAAGACGCTGCTCAGTTATTTGCTCTGGGTTCGTCGGGTTCTTGGTGAACCTACAAGTCCTATATATCCCCACGACCAGAAAGGTCCAGCGGATGTAACGGTATATTGCTTTCAAACAGCTGTCATAATTAGAAGACGTTACAGGTGAAAACGTTGACACAAATGGCTGTTTTTTTCAACTAATTTTTAATTTTTCCTATATTCAACGGGTGGTTTCTATAAAGAAACCTTGAAGGATCTACACAAATGACCCCTTGCTGAATTTAGAATTTTGTCTACTTTTCTAAAATGTATAGCTTTCCAGGATCCATTATTGCTTTCATACCCATTTCTACCATTAACTGGAAAGAGGTTGAAAGCACAAAAATAGCAAAAATAGGCTATGTCCCAGAAAAATGCCAAAACTGTGTAAAAATTTGGGTTTTCTGACAAAAGTCTGCTTGTCCCTGAAAGCTAGGAAAATGGTGAATTCAGCACCACAACCCCTTTTTTGATACCATTTGCAGGGAAAAAAACAGACGCTTTCATCTGTAGCCCTTTTTTCTCATTTTTCCAAAAAACAAACAAAATGTACCTGTTTTTTGGCTAACTTCTGGGTCCCCTCCAGGGGAATCCACAAACCCTGGGTACCTTTAGAATCCCCATGATGTTGGGAAAAAAAAGGACGCAAATTTGGCGTGGATACCTTATGTGGTCAAAAAGTTACAGGGGCCTAAGCGCGAACTACCCCAAATAGCCAAAAAAAGGCTTAGCACAGGGGGGGAAAAGGCCTAGCAGCGAAGGGGTTAAATAGTGGAAGTTTGTACAGCAGATATTTGAGAAAATGGGTACGGTTTGACATGCTTTTTAAAAGCTTTAAAATTAGTTAAGTTTTACAAAAGAGAGTAAGGACATAGAATGTTTTGAAACGAGCACTGGAAAAGCTAATTCAGACTGACGTTGGCTGACAGCCTTTTGACTTTGAGGAGGGCCCGGCAGCTTCCCCATGAACACAATCTAAAAAAAAAACAAGCATTTGCAATGCAATAGGTATCGCAATTTCGAGATTTTGATCTATTGGCATTGTAAATGACAATGCCTTTTATTTATGTGTTTTAAAAAACCTGCAATAATGAAAGGCATTGTCATTTACAATACCAATAGGTCAAAGTTTGAAAAATGCGAGACTCATTTCATTGCAAATGCTTGTCTTACGTTAGTAGCCGTGTGTTTTTGGGGTTTAAGGTGTATTTGCTGGTCTGGAGGTGTAGCCTCATGAGTAAGCCAAGAAAACCCAAATCTGACCCCAAAATTTGACACAACACTTCTGATCTGGACTCTATCATCACAAACAGACTTTCGGAACTGGACACTGCAGGCCTGGCCTTCAGAACTGGACACAACACCAAAGATCTGGATGCAATTCTCCAGACCTGACCTTCAGAAATCGTCACATTCTTCTAAAGCTGGCCTCCAGAATGGGATACAGTACTACAGGCGTGGCTTAAGGAACTGTGCTCAAGTTTCTAGAAGTGTACAGTTTTTAATATGATCTCCATAAATGGACAAAACACTGCAGATGCAGTCTAACCAGCAATGTCAATGTCCAGATCACCACCTTTTTCTACTGGTTGTAACCAGTCCCTGTGCACCCCCACTTCGGGCTGTCTATCCCCCCACAGCCATTCCATATTTTGTAGCCAATTAGATATCATTGGTTAAGACCATTTAAACATCTGTTTTTTCAACGTTACACACAACCTGCTCTGCACAGGATGGGCACAGTGCAGAAGCATGACTCGCCACATTGCTATGCTGCTTTAGTTGCCCCCTCCCCCCCACAACAAGTGTTTCTGCTCTCCCTGCTGTCTTAGTCTTTCAGTGATCTCCTTGCTGAGGCATCTTTGTGCCACCTGTAATCAAAAGCAGAGTGCCCTCTGTTTCCCTGCCCCACAATCTCGCTTATCAAGGCATTACTCAAAAAAATCCTACACTTTGGGAAGCTGACCAGTCTTTGTTTGGTGCTGCCCCAACCCTTTGGCATTTGTCACCTGAAGACATCAGATGTACTACTGTTTTGATTTCATTCCAGGGAAATCTACAAACATCTTTTTATGCACGAACTGCATGATTAAGTTTCGTTCATTTACAACACATTCCTGACTCATCAATCACGCAGGTTATGCTGCACAGGTCCTTTCTCGCTTACTTTTGGTTGCAATTTTAGTCTTCATGATTCAAAGGACTAACTAAAATGCTTCTCAATGAGCTAAATGCCCCCTTCCCTTACTAAGACTCCCTTCCTATCCCTCACTTCGTCCATCAATCTGTCATATATTCTCAAATTGTCTGGGTAACGTTCTCATTGCCACTCATTACCTCTTTCCTTTTCCTCCCAAAACTTCTCTCGCTGATTCTCAGATCTCTGGTAATCTCCACCTTCTCTTTCCTCCTCCTGGTGGTCCCCCATCTAATCTCACCTCATCGTTCACAGCCCTTCTCTCCCAATGCTCTTTGCAGTCTCAAAGTTTATGCTCCTCACGTTCTAAAGTATGTATTCATTGTGTATAGCTATTCCAGTTTTCACTCATTGTGTTAATCTTCAGTGTGAGAGACCTATTTCAACTGCATGGTTACCTCTAAAACACACTGACACAATCTTGGTTACTCTGCGCTATATAAGAATGTAAATTAATAAAAACTGGAACGGCAGATATCAAGCACAAATACAAAATCTCACTCACTATTCTTTCCTCAGAATAAACTTCATTGTAAGACCTCCTTGGCTTCCCTGTACTCAACCAGATCTTGAGGCTTTAAAAACTTTGCTTCCATCTTAAGGTGTACAATTTGTTCCTAATTGTTCTGCGACGAGCAATATGGAAGGCATGACTAAAGTCAGTCATCCCTTACACAACTATCCTTGAGTCCCCCGTTGGCCACCGAAAGCATTACCCCTGTGAAACCCCATCAACATGTTCTCAATGACAGTTGGTCAACACCGCATAAGAGCTGGGGAGATTGTCCAACTGTTGGGCCGCCGAGCTCAACTGATGTAGCCTGGTCACTATGATTTTGGGGGGCTGCAAACTTCAGATTTCCTAACAATAACTCTGGGACATCTTGTTAAAGCACATTATAAGAGGAGCAGGACTTGAGGGGGGCTTAAGGGCAGTGGAAAGAGCGAGGAGTGGCTATTGTTAGGGGTACCCAATATACTCAAAACATGGAAGAGAGACTATGTGTGTTGTTGTTGTTAGCGTGAGCATGTAAAAGTCCCAGATGAAACCCGACAGGCACTTAACATTACCCGACTGAAAGCACTTGTACCCAACTATTCACCACAAAATACATTTTTAGGGGGGGGTTTAACACCCGAAACACCCCCCCCCCCATGGAGCCACGCCCCTGGCCATGAGCTGTGGCACTGTCTAGCTAGCACATACAGGACCAGGTGTGTGCAGCCTCAAAAAGGGGGGGGGGGTCCTAACCCAGATGCAGTCTGGGATTCTGTACCTAGTGGGGTTACACTAGCTTTCTTTCCCCTACTGGATACTGAAGACTGCACATCAACAAAAAGTATCACCAGTCTGCATATATTCCTTGGGAACTGGCCTGCCCTCCTTTATTTCTCCTCTATTAACTCAATAATGCCTGCAAACAAAAACAGCCATTTGGGATAGCGCATAGAAGACTAACATGCATTTATAGAAAAAATTGACAACAAACTTAAATAATGAGCGAGGCAGGTCACTAATCGGTAGACCAGAGCTTCACCTTTCATCAACTAAAGCCTGTAAAGCTAAAATCTATACACTTTGGTGCTCTAATTATGTATTTTGTCTCAGTGCAACAAAATGGAAGCTGGAACACGATAAAAAAAATACATAAAGCTACAGATAGGCGCTAATGAGCAGATGCCAGACTCTTATTGTGGGAAGGGTGCAAGAAGGCCCTTAGGAAGGTGATACATGCGTTTCCATCAAGAGCTGGCTTTACTACTTCCTAAAATCCTCGTTTCAGTGTACCAGCTTCACAACGAGGCTACACTTACTAGAATGGTTTAGCCAAAATGTGCAGTGTAAACACCAATTAAAAAAAAATAGCGACTCAATTAAAAATGCGTGTAAGTGTGCAATAATTCTAATGCCTTAGTGCGCTTTAAGCAGGTGCAAAAGCAAACCCACAACTGATTAATGAAGCTTAACAGCACATGCTAAGGCACATGTATGGATTGACATTTTTGTAGTATATAAACATATATGTAAGTGAATTCACGTTTTCAGCCCATTTAAGTTTACCAATTTCCTCCATGTCTTCGTGGCACTATGTTGCAGTCCTCGCCATTCATTAAACCATCCCATGCATTCTGCAAGTTGTAGTCCCAGTTAACTATAATTGAACCAATTGGAATAAAGATGAAGACTACAATGATTTCCAGATGGAACAAAAACCTGACTAGAATATGGTGTAGCGTGCTTCTTATCTGATTGTCTATGCTATATATGGGACTGTTTTGATTGATTTCATGCTTATTATGCATTTATTACATTTAGGTTTTACAGTTACTTGTGAATAATTTGTAGAATTTTCCGGCATTGAGCAACACAAAAACTTCTCAGAAAAGATATGTTGTCATACACCTTCTCTTTCTGCGGTGCACACTTTTTGTCATGGAATGTATTTCCAGGCAGGAAGGAGCCATTCATCTTCACTCCCCCTTGGCATTTATTTCACCATTTTTGGTGCAGTGCCTGAACTCTCACTTCTGGTTCCTTATGGAATCAGATGTTAGAATGGCAGGGCACTCAAGGTTTTCTTCGGTTTGAGGCACATATATTGGAAGATAGGTAAGAATTTATAGAAAATGTGTCCTAATTTTCGCTTTTGGGAGCTCTAACCATAATTTCTATGACTAAACTAACCCCTTATTTTGTTCATTTTTAAAGTAAATGCTTTCAGTTTTACAGCTTCGAATCCATCAAGGTCGCTTCAGGTGCATCACACCTGTACCATAAATGCAGATTCTAAGTGCTCTAGTTGTTAATTAGAACACTGAGAGGCTGCAATAAAACACTGTAGAATCATTTAACAGATGACTGCTGCTGGAAGTACATGTTTTACGCAGAATGTCGGACTTGATTCTCACATAGCTGAGGAAGATAGTGTACATTTGTAGAAAATGTGCTTTCTTTTTAGCTTTTGGGCCATCTTCCATAATCTCTGTGAGAAAAATATTAAGAGAAAACAGTTTTCTCTTAAACGGTGGTCATCCAATCTCAGCAGAGTATCGGCATTTTTCTCTGGATAAAATCACCATAGGTCACAATAAAATTTCTAAAATTAGTATGGTTTTGCCAACAAATTATTTATATTTTGACTAAAATCTATATGTGCACCATTTTCTCACCCTCGAAACCTACCATTTACAAAAGTGTATTTCAGCGGGGACTGTGACCCAGAGTCCTATAATGGCTGTCACAACATGTGGCCAGCCAATCTACCGACATGCCCTGTGGGTCAGGGTGTTTTCACCCTGAACTCGTACACTTTTTAAAATTCATTTTCAGAACGCAGGGATCATGCCCCTGAGTCCTGTAATGGCTGCCACAACATATTGTTCAGGTTGTGACCAGACAACCAGAATTGACAAGTCCCATTTAAAGTGGCCGATCGGAGCATATCTAGACACCAACAGTCTATTTTTAACCCTTTCATGATCACCCCAAGCACCTCCTTTAAATGCTAATTTCTCAAACGACTGAAAATATTCACATCAAGGAACCAAAAGAATGCTTTCTAAGTAAACTTCTAACTTTCTGCCAAATGTACTGTTTTTATTCCGCTGTTTTTTGTTTTTTTTGCATCGGTTACCAAAATTTTGTATGTTTTGGACCCACCCCTTTTCCATGGCCCCTACTCGATGGATCACCACAACTTTCCAGGAAGGACCTTAAGTGGATGAATTTTTTGTGGCAAGTTTCATGAAGATTTGTCAGACTGCACCACCGTTATTACAGAAACAAAAAAAGCTCTTGCTACAGAAACTCTGACCTAACCACAAGTACACAGTGGTGTGACTGCTACTGTGTAAAATAAATATATATCTTTTTTTTAAATTTGGATCAGAATGTGCCCTGCATGGTGTACCTGAGCTGCTAGTATCTCTTATCTGGTTTTGGATTCTGGTCCCAGCCTCCTATTAATCCAGTGTGTGTGTAAAGGCCTGCCCTCGAGGTACCATGGAGTCTGAACTTCTGAACCTAGAGAGGGTGCACCAAATGATCACCGCACCCACCCTCCCACCTCCCATTGTGACAGCAGGACTACTGTTCCTGTCGCAGGTTTTCATGCCTGTAGTGCGGTGGTGGCAGCATCCTGTTTTTGTAGTGATTACAGTCTGGCCAGGCCTTTTTACCTCTGCCAAGTGAATGAAGTGCTACTGTCTCATTCATCTAAAAGTTTTGCTGTTCATTTTTAACCCCCAATTCTAGTGCTGGTGTCCCATACACTTGACATGTATGTGTAGGCTAGAAAGGTTGATATGCAGTAAAAGAATGCCTGAGTTACCCACAGTGATACGCTCCTGTGGGTTCCATGTTGGAAGATCCTGCCCTCTTCATGTGCACAAGATGGAGGCGAGGTTGCTTTCACAGGCAGTGGAAGTGTATTGCTGATATTCCTGAGACTGGAGAGAGGGAACCCAGACACTACAGTTGGGAAAGAGCACACAGGCTTCCCCTTAAACATATGATGAGGCCCTTTCTGACAGAGGGGGCTGCTCATTAGTCTTTCTGATACTACCATTTGGTGGATGCCAGGGTGTGAGCAACCCTTTCTCTCTTCCTGATCACTGTCAGGTGTGGCTGTTGATAGTCGGTGCAGACTGCTCACACCTCTTTAAGCCTCTGTTGTTGGTACTCCAGCCTGGAGACGACCCTGCTGTGAGGAGCATTACTCAAGACAAAGGCTGAGTCTGGAAGACAGCCTAAGAAGGACATCTGAAGAGGGAATCAATCCAAACTGGTTCTGAAAAGGCAGACTTGGAATCCACATGTGCTGTGTGCGATCTCTGTATAAAAGTGAGATCCACTTGTTCAAGTTACAGGTTCTCTTCAACTAAGGAGCGGGTACTTCCTGAGTACTCAGAGGACCACTGTGCAACCAAGGACTGGTGTCTGACAATCAACGTCCCAGAGGTGAGGGACCCTTTCTGTGTAATGTACTTCTCTTTTATAGAGAGAAACACTGGGTTGGACATTTAACTTATTGCACTGCTGAGGTGGTGTTAATTACTGAGCCCAGGTAACCCCACACAAACCTCCCTGAGAAGCCTGTGGCTGCTTGCCATTGCTACCACCGAGTCAAGTGCTGAAAGGGTTGTACTTCGCCCAATTTGCACTTCTTTAGTAGGACAGTCCCCAGGACAGTAGAGGCAAATTACCCCAGCCCACACTGCTGTGGCTCAGTAGCCCCTGCTTGACATCTGTAACTGTGTGTCTGACATATATGTAGTCTTGCACAGTCATGATAATCAAATTGTATAGTCTTTTGCTACTGTTAAAAAAAGGATGATGCTGTCACTTAAAAGCACTCATTTTGGTGACTTCTAAAGGAGAAAAGTCTGATGCGACCCTCAAGAACAGGTTTCCTCAGGGTTGGACTGACCTATATGGCTATCAGGCTGTCTGCTGGGCTGGTATAATGGGTGAGTGGGCATTTTTTGGCGGTTTATGGGGCTGTTTTATGGGGTCTAGGCTGGTTTTTACCCGGTTTTTCCTGATATTAAAACAAACATTGCACTGCAGAAAGGTCAAATCCATACAGTATTCAATACCTTGAAAACACAGAGTGTCTTTACAAGTTCAAAACTGCTCAAATTTACAAACATGAGCCAATTTTTTAGCTATCTAATTAACCAATAGGGGCCACTTTTATTTTGGTGCCCGGACCTATTTTCAGACCCAGTCCGACCTTGGTTGTTCTTAGGTTACATACCATCCTTTAAGCTCACTTGCGTGTCATAGCTCCACCTGCTGCTGAGGGTGGGGAGTCCACACATCGGACAATTGTAGGAGACTGCCCGGGTTTTTTTTACAAGTGCCCTAGTTTTGCTAACAACATCCTGTAAATGGTTTTGACGAGGGCCAGGAAAGCATTTCAATGACAGGATATCACACCTTCTCGCTCTCCCTTGTTCTCTTTTTTTGCTCTTTCCATCTATCCACAGGCCAGGAAGGTAGGTACCTCTTAAGAACACATCTGCTAACTGACCACTCCTTACCCAGATGCCTTACTCCAGCAGGTCAGTTGCTTTGTGGTGTCCAGACCAGTTTCCAAGTTCCAGCACGGTACCCTTATAGAAGACTAGCAACACTTGTGAGTAAGTGGTCAATGCAGTCGTTTAAGCCTTTCTGTACTCAATGGTCACAGCTAAATGTTAGTCCTTCCTCTATCTATGGCATGCATGGACATCATTTAGGGGTCGCCAGCGGTCGCAGCTGTGATCCCAGACTTGCCCCTTGCGACCGCTGGCATTACCTTTCCGACTCTTGGCCTCAGAGGTGGCAAAGTCAGTGCCAGGAACCCAGTAGCAGCTCCTCCTTATGGACATCAGTTTGAGCTCCACTCTGTTTGCTCTCAATATTTTTATTATACTAGTAGTGAATAATTTTTCATTATTCACTATTAGTGTAATAAAAATGCAGTACAATTAGCTAGAATAGGACCTTCCTTGCAGCTAAAGTAAGTAAAATATTATGCTTTGAAATGTATGTTGCATGCGTGCTTGCGGGTGAGGGTGTGTTTACATGAGTTTGTAAGTGTGAATGTGTGTGTAAGCAAGTGTGTGAGTGAAATTAAAGGTCAAATGGCGTGTGATGTCACTTCCACTACCCTTGGCATTTTGGTGAAACTACGTTCATCATGGCATGTCTCAGTTTGGGGTTTCAAAAATCTGGTCACCCTCGAAGGGTCTTCAAGTGATGTTGCTAGGCACATTACTAATCATGGTGGTATGGGCATATGAGCATAGAGCGGAGGCATTCAGTCGACTTAAAGTTGTCCTCATATCTGTGTACACAGGCTACTGTTTGTGGAACTAGAGGGAAAATAGTATGGACGATTACGCTCAATGAGGCAGCGATGAGATACCCCGCACCAAGTCTTCAGAAACCTTGAGTTACTTAAGTGTCAATGTTGGTAGGTGGTGAGAAAGTTTAAGCTTGCAGGTAACTGGAGCTCTTGTGTGAAGGCAGTTCTGATGAATGTTCCTCAATATAAAGCTTCAGATCACCGGGCGTGGCTGACTGCACTCCTGAAGAAGGCGCAGACTGCTGGGGCGTGGCGGAATGCTCCTACTTAAAAGGCTGCAAGGTCCACTCTGAGCAGTTCAGGCCTAGAAGCATTGCTCATCCCCGCCTAGCTGTCTTTACCCGTGTGCCAAAACAAATAAATATGATGCAGGCCTTGGGAAGAAACCCAGCTTCTCTGCCTGCTGAAAACAAGAAGTTGATTTGTTTCGTAGAGCACCTAATATAGGTACAGTAATCTGCTCCTGTGTACTTCCAACTTTTGTAGACAGGAGAATAGAGACACGTTCTAACTGTAAAGGGATCAACCGCTTCCTGAAATGGCCTACTGCAACCCCGCGAGGGCACTGGACTCCACCAATCTGCGAACGCCTGTCATGCAGCCCGCCTCCTGACCGGCTCAGCATCCGCATGGAGGGCTAGCATTCTGAAGTGACCGCAAGGTGACTCTTGGCACTCTATAAAGCAATGAAATTTATAAATAAATGAGCTGGTGAGATAGGCTAGGACAGAAGTCCTCTTTCTTCGTTATGATCTATGAACTTTTTTCATGCCAGCCTGCCTTTTCTAGATACTACCCATTGGCTTCCCCCCCCTAATCAGTTCTCATTTCCTTGCTTGGTTTCTTTCCAGCTCTACTCTTTCTTTTTAGAACTATTCTAGGCAAGAATGACACACCCGAACCCACCAGGGAATACTACACATGCCTAAAAGCTGAACATTCTTGGAGGCCAACTTCCTCCATGCAGTAGTTAAACTTTTCTTCTCAGTGCTTTAAATAGAAATATAGAAGTACTGGTACTCACTATCCAAAATACCTGTTTGCTGCCGCAAAGTAGTGGTAATCTCTCTTTAAATGCACTGCAGTGTTGTAGGAAAGTGCAGCCCCTCTCCCTTTAAAATTAAAGAAGTGCAGGCACTGAGTACCGGACAGTACCTGCCAATTTAAACCCCTGATTCTCTGGAATCCCCGGCCATCAAAAAACAGAACTCACTACGGCTCAGTCGTCCTCTGGCTGATCAACCAGAGCCTGGAGCTTCTCCCTTCCTGCTCTTTACACCCCGACTGCTATTGTAATGTAGGAAAAGGGAATTTAAACTGCTTCTTTTTAGATGGACTCGGCCAAACTGGATTTACCCAACTGCCTTTCTGGTTCCTGCTTTCTTCTACTGCTCTCTGGGCTTACTCCTTCCTTCATTTTTAACTATTCCTTGCTTGCTTTCAACCTCTCCCTGTTGTCCCATATTTTCTCTTTGCACTTCTGTCTTATCTGGCACAACCAGTCTCTCTCTCTTGTAACACCTGTAAGTTTTCCTGAACAACATTACTTAAATAAATCTTATTTTCAGTTTACTCATTCTTTCCATATAATCTCTTTTGCCATTCATTATAATTATGGAATCAGTTATCGATGCATGCTACCCTCCTATCCCTATTCAATCTATCTGCCCTTAAATTTGCCACTCATATAATTGTCATCGATTTTATTGTATTAGGGACCTGTTCCACCGTCCCTACGCTCCTTTTTATAGTCTCCCTTTTCCAGTTTTACCCTGCTATCTATGTGCTTGCCTTAGATAATCCTGATTTTGTAATAATCCTAGTACATATAAATTATGTTTTTCTACATCTGAAACTCTGCCTTTTAACTGAAAAGCACTGTAACTTCCAGGACCTTGGTAGTCGGAACATTGCGCGCACATATATCTGGTCCTCGGCGATGACGCAGGACCTTGCATCGCAGCTCTGCAGCACCTCGGAACCAACACGTCGTTTAGGCTGTGCAATGCATCCTAGGCGCATAACCTCTCAACGCTCTGCAACCAGGACCTAAGGCACTTTGTTCAGCGGGCTTAACTGGGTCCCTGTAGCTAGCCCGTGCTCCATCGCGGTCAGCCTGTACTTTATCCCAGTCTGGTGCGGCCAGATATCCACAGTTGGCGCTTTGTGCTTTTTGGCGCTATTTTTACTGAAATCTTTAAACCTGAACATCTCTGGTTCTAATGATTGGATTTTTGTCACTTTGGTCTTGTTTTATTTATTAAAAGTAACTCCCTTTTTGTAACGTGGCGTGGGATCCTTTTGTGTGGTGCTTTTCACTTTATTACTGTTTGAAGTGTTGCACAAATACTTTACACATTGCCTCCAAGGTAAGCCTGACTGCCAAACTACAAGGGAGCTGAGCACAGGTTAATTTAGGGTAGGATTGTGACTCACCCTGACAAGGATTGTGGTTGCTGCTTGACCAAGGCTCAAATCCCAGTCAGCCAACAACACAATTTCTTACAGTACAATACATGCAAGATTCTAGGATCTATTTTGGGACACCCAGGGCTGACTGGAGGAGCATGAGGAGGTACAGGAATCTCCACAGACAGATTTGTGGATTGCTGCATTCCTGTGAGCTCGGTTGGAGACGCATACTGGAGAAAGAAGAGCCAGGCTTTTCAATACATTTCAAAGGGTGTTCTTGGATTCTGGGAGAGGTCAATGGAAAGGGGCCTCAGCACATCTCAGGAAGGAGATGGGGCTGATCAGATATTCATAAAGACTAGGGCTGTGGCCCTGGGTTACTTTGTCAAGCACATATCACTGGCTGGCATCCAGGTGTGAAACTCTAGTCACTCCATTGACCTGTGTTGTGGGGCAATCAGATTTGGATTATCTCCTGCTGTGACAGTCTGCATTCTGGAGGAAGGGCAAGGCAGAGGAGTGGGCACCTCAAAGAGCCACAACATAAACTTCAAAGACACTAAATCCCATTTGGTGTCCGGAAATGGACTATAAGAAGGGGACCGAGGCTTAATATTGTCAACGAGGCTTAATATTGTCAACTATAAAGCGGCCAGGTCTGGCTGTGGGAGGAGGAGAAAAACTGCAAGACTTCTGCTTGTGACCTGGGCTGGGGGCTAAGGCTAGCCAGTCTCCCAGCTGGATGAGGGGATATCACCCAGGGAAATACAAGACCACTGGAGGCTGGAGCACCAGAGCCTACCTTCTTGCCAAACCCAGTGTGCCCAATGAGGGAGAGAAGAGTGCTGGACGGAAAGAGGTCCAGCGGGGGATCCGGTGAGTGGATTCCTGTAGGGAGGTGTGAGGAGACGGCTGCTGAACCAATCGAGTCGCCGCCCATGTGCAGGTTCAAGTCGGTGAACCTTGTATGCCAGAGGGGGCCGCTGTAAAGAGGAAGTCTTTACTGTGCTGATCGGGCCATAGTCCATGTATGGAGCTAGGTTGGTGAGCCCGTATTCCAGAGGTGGCCACTAGAAAGGACCAGTACTTTTGTCTGGTTCAAGCTGTTGTCAAGACGAGAGGCCGCTTTGGTTACCTATGTAGGCCTGAGTCCCGCACTGTGAACCGAAGCAGAAGATGCCCCCAAAACCCACCCCCCTCCCTTCCATTTGTGGGAAGGATCAGAGGAACTTACCGTCTCACTGGAGGAAGCACCGTGGATGTCCAGTTGCTGCCCCTGCAGAGCCGTAAATATTACTCACCAACAGCAACTGTTGCAACTCTCTGGAGACTCCGGTCATACATTCCCCTGCATGGGCGGGTAAGACTGATCATAGGGCTGAAAGGCCCCAGCAGAACTCTATCTGCCATGTAGCGCTTCGGGCGCTGGAACACTTATGGCTTTTAAAGAGAGTTAGAGGGGACTCCTGAGACTCAGAATACTATTGGGGCCTAACCTGCATGTTATCTGAAGTTAATGGGGAATAAGCAATACAGTGGTGAGAGGGAAGTGGGACTTGTCAATTGAATACCAGAGGCCAGACCTCAGAGGGCTGTGTGTATTGCTTGTGTATGCTATATTTTGCTTTGTGTTTGTATATATAAATACTTTTTTTTCATAAAAGCATGCATTTGACTGGACAGTCATTTATTGTTACTATTGCACGTATTTTGAGTTATGAGCCTGTGTTCACCCTGCTGTACCTACCTACCCCCCCCCCCCCGCCTCCTCTCTCTCCCACCCAAGGACCCTTGAGCTGCTCAACCCCCACTACTACTGAGAGTCAAGTGCTGGAGGTGTACTTGGCCCGTTTGCTCAAGATCCATGGTTAGTCCGGACCCCAGGACATCTGGAGTAAAAGGCCTAAACCCCTGCGGTTGAGCCCAGAAGCTCTTGTTTGCCCTGTGGCCCTCTGAATGGAGTGACTCCAAGGGTCCGTTGGCATAAATCCTGTTTGAGATACAGGGACACAACAAGGCCTCTTTCCCTGCAACTGCCCAGCTAACCAGTTACAACTGGACCGACTCAGGACCCTGTTGCTGGCCTCTGCGGGAGTGAGTGCTAACTGCAAAGTGGTGCCACCCAGGTCCTAGGCCCTTAACTGGTGTTGGAGTGTACTCCTCCTGTTCAAACTGCTAAAGCAGAAATGTAGAAATTTTTTTGCCAAGGAGAACCGTGAGAGTTTGGGACCATTATCGAAGTCACAGCAGTCCATGCTGAATCACCCGTTAGCCTCCGCTTGCTGGTTTGCCCCGCTGAAGGAAATATGGCTTCCAGAAAAGTTTCTAAGTCAGAAGGTAAACATTCCATTGGTACGAACCAGGTTCCTCTAACCGACTCGTGATCCATCACAGTCCGCCTGATCTTTTGACTCTGATCTGGTCTACCACAACCGGATAACCACGTTTGGCACTAATTGGCACTATTTTTAATTCAAATTATGAAAATTCATATCCCCATTTATACTTATGGGATTTTTGTTGTTTTTATGTCATTTTATTTATTAAAATGTACTCTATTTTTATAAATTGGTTTGGGATTTTTCTTGTTTGTTTATTGCTGTTTGAGTACTGCATAAAAACTTCACATTGCCTCTAAGTTGAGCCTTTCTGCTTTATGCCAAACTACCAGAGAGTTAAACACAAGTTTATTTAGTGACTTTTGTGGGTCACCCTAACAAGGATTGTCAAACTCTATGAAACATGAAGTCAAGAGTACAAACCTAACCCAACTAATGCACAAGAAAAGGAAAAAAATAATTGTACTAAGGTACTCACTACTAATATTGGGTTCCTGAGTAGCGTGGTCCTAGCCGAAAAAGCACCTTGATGCCTTGTAAGGGCCAATAAGTGCTACATGAATACATTTACAATTATTTGAGTTGGGTTCTCACCCCCTCAACAAATACTTCCCTTTCTTACAGCCTGCATTTGTGCCCTTCCTCTTCATCAGCTTTATGGAATGTAAGCATGTTGTAGAGTTGGGCTCAATGACTGGTTTCCTTTGAATCTGAATTGACATGCATTGGGGTGTAGTACAGTGTCTGCCCCTTCTGTAAATGAACTGCCATTGGCAGGTACAGCTGGGTGAACCTATAAATGAACAAGGAGGTCTCAGCCAGAGCTAAGCCAACGGTCTAGCTCAGATTTTGGAGCCCGTGCACGAGCCGAGCCCTGAAAATGTTTGCTTTGTAAATCATACAACAAACATCACGCAAAATACAACAATCTCTTCAAAATTCATAAAAGTGTATTGACATGTGGAAGCTTTGACATTAATACATCACATTACACAAAGTCACATTTATATTTTAAATGCACGGGATATTCAATGATTTGCCTAGATTCACGGGATGTTGAACTGATGCCAAGACTCGAACCTGGTTCCTCAGTTGGCAGCTTTGGCCATAACACCACATCCTAGGTAGAGGGAGGAGGGACAGCCACTTGAAAGCTCAGGTGGTTATGAGCTTGAGGTTCCAACAGGACTTCGAGCTAAGCATGGCTTCAGATTCGAGCCTGGCTCTAGCTTTCAGTGGTTCGCCCACCAATACTGATAGGGGCGTAAAGCAGGCCCATGTAGTCCATGCTAGCGAGTTGAGGGGGAGGGCGACCCTCCATGGAGCCACCAAGCCTTCAAGGGGGGCCCATTCAGCGCAAGTTCAATTGAATCTGGGCGATTCAGTGGCCCCTCATCACGTTCTGCAGAGGGCGCCATCATGTTGCGTTATGCTACTGCTTTTTTGGACATTTGATATGTTGGTTATGCCGGAAACTGGTCAGTTTTGTGGCTCGAACTCTGCTTGCACCGTTTACGTCAGAGTGCTCTAAAAATGTATCGTCCTCCTCGTTTGAATACATTTATAAAGGAAATGAGAATATAGCCCAAAAAGCAAAAACTGTATTCTCGTGTATGCGTGTGTGGCGCATGCTGAAAAGCCAGAGGTAGAATTGGCGGTGTGGGCGAGTATGCGGTGTTGACGTCCATGTGTCTAGGAGCCCTTCACAGCGGCGCCTGCTTGGAAGAAGCGTCGGCAGACACGTCGCCACAAGAAACTTTCCTGCCCCTGTGCCGCCAGTCAGCGGCCATTAAAGAGTTACATCGGCTTGTGGAAACTGGCCGCGCGAGCCGGCAGGGCAAACAGCCAATGTGGAATCAGTGACTGGGCAGACGTGCCATCAGGATGCGGAGCCCGTTAGCTGGCTCCTCTCGCTCCGTTGGAGTATGTTTACCTGCTCGCGGTGACTACCTGGCGATGGAACAACGCCGCGTAAATTTACTTCCGTTGGGAGTCAACAGCCCGAAGGGAACCTTGTGCTTGCCTACCAGACATGGAAGTTTGCTTCGTGTTTTATGATTCCCCGAGGTGCACTGTGACTGATATTATCCAGAGTCTTTTTTTCGTGTCGATTTGGGCAGGTTATTGTGTCTGCAAAGACTGGATATCTTGTATTTTAAAAGAGATGTCAGGAGAGGACTTTAATTGTCGGTACTTATTGGATATTCATGCTGTTGGTGTAGGCAGGTGCGCCCCCCCTGAGGTTGTGAGGGATAGGCGTAATCGCATGCGGAGCTTTCGGGCGCAGGTGTGAAACAAAAGCGAGTAATGCAACACCCTTGTGTCACCACGAGCCCTTGCACCTGTGGCCTGCTTCTAGGGAACCGTGCAAGCCAGGGTGCTGGCAGGAAACTCGTCACACGCTTGTGTGTGCAGACGTCTGTTATGCCAAACCCCAACGTTCAGTCAAATGTCCATCTCCAGTATTCCTCAACCTATCCTGCCCGTTCAACATTATTGCTCCGATTTACAGCACGTATTTTGCCCCACTGTGGAACACTATATCCGGTCTGTTTACCTCTATTCTGGAGAAGAGGATTCCGGGACTGCAGGAGGCGAAGCTTCGCCAGGGATCTGTGGAAAGGCATGCCACCTTCGGGTATGTTAGAAACCATCCTCCACATGGACACATTTCCCTGGTTCGAACGGTTTCTTCAAATATCGCCTGACAGTACATCAAAACACTTTTTTTTCAGGTAGTGAGCACGTTGCAAGTGCAATCATTCAGTCATAGGGTCAACCAAGCAGCCCTAATTTTTGATCCCTGCTTTTAGGGGCGCCCCTTATCTTGTTTCCTTCCTGGCTTTGCAGATTGCCAGACCGTGATAACTATTTGGACTGGTTTGGGTAGGCTAAGTCCAGAGTAGGCAGACCCTATGAATAATTACTCTATACGTGGCCTGATCGTCACCGAGCACCATTCACATCACCACGCGAAGCTTTCAGCTTCAGGAGAATGGTACTCAAATGGAAGATGACTAAAATGCTTCCTATCCACATCTACCGATTTGCTTTAGCCTGATTTTTCTGAAAGTACCATATGATGCAACATTAGTAAACATTCCAAAGTCAATGTGGTGTGTAGCTCCTGTAATCTCTTGCAAATCTGGACCAAGGCCTTCACAAATGTGCTCAGTATTGCTCATAGAATTGCCTAGTGTTTGTGTTGTCGGGGCCTGAGTTGCCAAACTAGTGATTTGATCCAAGAAGCCTGACCTTTTGGGTCTACCATCAATCCCCTCCTTCTGTAGCCATGTCAGATGTTTTCGTGGCTAACGAGTTTGTAAGGGCCCCAACATATTTCTCTAGATCCTTTGTAAACACGGCAGCAGAATACAACATAAAAATGTCCCTTCGTAATTGAGAGGCGAAAACTGCCCTGTCTGATAGAGCAGCCCCAAATCGGCATCTTACAGAACCCCAGTGTCTCCCCACACGCTGACTCACACCATACACTCTTGATCCAAACATCTCAAGATGCACTCTCTTGCTGCACTGTGTGTTACCCCATACTGCCTCTTGAACGCACATGGAATTCTGCCGGAATTCTCGAGACTGACAGACATTTTCACCAGCTTTTCTCTCTGGCCCTAAGGCCCAGTTATGTGGGGGAGAGGCAGGTGGGACAGGCCCTCCCAAGGTAGCCAAATGAGCATCTCCAGGCTCATTACAATCTGAAAAACATCTTTTGTTCCTCTTCTTAATGATTCACGCAGGCCTGTAGCTGGCTTTCTCAGCTTAATTGTTTAACTTTGACAAATAACACTAATGCCTTGGGCTGCTTCAAGGAGCTGCAACAGATGTGAAGTCAGTGGGATTAGTGGCTGTTAACATGCAATTGCGAACAGCAGGTATACCAGTGACACACCCACTTCATCAAGAGACCGCAACCTCCCTTCACACAGGTCTTAAAAGAGGCCATATGGCAAAAACAATCTGATCGGATTTTGTCATTCCAAGAAAAGTTAAAATTTGCACACCAAGAGATCTATATATATATATATATATATATATATATATATATATATATATATATATATATATATATATATATATATATAGTATGCAAATTTTCACTATATGTATATCTCATTATCACACCTGCCAACTTGCAAAAAAACTCACTCTGTGGGAAGGGGGTGGGGCCTTGAAGGGGGCGGGGTCTGGTGCCAAGAGCTACCTAAAAAGCACTCTGCCCCCTTCCACCCACCAACCCTGTTCCAAAAAGAAAACAAAAGCTTGCTGAGGCTGCAGCCAATGTCCTGGGGTGTTTGCAAGCCCCTTAATGGATATTGGCTGCCCAGAGCCTCCAAACACAAGCTGGAAGACCACTCTGTGTAATAGTTTTTAGCTAGTATTTCCTGCCACAGTGTGATATCTGCTTCTCAGTGGGTAACCGTGTGCAAGGAGCCGACATCGTGTGGCACCATGTGAATTAGCAGGTCTAATGAAACTTTAGAGTTAAGTGAACATGTCAGTCACAACATTAACGTTTTGAACTAAAAGAAAACCTGGAAATTCACCAGTTATAGTTAGCAGGATCAACTATAACTTACGCCCGCCATGCACTGCTTATTTCATTGCTCATGACCTGTTCCATGACATCATTTATGACATCACTGATGACATCTCAAATGGCATCCCTGATGACTTGACTGATGACCTCATCCAATGAGTGTGCTAGTTTGTTTTACAGTGTACATAGTGGTGGGTAGCTACCATATTATTTCTACCTAATTTTGTGCCGCCTGGGTCCAGCTGATGAGTGTGTTTACAAAACACATGTGTTTCTAATGCATCATAGGTGTGTAGTGGTATTCAACATGTTATACATCTTTGCATTCAAGAGTAACTCTGTATGTAGGCGACAGTTGACGACTTGTGTTCAGCATGTTCCACACAAGTTTACGTACTACATACTAAGTATTGTAAGCAGCCTTGAGTTATTAGACCGAATCGTCACTGCATAAAAATTTCTACATAACATAGAAGACTGTGTGCAACGGGTACTAACTTAATGCTTCAGAAGAGGACCTATTTGTAAAGTTTTCATCACAGTATGAAGGCTGCAGGTAGTAATCTTCATCAGCTTCAGACCTTGATGATTTTAAGCGTCTTAAGTGTCTTTTTTGACAAGTGTTGCATAGAGTGCACACTGTTCTTAGTGGATACTTTTTAATGCTCTGTGGTGTATTTCTCATGAGAGTTTCATTGTCTGCAAACAGTGTGGTACAGAGTAAACTCTCTCCAGAGAGTAAACACTGTTTAGAGTAGCCACTTTTCTACACATATCAACTTCATTTCTCAAAGTAAGTTCGGAGACTGAGGGGTTTGATACAGATAAAAACTGTTTGTAGTAGGGCATTAACTTTGGAATAGACGTTTAGCATCTTGAGTAACTTGGCTTTCTCTGAACAGTTGTTTACATTTTAAACACCGTGAGCAATGAGGGTTTCCCATGTATCTGTGGTTGATTGTTAATGTGAATAGGCTACCCGTGAAGTGTATGGTATAGTGTCAACGTTGCACACAAACACATGCTTGCTACATCTAAGGTAGTTATGTCTTCTGATGACATTAATTATGCTTTATATTATTCTGAGCTTTTTTGTACTTACTTTCAGGCCTCTAATGCCATACTATTTTATAGAGTAATGTGTATAAAATTAACTTGGATGCGGTCATCAGTGATGTCATAGTACACGACATGAGTAATGTAATATGTGAGGTCATAAGCAGTGCATGGCGAGACGCACGTTATAGTTAGCTCTGCTAACTATAGCTGTGTTGTCACTGACCTATGCACCTAACTACAAGGTTACTTTAAACTTTGTGTTTTTCAGTGAATTTCTAATTTTTTTTATGCAGACAGATCTTTTCTCACACCTAACCATAATGTTACTTTAAAATTTGTTTTTTGAAGTGAATTTCAAGGTTTGTTTTTTTAACATAAAGTAATATGTTATTACAGAAGGAGGATGGAAGCCCACTGCCTCACATCCCAGCACAATACTTTGGCTGGGATGTGAGATAGTGTGCTCCTACCCTCCTTCCGTTTAAAAAGGCTCCCTTGAGCTACTGAGCTGCCGAGCTTGTGTTGATGCACCTGCGCCCAGTGAGTGGTACAGAGACCTGAGAGTACTTTGGGCAGCATTTCCAGCATCCCCAAAACGACTTATTGCTCTCTACTGATAAAGGATTTAATCCAGGCTTAATAATTAAACTACATAGTTAAAATACTAACAATTAAGATTTTATTGCGGAAATGGCAATGTTAAAAACCGAGCATCATGACATAATGATTTAGGAGTGTTGACGATAAAACAAAGGCTCACAAAATTTGGTAGCAAACAGGAAGTGAGAGGTTCCAGTCTTTCTAAACTTGTAGTGGTGATACGTCATGCACCTAATCTGTAAATATGTTTGAAAATGGCACCTTGTCATCGGTGAACAAGGCTGTGTTAAATGATGGTAGCCAGACAATAAAGATATTGGTAGCCCACACACGGCGTCGTCACCCTTGCTGATTAAGGGATCCTATATATATATATATATATATCAATGGTTTGTTTTGTATAAAGGGGAAAAAAAAGCCTGCCTATACTACAGATTTTGACTTTTCTGAAGTGAAAAAGCTGTGGCCAAGTTTCAGTAAAACAAAGCAGGGATAAAGCATGGGCAGGACCAGTCCAGTCCAAGTTAGGCCTGGGCGTGTAATTCTGCTCTGCTCAAGGAATTTGCAGACTTTTTCCTGCTACGCGTAGCGCACGGAGTTCCGAAAAGCTCTGCGAAGTGTAGTTTTTGTCCTCGCTCGCCAACATTAAGTTGGTGAGCGCGAGCAAGGAAAATCTTCTCCAGACCACCTCACGGCGAGATTTTTCAACGTGGGCGGCCGCGGATGGCCGCTACCGCTCGCATTGAAAACCCGTTCATGTTGAGGAAGCGGTCGCTTGAGTAGAACACCTACTCGAGTGGCAGAAAGAAGCATCGCCCTTTTGGGCTGCGCATGGTGCAGTTCGCACTGATTTTCCAGTGCGGGACAAACACCCAGCACTAAAAATCAGTGCGGACGGACGACCTAACGCAATCCACTGCTTGCGGAACTACGCGTAGCATGGCATTGTTTTTGCTCACTTTGCGGAGGAACTCTGCCCAGGCCTAGTCCAAGTTCACATTATACAAAGAGCAGCACTGGAGCGGTCTTGTTGCAGCGCTGGCCATACATGTTGCCACTGTGCAACACTGTAGTATTGTTACTTTATTTGTCCTATCTTTGTATTGTATCGTGGCTCCTGCTGGCCCACAACATGTTTATCTTTGTACTAGGCTCGCCGTTCTGGGTTCCTTCTCCATGGTTTCCAACTCCAGCTTAACCAGTTGGAGTTGGGAACTAGTGAAGAAAAGATCTTCAGGACGTGGGCTCCTCTGGCTGAATAAACGCACTACTCAACTACTTTGACCCGTCTTACCTGCTTAATGTGTAAATGGCTTACTTGACATTTGGTGACTAGTTTAAGCCAGGAGCCCACCGCCAGCTTTATTTATTGAATTTTGGAGTTCGGCACCTGTTCAGCGTATCCTGCTCTGGCTGCAGCTCAGAGGACACTGCTACATTCGCGTTTGCGGCTCTGTGCGCAAATTTCGTCAACCGCTACTGCACCTGTGAGTAGTGTCCTTCCGCCCTGCCCTTGCACCGCCTCCTGTAATTTTTGGGCTAATATCAGTCCCAGCGCGAGCCGTGCCCAGGCTCATTGGCAGAGCTTGGCTCTCACACACCACTTTAAAAGACGCGAGGAAGGATCTTCAGAACGTTGGGCTCCAAATTTGACCCGTCTTGCCTACTTAATGTGCAAATGTCTCACTTCACAAATGCGTGCTGTTGCAGTCCTGCCTACTCTCAATCTACTGAGGTGCACGCAGCAGGATAAACCTGCTAATATAATTGGAAGGAAGTTAAGGCACAAACACCACACATTGGGGCACCAGTGATTGTGTATTTATTCTCTCCCAACAAGTTCTCTGGTGCTATTAGCACTCTGGTTCTAAACTAATAATATAGTGGGCTAATGCGTTTGCTGCAGAGATGTTCCTACAATCTGTGGCTTCACAAGTTAAAATCTTGCCACTCCTCCTTTTATTCTGGCACAAGAGTGACACAGGAAGATTATTATTATTTTTTTTTAAAACCTTCCATGTCCTGCCATCAATATAACAGTTCTGAACTGCTCGGTGTCACTGATCTGGATGACCAACACATATTTCATCTTCAAATAAATGTGATATTTTTGAACATTTTTAATTGCATAATTCACTTAGACCACTAAATGTTATTAACTACAGATTTGTGTTGGTGTCTTTTCATCTGAAGCCTTTAAAAACCCAGGGCCACAGTTTTTACAGCTGTGGAGCTAAAGGGTAGCGAACACGATCACACATTCTAGAATCTTGATCACAGGAAATGGTGATGAGGTACAGAGAAGAGAAATCCAGAGTGATTAGAGGAGATCGCAAGGACATACAAGTTGAGGGGAAGAAAAAGGAAAGATAAGAGAATGATGAGGTGGGTGAAATGAGAGCAGGTAGACGGAGTAGAAGCAAATAACTATGACAGGCTTAATTAGGAGGGTTGCAAGTGTGATAAAGTAGAGATCGTGATGAAAGTGGTGTAAGGTGAGCTGTACATTTCCTCTTTTGTTCCCTTTAAAGTTCATTCTACTCAAGAAACTGACAACCGACAATTATTGGTTGATAACTAGCTAGCAAATGAGAACTGCAGGCCGCCTCGGAAGCTGCAATCTTCCGCTCAGTGGACAGCTACAGGTAGAAACAGGCCCTCATTTGATGTTTGGCCGGTTCTTCTCAGGGTTGCCAACCTTGCTTGCTTTTACAATGGTTATTAGGCTTACTCGGAGTAAATGTACAGCAGAAGGCACGATCAACAACGTTTAAAAAGTTGCAGAGCTCCATACTATGTTTCTAAATGCACACGGCTCGCAGGTCTTTGTAGCTCTGGTGTGTGCTCATGAGTACGCTTTGTATAATACAGGCCTTGGTCCTGCTACAGTTCAAAATGTTGAGGGCTGCCAGTGAAGAGCACAAGGCCATTGGAATGATGTGATTTTGTGGCCGTTACATTTTTGGCATAGTTATGGATTTGTTGACTTTGCCAAACCAACAGCTGCACAATTTGCAGATTTTACCAACATTTTGTTTCTAGCCTAAACGGATAAAAAGTTTATAAAAACTCGGCAAGATGTGTTGCCGCGCCAAAGTGTAAAATTTGACAGGTTATCTTTCAGTTGCCAATTGCTGTATATGAGCATTAAAATGTTACTAATGAGGTGGAAACTTTGCTCAGAGTGTTAACGTGTTAAAAATAGAAAAACTCAAATTAAAGCAGTAATACAGTCTCTAAATGTGCCACATTACACCACGTAATTTGCATTTTGTTGCTGCATAATTTAGGCATCCCTGCTGCATAATTTGGTTCTCCCCTGCCACATAATTCCAGTGGCCCTGTGTATAGGTCAACAGGAGTGCAAGGTTCGATCATACACACTTGTGCCCCCACACAAGAACACTGACGCGCCCTTGTACAGTAGCAGTTTACGTTTCCTTTACAATTTACGTCCAGAAACTCGTTACCCTATATCCAGCAGCAGGAAGGTGAAGCCGACAGAAGAGGGTGAGGTGGACAGAGAGAAAAGGGTAAGGTGGAGAGAGAAGGTGAAGGATAGAGTGGGGGGAGGGTGATACGAGAGTTACAGGAAAAGGCAGGTGCAAGAGGCAGAGATTGATGATGGGGAGAAAGAGAAATTGAAAACAGTAAGGTGGTCAGGAGAAGATTTTTGTAAAATAGACTAGTTCAGTTCTAAGTGGGGAATAAATTATTAGGGTTTAATAACACACATTGTGATGTCTGCGACCCCATTGTGAATTGAATATTCAAATCATTCCCCTTATTACTTTCCCAGGAGCTCGGCCCAGGAGAGGAGGGTAAGGAGAGAGAAATGAGGGTGAGGCGGAGAGAGGAAGGAGGCGGTGGCAGCAGTGGCATAACGTAACTTAAGGGAGCCCCCCTGCCAAGTACATGGAGGACTCCCCACACACCCCCCCCCACACACACACCCCCACGCTCTGGACCCAAACAGGAGCTCTCAGCCGGCACCAGTGCGCAGTGTCTGAGGGGGCCCTCTGAAGCTCGGGCCCCCTGCACCACGGGGGCTGCAGAGGCTATTGTTACGCCACTGGGTGGCAGGGAGAAGGAGAATGAGGAAGAGGTGAGGTGTGGGAAAGCAAAGGTTCAGGTGGGCAGGAGAGCAGGCTGAAGTAGAGGGTGAGGCGGATAGAGCCGAATAATTAAAGCCCATTGTTACAAACCTCAGAAATACCAAGTAAAACCCAGCAGTTGGTTGAGTATACGGCTCATCCCCTTGCAAGACCACCCAGCATGTACAGAGCCAGCTCTGACTAGGAGCAGTTCCTCCGATGGAGCGTAGGGGATTCGCCCCACTTAAATTACCTACCCCCAAAGATAAAAAATAAAATGGTAATGCATTACCATTTTTTTTCATCCTCCCGTCCTGAACCGAGCGTCAGGACGGGGGCGGGCCACTGCTGAATGACAGCAGCAGCGAGGAGGGTGGGCTGTTTGTGCCCTTTTCAAAGTGCAAATGTTTCTTTGGTCGGCCGTCTTGCGGCGGCCAGCCAGACATGCTCAATTTGAAACCTCTAACCCAGCTGTTTTAAGACAGCTGGGTTAGAGTAAGTGTAGGCCTCCAGTGCACTGGGGAGTGCCGAGTGAGGCTGCTCCCTCCAATCAGGGCGCTGCTCTCGCAGCCGAAGAACAGCGCCAGGATTGGTTCCCAGACAGCAGCATGCAGTTCATCAGAAGAGGTCCGGAGCGGAGGACGTCGGTTCAGGTAAGGTTTATTTTTTAATATTTGCTTGCGCACACCCGCTCCCCGTAGATGCCAGCCACCACTGGCTCTGACATTTGGCAAACGCTAGGCAACCCCTTTCATCTTCATGGCCTATCCATGCTTCTTCAAGGACCTCTGCGATCCTGAATCCTGCTGGCCTATGATGTGACTCATCCTTTGGATTTTTGGCTTTGTTTCCTGGAAGCATGTTCTGTTTGAATAGTGAGCACAGGCAGCCTGACACACCCTCAAATAGGTTGAATGCATGCGATTTATATCCCTTAATCAGTGCTTTAATTAGAAAAAAATAAGTGCAGGTACTCATCAAATTTAATGGGGGCGGGGCTAAGGGGTATGGTTAGGAGAGAAAAATGTAATTTGAGATTTTCTTGGTGGTAAACTTTCGACGAGTATTCTTTTTGTCTATGCATGTGTTAAAGTCACATAATTGCACAGATATTTCTATGTACGTATATTTTTATGTCAGCTGATGACCAGTGTAAGGCCAGGACATTGGACAAACCGTGTAAATACTTATTTATTTAAATATTCTATCTGATCTCTAAGGGAGAAATGTCCTTGATTAGCTCAAAAAGACACACAAACCCAAACTCCCAGATATTCACAAAGAGGTATGCAAGCAAAATACACAAACACGCAGATAAAAACACAGGTACTAAAACGCAATGATAGTGATGCATACAAATTATCACAATGTTTCCACACACGTCCGCTTCAAAAAAGATATGATCATTTCATTTGCCCAGTCTGTGGCATAGGCAGAGCTATCAATGGTGCAGCATTTGCAGTGGCTCCAGCTGCATCAATGATGGCAGCACACAGTTCTAGGAGTACTTACCTGAAGGCTTCCCTCTAGTGGTCTCGTCTGTTCCACATCTGTGAAGGATTCTAACTCGAGAGAACAATCCGTGGGAGATAACATACACAAAATAGTGGAGCAGTCCATAGGTCTGCTGCCATGTCACCGATCAGTGTCGGAATCTGTCAAGATCTGACAGCTGGATTGGAAAGTAGCTGGGCTGATCTCTGGGAAGGCTTAGGCTGCAACATGGGTATTCCTGTGAAAGATTCTGCCCATGTACACGACTGGCCTACTCAGATCAGTTTAGAAGGGCCTGGTAGTCCTGCAGCTGAAGAGGTCAGGGGGTCAGAGCCGGACTGGGATCGCAAGCCAGCCTTGGTAATTACGTCTGACTAGCAGGGAGGGGCTTACGGGAACACTGCTGCTGGTCTGTTACAAGGGGCCGATTTTGCAGCACTGCTGCATAACTGGGACCCAGTAACAAAAACTGCTCCAACCCTGGTCCGAGCCTGAGCCAGCAGACCTGTGGCCGCTAGTGTGCACCCTGGGCACACAAGCCGGCTACTACAAAGCTCAGGTGGCATGGGAGAGGATGTGTGTAACTGCCACAGCCGTCAACTGTGGAGCTGGGGAACCAGGTTCCAGTCTCTGCCTCAATGCAACATTTTGTGATTCTGGGCAAATCACTCAATCTCCCCGTGCCTAAATAAATATTTAAAAAAAGAATGTCCTTGTGTAATGTAATCTGGTGCTCATGTAAAGTGCTCCAATACCTTCGGCTCGACTTCATGCTGTATAAAATTGCAAAAAAACATAACGCAGGCAGAGTGTGCATGCAACAGCCTGCAAATCCTAACTCAGCTCAACATTATCATCCAGTGGGATGTAGTATTTGTCAGCAGAATGGCAATGCAAGCCGTGGTTAACCACGTGCACACACTACTCGATCATACCAGCATATGAAGACACTGCTCTGTTTGCTAATTGCAGCTCGAGCTCTGCTGCTGATCACAGGCTGCAGAAGGCCAATCAGGTGACCAATGGTTTAATCAGAACGCGTGAGGAGCTAACGGCTGCACTGCTGCTGGGCCCCTGTGAGTACCGGTACTCTCCTTGACTAGGTAGAAGCTCTGGTACTCAAGAAGAGAAACTTGAAAAGTGCCGGTACTCCGTACCAGTGAGTACTGGCCTATTTAAAGCACTGCCCATTGTAGGAAAGTAGGATCTGCTTTTATGGTTACCCCCACTTTTTGCCTGGTGCTATGCTGTTTCTGACTAGTCTGACTGGGCTCCTGCTAACCAGGACCCCAGTCTCTGTGCTTTCTCCCCTAAATTGGTTATGGTAAGTACTTGGGTACCTCCCAGACTGGATATTGGTGTACCCTTATAAGTCCCTATTATATGGTACTGAGGTACCCGGGGCATAGGTACCCCAGGGGTCCCCCATGGGCTGAAGCATGTATTATGCCACCCATTGGAGACCACCCAAACTGCAACTACAGGCCTGCCATTGCGGCCTGTGTAAGCTGGTGCTAGCACCACTTACGAAAGATATAGGTTTCCCTATATCTAAGGTCACTGCACTTAAAACCTATGTCACCCCTAAAGCAGGCCTTTCAATCCTGAAGGCAGGGTGCTCAGTTCTAAGTGTGAGGGTGCCCTTGCATGAGCAGGACTCCCCTACAGCCTACAGAGTCCATTCTCCTGGGTTGTAAGTGAGACATCCATATAACATATAGAGGGGCACCGCATCATTACGAGATGACCATCTCGAAACTGGCTGTAACGTACCCTATCATGTTTGATATCAAACATGTTGAAATCATACCCCCACACCGTAAAAAGGTGTGGGAGGTATGATTCTATGCACTGTAAAGCTCCTCCGGGAGGCCCTCAGGGCTCCCGGTAACAGTTTTCTAGACTCGGACAGCACAACATTGCTGCTGCCGACCAGAGACATGATTCTGCCTTCCTGCTGCTGAGCCAAGCTCGAGCAGGGGAAGGCAGAACAATAGGTATCCTGTCACAGGGAGGTGTGACCACCTCACAGACAGGGTTTAGTGTATTGGCGCCAGGTGGGAGTGTTTGCCAGCGCCACTCAGTCTGCTTGAAGGGCACATTTGGTGCCCTCCTTGCATAGTCAAGTTCAAACCATCTCAGGGAGCTGTTGGATCCCGCTCTGGCGCGAACCTGGACAAAGGACATGGAGTATCCTCCCCACTGTCCGACCCCTGAACCCTGAATCGTCCCAACCCTTTCCTTAGGGTACTTAAGGGCTTACCTGAGGGGGGGGGGGGGGGTAATCTGGATTCGTTGTGTGACAAGATTCATTTCAAGACACCACTTCTTTGACCGTGTGGGCACTCTGGACTTCGCTGGACCGCTCTGGGCACCAAGACTGCAACTAGGAAGACTCCTGCTGCTCCTGGTCTTGTCGCCCTGCTTGTCTGCTGTAACGTCTGTTCCTGTGCTCTATACAGGAACCTTCCAAGGCCTGTGGGCATCCAAGACACCTGAAGGAATCTCCCTTGAAGTGAAGGAGTCACTTCCCTGCATCTGCAGGCCCTGCAACAAAGCTGGCCTTTCTGCTGATCCTGGGCTCCCCCGGACTCCGAAAGGTTCAGCAACACAGGTTATGGTTCTTCACATCCCTCGAGGCCTGCCCTGTCCTCTCACCAAGTTTGAGGCCAGTATCCTTCGTCGGAGCCGCAGGAACTGAACCCCTGTGCACTGCGTTGACTTGCTGTTGCAAAGGCTTGTTGGCTTCCTTCCTCTAAGATCTTCGGGCTCCAAGTAGCCCCAACCTCAACATCTCCTGTGACTAAGATCTTCACCCTCACCGCATCACTTGCACCATGGGCCTGCATCTTTTGGGAGCTGCTCGAGGTCCTCTTGCGACTCCAGTGCCTCCGGCCTGTGGGTCCTCTTGAGGGTCTTCTTTGATTTCAGCAGGTTCCCCTGATTGCTCGGGCCTGCCCCGACTACCCTGCTTGTGGTGAGTCACCTGGACCTTGCTGGTCCCGAAATTGCACCTTCTTCGCTTTCCACGCTGTTTGCAGTTGCCAAGGCTTGTTGGTGCTCCCGACGGACACCGGCCTTCAACTCTCGACATCCGACATGGGACAGCTCGTGAACGGTTCCTGGTTTTCCTCCGCATCGCCTGGACCGCACAGCTGCAGCTCCAAGGTCATCGTCATCTCTCCTGCAACACTCGACATCGGTGGGCATTCGATTCCGTGCCTCCTGGTCACTCCTGAGTGGCATAGACTCTCTCTCCTCTGCTTGCAGGTACTTCTCATTTTGAATCCACCTTTAGGTTCCACCGGACACTATCGCCTTCTCCAGCAGCGGCATCTTCCTGAAGTCTTTCATTGAGTTCGACAGCGGTTTCCGACGCCACTTCACAACTATGCACCCGGCTTCCCTGGTGTAGGTATCCTGGTTCCTAGGGTATCCACGGGTGGGGTGGCTCTCCAACCTTTTGTCTTTCACTGGGTTTGTTCAGGGTATACTGGGAAGGGTCCTTCTTCTTTAAAATTGCAACCGCGACTTACCCATTGACTTGTAATGTGCCTGCGGTCGTGTTCCCGCTCTGCACACGGCCTCCATGGGGCTCCTGATTACTTAGCAAAACCAAAGGGGATGATGGACGGAGTGTTGAACATTGCAAGCACTCACCCCCAGTCAACTGATCTGGGTTTAATCCATCATCATTCTTTAGCTCACTCCGCCACCCCAGTTCAGACATGGCCATATGCAAATCAGTCTGACCCTGTGCCTCATGGGAACAGTCCAGCCCAACTGCCAAGCCATGTCTTCCCTGGACCGGAAACAAGCATCCTGGGACCGGTTTCTGGCTTACAGCCGTCATCAGCCTGGCTATCTTGAATCCAGTGGCAAAGTGATTACTTACCTCAGGTGGTTCCTTGGGTCCCCGACACTCCTACGTCTTCTGGGTATAGTCATGACTTGCGTTGTGGTTCGCATACCACCACTTAGTATATGGTTTGGTCTCCGCCCTCCCCCCCCCTTCCCTGGCGACCACTGTGTATCTGTGCTACTTACATGTTTTTATTGCAAAGAATTGTGTGCATTGTGTATATCTCCGGGTAGGAGATATCTGTATGTGTTAGTGAGTGTTATGTAATAAATACATATTTTTATAAATACACTGTTTGGTTCTTTTTCACTTAATCTCTATACCAATAAGATTATGCTCTGGTAAAACAAGCTGCTTTACACTCCTTCTGGACTAAGCCTGAAGGCTGCTCTCCTCAGCTATTAATTAGAGAGCTTTCTAAGGTTGTCTAAGACCACTAAAATCACCATAAGGGTTGTCTGGATTGGTGCAGGGTGCTTCACTTAGATAAGTGAGCACCATTTACCAAGCCAGCTTCTTACACCCATATCCCAGTTTCCCAACAGAAATGTAGTTTTTCTGTGCAGTATACCAGCAGGTAGGGTGACGAACCGTCCGTAAATTTCACGGACCGTCCGTTAATTGGAAGTCACGTCCGTTGTCCATGGCGATCCCTCTTACGGATGCCTTTTGTCCATAATTTGGGGGGTGACAGTGACCTGCACTGCTCACCTCTGAGAAGCCTCAGTGTTCTGAGAGCTCCCTGCTGAAGCCGCCTCGCACTCCTCTGTGCTCGAGCAGCCCCTCACCAGCCTCTTCCAGACTATGATAGACCCATTGTCCTAATGTCTGCCAGCTGATTGTGGCATACAGAATGACAATGGACCAGTCTGGGCAATTAAGGCATGTAGTGGGCCTGAAGACAAGAAAAAAAAATGTAACACATTAGATGGAAGTAACATTGTCCAGTTACTTTTAAAAAACAAGCATATGCAATCGGTCATGCATTTGTACATGTTAGAGCTTTTGTTTACCTAATACCTAACATAAACTTATTTCGACTTGCACTTATGTTGGTTGTCTATTTACTTATATATTATTGCGCGATCTCCTCAGATGTGTCGTTAAAATGTACCTTTTGTCCTGAATTTTGACCTTCTGTCCTGAATTTTGACCTTTTGTCCTGACTTTTTACACTCACTGTCCTGAATTTGCACCCTTGCCAGTTGGTCACCCTACCAGCAGGCGATAGTCCCACCATTATTCTGTGTGAGGTGGGTAGAATGGCACCCACCGAGTGTAGCAGCACTTTTAGATCACAGCTTCCGGTGCACTGACCGCCTCACAATTAGCAGTCTCAAAGCAAGTGGCCTCGCGGCAGCCGTACTTTCAGTAAAGGAGGGGGGAGGGCTCCTGAGCTGGTTGGCCGTGCTTTGTCAAGCGGTTCCAATCAAGCATGGCATCTCGCCACTATAAAAGACGCGACCCGGGGTCTTGTGGGAGAAAGATTGGGTTTGCCTTCTCTTTGAGATCAGGCCAAGTAGTTCTTTTCTTTCGGGACAGAGGCCTAGGAAAAAGCCCACAAAGCGGAAGATAACCTTACGGCGATCCCGGAGCTAATGGGCGGTGTCCGATTCCACTCCCTGTTGAGCAAAGAATGTCCTTTGTTGCTTTCCACCTGACGTGTGTGTTGGGGGGTGGGGGTTGAAAATCCGGTGCAGTGGGAGTGTGGGGGGAGAAAGCAAGATGGAGCAATTGTAGGAAAAACGTTTTTGATTTTTAGGGACGTGATTGCATGCAAATATTGCAAAATTACCTTCTTCTGTAAATGTCCACTTTTTCATACGTATGCTTTGACCCAAAGGGGAACCGAGAAGAGAGGAGAATAAGTGATATGCCCGGAATTGCGCAATATCTTGCCAGGAAGATAAATAAAAGGATCCTGGAACCGCAGCTTCTATTTAACCGAAAGTATAATGTTTTTAAATCGAATACGTTTATTGTTAATTTTATAAAATCATATATTAAATAAATCGCCAAAGTAAAAGCTCAGCAAAGACCCTCTTATCGCGTACAATTCCGTCGTTCCCAGGCGACAACTTGTATAAAGTAAACCAATTTCTCCCCTTTTTTTTACTCCCTCCCCCGCCAATGCACGGATAATATTGGAAGTTGACATTATTCGGGATGTAAGATGCTGTTGAGAATATATACTGTGGTCTGATATGACTGACTGCAGTAAAATAAACGGGTGTCTTCCTTCCCAGTAGCGGTCGGTGGTGGGAGTGCCGCTGGGCGCTGACGTGGGGCGGGGGAGGGGCAGGATGGGGGGTAGTAAACTACGGATTACGGCCGATTACAGGTAAGTACACATATAAATAAATAAAACAAATGTTGTTGCGCGCGCTGCATCGCATTTGGCGATGCAGCGCGAGAAACGAAATTCGTTTTATTTATTTATTTATATGTGTACTTACCTGTAATCGGCCGTAATCCGTAATTTACTACCCCCCCACCCTGCCCCTCCCCCATGTCAGCGCCCGGCAGCACTCCCACCACCGACCGCTACTGCAAATATGTTCTATTGTAAAGTAACAACGAGCACCAGCTTTGATGTTCTGTACACAGTGAAAAAGAGGAAAATGACGGAGAGTACCATAAAGTATCCTGACCTGCCAGACAAATCAAGTGCATCTCCGATACATCAAGAAGTAAACAAGCTTTGGAAAAGGCAGTAGTTCTCGCCTATGCAAGAGATATTGGTTTTGCCAATGTGTTTTAGCCATATTGTACACCAGCGTGGCTGCTGTTCAGCATGGCAGAAAGTTACTGGGGTAAAAGAGTGGTGTGGGGTGGCATAAAGTAGAGTGGAGTGTTATGGAATGGTGTAGAGTGTTGTGGAGCGTCGTGAAGTGAGTAGAGTGTCATAGAGTAAAGTGTCAGAGTGGAGTGGCATAGAGTGGAGTAGTGTGTCAAAGAATAGAGTAGAGTGAAGTGGCATGGAGTGGCACAGTGGGAGTTGCGTACAATGTCATAGAGTGGATGGAGTAGTGTTGTAGAGTGGAGTATCATAGAGTGGAGTAGAGTGGCCTTGGATGAAGTGGCGTAAAGTACAGTGGGGCAGAGTAGATTGGTGTGGAGTGTATTGGTTTTGAGTGAAGTGGTGTAGAGTGCAGTGCATAGAGTGGTGCAGGGTAGATTGCAGCGGTGTAATGTAGATTGTTTCACAGTAGAGTGAGAGTGAAATGGCATAGAGTGGTGCAGGGTGGAGTGCAGTGGCGTAGAGTACAGTGGTGCAGGGTAGAGCGGTGCCGAGAGCAGTGGTGTAGAGTACAGTGGTTCAGAGTAGAATGGAGTAGAGTGCAGTGACATAGAATGCAATGGTGTAGAGTGGTGTAGTGTGCAGTGGCATAAAGTATTCCAGAGCATTGTGGCATAGAGTGCAGAGGTGCAGAGTAGTTGGCGTAGAGTGCAGTGGTGTAGAGTGGTGCAGAATTGAGTAGAGTGGCGTAGAGTGCATTGGTCTTGAGTTAAGTGATTTAGAGTGCATTGGCGTAGAGTGCAGTGGTGCAGAGTAGAGTAGTGCCGAGTACAGAGGCACTGAGTGCAGTGGGGTAAAGTAGATTGTTTGAGGGGAGTGGTGCACAGTAGAGTACACTGGCAAAGAGTGCAGAGTGGATTGGCATAGAGTGCACTGGCGTAGAGTGCAGTGTTGCAGAATGGCATAGAGTGGAGTGTTGCAGTGGTGCATAGTAGAGTAGTGTGAGGTAGAGTGTATTGGCGTAGAGTGGTATAGAGAGGTGTGGAGTTGTGCAGAGTAGAGTACAGTGATGCAGCGTCGAGTGGCATAGTATGGAGTGGTGCAGAGTAGAGTGGGGTAAAGTGAAGTATGCATGGTGTGGGAGTGTACTGCCATTACAGACAACGCATCTTTAGTTGAAATGACCATTACATTTGCACATGCATACAGTTTACTGCTAAAAGTACACACAGCACAAACAATAATGTATGGAAATTTCATCACCCAGCGTATTGATTTATTTTGATCGTATTCAAAAATTTGTTTCAACCACACTTCAGAATTACCAAAAATGTGCTTCATTTGTGCTTTTGTAATTCTGATATATTCTGAAATATCTGCACTGTTTATTTACAGACATTTACTTTTTGTGTGCTGGAAAAAAAAATAACACCTTACAGCCTTCCTCAAACACACATGCAGTAGCCAGCATGAGTGTCACATAAATCCTCTCGCTTTGAAGTCAGAGAAAGAAAAGTAAACACCATGCTCCCTGGAAGCCAGAGCCCGACATTTGACCTGCACAACAGATGTGACAAGATAAGAACAAGAGGCCTGTCTACTGAAATTGAGCACTGGTAGAAGAATACAGTAAATAGAGTTTGGGTAATGGAAGGGACAAGCTTAATCTGGACAGCCTAGAATAAATAGAGCCAGCAAATAAAAATCGAGCAAATGTCAGTTACAAACCACAAAGCCAGTGGTAAGCAATGGGCTGAATGCATTCTCAGGGAAGCTTTTCAAATGTCCCCAAGATGTTAGCAAACCAGACAGCTGCGCAATCTGGTAGGCTTTGACATAAAAATAGAGATCTAAGTGGTCAAGGCATTAATCAGTAGGTAGGTTGGTATCGCAGCAATAAATCAAGAGAAGTGCAAAGTGTAATGCATACAAAAGGAAAAATGTATCCTGATTAAACATACATTTAAGAGATGGTTGAAATATGTTGGCACCATTTAGGTGGAGCCTTAAGTTTTGGAGCTAGGATAGGAGCTAAGAAAAAAAGTAGAGTTTGTAGCTAGAGACAGATGTATTCACTATCCAACATTTCTATGCACGCTCCCGAATAGGTGTGAATGGAAAAAAAACACATGGGCCGGGTCTATGGAGATAGCGAGGACAAGAGTGGTGGGATTGGGAACCTTGCGTAGTCTGTGGAATGAAGTTAGTACTTGATAAAAGTTGATTGGGGGTGACCCTCTCTGTGTCAAGTAAAGCTACTGTTGCACCCGGCTTGCAGCGCTGAGTTTTCGGCATTTTAGAACTACTGTGCCTAATGTTCCTACTGCGCTGCACACCCAGTAGGAAAGCCAGTATCATCTTGCGCCATGGTACCTTGGGAATCAAGTATGAGGGCGAGTCCAGCCTGAGTGCTTTGGCTCTCTAATGAACTTACGTTATGAATTAAAATATGATACTTTGACTGCATTGCATATTAGCATAACCTTTGACGTTCAATGTCATTAAAGAACTATTCTAAATGGGGACAGTGTGAGGTTGGTTTTGGTGAGGTTGTAGAGGGTCCGATGTGCTTGTTTCAAAGGAATAATGTGCCTATGCTCTAGTAGCATGACGCGTGTCAGTATTCACTTGTTGTCATGCACCCAACACGCCTTGAACAACCCTGTACTTTGCAAATTGCTTGTACATTTTCGCAGTTAAAACACCAAGGTTTTTAGCTATAAACTACAACCAGGAGGACTCCGGCTCTTCTTTTTTTAACCAATTAAGCACTGCCAGTTCCGCCTGTAAAGTTTTGAAACCTTTTTGGTTTCCAGGATCGGCCTGAGAGCAGCCGTAGCCACGCCACGTTACACAACATTAGAAGTGACCTAGAGGAGTGTTACAGGCATTCTTGGTGGCTTTAGACCCATTTATATGGCTGAGTCCGAAATCATGATATGTAGTCGGAGCCTGGGACAGTTTTCCTCACTGCTGGTAGCTTCCTGATGAAGGCCTCTCAAACCCTCCTGGGCTTTTTCAGTTTGCAGGAGTATAGCATTGATTTCATAAATAAGATCAAAATGCTGAGGCTCGATGCTCTTAAAACTACGTACTTTACAGCCCTCCTCACTTGCTACTTGCTTTCGCATTAATCCAGTGACCTGCATAGGCATGCCTCGCAGTTTAGAGCACGGTTCAGTCTGAATTGAAACGGCAGGGGTGGATACATTTTCTATCGAAACCTAGGTTTGGCAGGCTGCTCTTCAAGTTTCCAAGCTATCATTTCTCAGTAAACATGCTGTGAATACCATGTAAAGGGCAACTCTGTCAGAACATAGGTCCTGCAACCTTTGGATTTTCGCCCAGATTTTAAGAACAAGAGCTTTGTTTGCCTGTGTGTTGAATGATTGCATGGTCCGTCACAAACCAACCTGTGACTACTTTTTATGCTTTGTTTCGCGAGCTTCTACTGTAAAGAGGATGTCGACTATGCAGGCCAGCGTATAACACTAGGGGCGCCATTGTGTCCTTGTTAATGTCCGCACGCCATAGTGCCTATATAGGCAACACTCCCCATCCAATGCGATATAGCATGCATGATGGAATAAATAAATACACAACACAATTTTTTGGATGGGAAAATATTGCTGCAGGTTTATTCCATACAAAAGTATGCAACATGGTGGGTTATCTTACGGTGCGATCCAAGGGCAGGCAGCGGTGACTAACCTACGCTGCCCTGCCCGCCTGATGCGCCAAATTGAACTGTGGCCAACCCAATCAGTGCTACCAATTATGGTGTGATCCCACTCCCTAGGATCACGTGGACCACCATCTTACTCACGCCCCTTTCAGGGCGGAGCGTTGCAAGGCAAGCCCCCCGGTTGTTCAGGCTTACAACCGCCCTCAGGACTAGTGGGGTGCTGACGATTTTCTTCCAGGGACCTGCCATGAGGACTCCTGAGATTTGGCACTCGCACCCCTATTGTGCTCCTTAAGAGGTACCCTTCTGTACCCTTCTGCCTCCAGATCGCCCTGTAACTCCGCCACAGCTCTGGAGGCGGCCCCCGTCGCCTACAGAGCCCCCCACCAACACTGCTGCTTTCCTCACCTGCAACCCGCTATTTCCAGGGCCTCCTTCATGTCCAGTAGGAACAGCTCCATGCCCACTTGTGACAAGTGCACCCCATCTTTGTCAAAATAACCTTTGGTGTTTGCCTGGGTTAGCACGTGCCTGATGAAGCCAAAGCCCCTTTGGTCTGTGAACTTGCGCATGGCGCTGTTTATCCTTCTCCTGGAATGTACAACTGCCTCAGAAGACCTGTAGGAATGTGATGGCCTCCCAGGAGGGAGCGCTACTCTTAACCACAGCTATATTACCCTTCAAGCTAATGTAGGCTCCAACCTCCTGCAACCTGTAGTTGCAATCCTTCTAGCGCTTTATGTGCCTTAACACCTGTTTCCCCAATTTATGGGACAGCAGCACACCTGTTAGATGACCGCTTCCACAACCAGCCTATCTACTATGGCTATCGGGGCGAGGAATTTTTTGCTTAACTGAAGCAACCTGTAGCCTGCCCTGGGAGCAGAGTGCACATACTGGTTGAGTTGACCAGACATTTGCACAGACCTTTTTGATTGCTAAACCATGGCGAACAGGAGTGTTCGTATTGCGCACACTATTGCAGTCACAGCACCCTTCTGGAGTGACAACTTACGCCACCTACCAGGCTTGCTTAACTAAAGCTGGATCACCGATACACACATACCTGCTAACCAGCTGTGACCCTTGGTGCTCACTCCAGCTATAGACCTAATTCACTTTGATATCCCTGGAATGGTTGCCCTCCACAAAATCAAAGCCGCATTCAGCTTACCTTTTAGTCACCTTGTAATTCAGTCTGGAACATTCATACCCCGCATAACCAGAGAGTCGTGCGTATTATAAAACAATGATACTGTTGGAATCAAGATTCCCCAGTTTCATGTTTTGCCGCAGTCCCCTTTTGTGGGTCTGCTGGGACCACACTGCCCTACTGCAAGTAACCTCGCTACCTCATGCAGCTCCCTGAATGCACTTACCTGTCACTGAGAGACTCCTGGCAACACTTGGGGACTGCTGCTTGGAGAAGATGGTTATTGAGCCAGACCTATCCCCCATTCCGTGTTTTCAGCCTTCTTCCCCTTAAAAGAGGCTCCAATTCGATGAGGCCTGCGGTCCTATAAGGTACTCCTAAAATTCTGCTCTGTTTCATGTCCTTATTGCCTGCAAAAACCCCTCAGTCTGGCTGTGATCATCAGATGATGTGACACTAGCTGGTGTCCCCCACCCCAGCGATGCAGCCCATATACAGCTTATGCCCAAGGTATACCAGGGTGTCAAAGGTTTTCAACGCTATAGGCTTTGAGGACATGGAGTAGTACATATGAGCAATTTACTTGCCCCTCCATAAAGTTGACTGCAAATTGGTTCTGGTAGTTTGTCAGCATATATGCTCCAAACCTGTTTTTCAACCCTATTGGGGGGGGGACAGCCAACTGTTCAGAAATGGCATTGTCTGCAGTTAAGGTAATATTCGTGCTCAAACTAACCCACACATCTTTACTGTATTCAGCTTCTTATCCTGTCTCACACCTTAGAGAACCCTGGACTTTGCTGGGGGTACCTAAATTGCTCACCCACAGTGGTAATAAGTGAGAAATAACCCTGTGTTGTGAATGGCGAGGGCCGTGCTGCATGGAACACCCCTGTGCCCCAAAATCCCTCTTTTGTCACCTCTGCTAGCAGGGCTAACCCATCTGCTCCTTTCTGGTTGTAATCTTGGTACTTCAAGGCGCTGACAACTGCAGGGGCCTATTGCAGAGCTGTGGATGTGCGGCCCTGGATGAACTTAAACTCTCGGCTTAGTGTGGATGAGTTGTCAAAGTTGCCTGGCAGTAGGCAATACCTTTTGCCCAGCCACTCCTTACAAGGTGTGCCAGTGCAGGTGGAAGTAAGGGTTACAACCAGCCCGCCTTACTTTCCTCTGTTCCAGTTATCTGTGTACCATGCTTGTTGGATATAACCCAATTGCGCATTTGTGAAGCGCACGTGTTCCCCTAGGCATGTTGGCGTGGAGTGAGGGATGTTTGATGCCCCGCTTGTTGATACTAATTTTGACAACTGCACCTTTACGGGAACCAAGAAATTAACATTGCCTAGACTTTTATCTGAGCACACAGTGCCATTGAAAGGCCAGGGATTGAACACCTAACCTTCAGGGTGAGAGTCTAAGACCTTAACCATTAGGCCAGAGTCACTCTTTGAAGAGTGAAAATGGAGGACCCATGTGCCTCTACTATGTCCCTGCGGACTTTAGCATGCTCGGCCCACGTGATACACCCTGTTATGGAGCCCCCCAAAAGAACCGCCAGCTGCAGCTCAACAGACAGGTGAAATTGTACCCCAAGCCTGCTGCATGGAATTTGAGTCAATGTGTTGCAGTCAGGTGATCAAGTGAAAGGTGCCCTTGCCCTTACTTCTATGGCTTGACCCTTGACTTGGCCAGGGCCCCTGACACCAGGTGCGAAGGACCTCTCCACAGAGCTGCAGGTCATGGATGCAGCCCAATTACTACCCGTGCTAGAGGCGGACTGGTGGATTGCTGTGGACCCACTGCCTACTAATCACCCATGCTCCCTCTGGGTTTCTTAAGCACCAGTTTCACACACCTTGTCCTACCCCCGTGTGAGAATTCTTTAAGCCTTACGCGCTGGGCCCCTGGACACAATGATGTTGCTTTGTTATCTACATTAGGGCACAAGTCCGTCCAGCTCTTTTAATAAAGATGTTGCCATCGGCGAGCGGAACCACAAAGACATGCGAGCTTGCAATCAACATCTAGAAAGGCATGCCAACAAACTGACCATCTCCAGCACCCGAGAGCACGCAGCCACTCCTTGGCCTGATTACTTGACCCGGATACGTTTTATGGTATGGCATGGTATCGAAAAAACCCTTCTCTCGGGGGAATGCCTGCAACAATTCAGTTACATCGCCCTAGTCAGTGAAACCAAACGCAGGGTAGCATGCGAGGCTAAGCCCGCGAAAAATCACGTGCCCATGCGAGCAGGCCAAGCATCCCTTGCTCGCCTAGGCATCCGAATTGACGATGCTGGATTTCGGCTGTTAGACAACTCGCCCCACCCGTTTGAACAAGCTGGCCACGACCCAGTTTCAAGTCAGCGAATACTGGTCAAGGGCATGTCAGAAATAGGCCAATCATACCTTCTAACTAAAACAAAGTCTTGATTAAACCAGTATGTTCATCTCAGTACAAGTCGTCCCCTCTAGTTGTCACGAGGTGGACCGAAAAGGAAAAATTATCCTGCACCACTAGCACATGTGCCATCTATACGCTTAAAGTACTTGGTCGAGCCACTCCCGGTGGATGATGAGGCTCTATCTTAGGCATTGGATTAATGCTGAAATCTAAAAGTCTCTGAGGTGGGGCCGCTGAAGGACACAAGACCCCGGCAGAGAACCAGTGGGAATGGCTCTACTCGGTCAACGACCAGAAAGACACCTCAAACCCTCAGACACCTTGGAGGTATGCTAACCTGCACCAAAATCTGCCTCCCCCCTGTACCGGACTGGGAACATTTGCATGGAGGAACAACCCCTCAGCCTGTGAAACTCGGTGTGAGCTCAGCTGGCTGAAGCTGCAACTGAATTTTATTACAATTGTTTGCCCAGGCCTGCGAAAGTGAATTTTATTTCATTATTCAGAGCCTGGGTGGAATAGAGGTGGTTGGGGAGACTCATACCTGCCTACCGAAACAGACATGTTGTCTATCCCTTATTTGGGACACAGGTCGCTGAGAAAAGCCCCTTCCAATCTCTGTTTCTAGCCCGTTGAAAGATAAACCAAGTGGAGTTTGCCTGAAAGAACCTCCAGATTTTGCGCATGAAAATATGGCGCCTTGACAGGAACCTGTAAATGGAGGACTAATGTGTGCTCTACTATGTCCCAAGAGACTTTGCATTCTAGGTCAACGTGATGAACCCTGCTATGAAGCCTCCAAAAGACAGCCAGCTGTATTTCTCCCAGCGGGTCAAATCGTATACCAAACCTGCTGTATGGACATAGAGTATGGTTGTGCTGCAGTCAGGTGGTCAATGGAGGGTGCCATTGCCCATGTTTCTGGGATCTGAACCCTTGACTTGGACGAGGCCCGTGGCACCAGCTGCGGACGACTTCGCCTCTGCAGGTCCTGGATGCAACCCAGCAAATCTCCCTAGGTCTGACTAAATGAGACGTACCAACAGCGCCCGTCATGGCACTCTGAGCCACTGAATTATGAAAGCATATATAGGAGCATTACTTTGGAAGCTGAAGCTAATGGCTTCTTAGGTTGACCCATATGGCGCAATGATAATAAGGCTTTCCATTATCGCCATAATAAATGGGGTAGCTGCTTTACTACCAGTGGCAGGGTGCGACTGGGGAATTGCTGTGATCTGCCCTGCCAATGTCCTGGTCAACGCTTCCCCTAGACAAACCTCCGATCTCTTCCAGGCAGAACCTAAAGGCTGTTGCGGCCTTTTGGGAGTTTAACAATTCGGCCACAATATTCAGTGCCTAATCAAGTATAACTTGGGGCTCACTGCCACCCTTCTCTGTCCAGTGCCCCCATAACTGTGTCACGTTTTCGGCGCGAGACAATCACCATTACCTTTTACATACTGCTGTAAACCGTCGGTTGGGTCTGCGGGGGGGCAGCGGGAGAGGAAGGGAAGCCATGCGCTAAATACAAAAGACACCGCCCGAACACCATATGACCCTGGGACCCATTCGCCCCCCAGGGTCACGAATGCACCCCTCTTTCTCAAGCTGCAGACACCGAACCCCAGAGCCCCGCGACCTCTAACTCCCAGCGGCACGCGTTGTGAACAATTGTCGCCGCCCTGAGCGGCCATGCAGCCCCGATGCAACCCGCAACAGGGGGAGAGACGAACCTTTCTGCCCTAACGATCCCAACTCCCTTGCTGGGAATACAGAAACTCGTCCCGCCTAACTGCAACAAGCTGGGCATGACCGAGTATAAAACTCAAAGTGTAGTAAGAGGGGCGTATCAGATATTAGGCAACTCATCCCTTCCATCTGAAAGATGAGTCATTAACAAACACCAAGCCAAGAGACTCGCGCAAAGTGTATCAACTATTAGCCATCGTACCCTCCCACTGAGACAGCATAGACAAAGAATGGTTAACACGCACCATTCCCATGTTCCTCCTGCCAGTATACAGTAATGTTTCGACGCAGTACAACCAGGAAGCCAAGTGCAATAAGGCACCCCACTCGTCTTTAAGAAAGAACATCAATAAGGCTCCTCCTACATGGCATTGCATGATCTGCCATCATGAAACAATTACAGAACGAATGCAATAGGGACAAGGGATAAGCGGAATACTGAGGGTGTAGGGCTCCCCCCCCATACCTTGTCGCACCAGATGGTATGGCGGTGGGTCCCGCAATGCCACAGGCGCTACACTCACCCACAGAAGGGTACACTGGCAGGAACCTGCAATAGAGTGGGTCACACACAACAGGTTTATTAGTACCCACCGCATGATGCAGAAAACTGAAAGCTACACAAGATACGCATCGAACGAATCACTCAGCAAAATGAAAGAACATACCGAACCGCTTTAGCGTAACATGCAGACCGGGATAGAGCAATACCCAACTGATCGGTATACGCAAATAAATCGAAATTAATCGTCCATGTTCAGCCAACGTGAGTAACACTGCCACCAAGTGGCCTTCACACCTTATGGCACCATGGCAGTAGAATTTGGTTTAATGTGCTAATATTAACCCTCCTACTGATATCATACTTTTTTGCCCCACCCAAGGCACCACGTCCGGTACACTACAAACTGAAAGGCAACATGGAAGCAACCTAGACCGCATACGAAATGCAGCGCGGGGGGGGGGGGGTCCGTGATTGCGCTCGAAACCGAACCATGAGAGATTGCTCCAAGTTCAAACGCTTTCTCCCTAGGCCACACGCTCCTATGCAGTAAGTGTGACTGCGTGTGTGGTAAAGGCCACTAGAACCTCCTCCATCCTTATCCTGGGGAGTGGAGTGCCAACCTCCCTCCTTTCCTTCAACCAAAACCATGCACTCACTTGTCCCCCGCTCCATCCTCTCACCGGAAAGGACGGGTATACATGGCGGCGGCCGCCACCCCCAGCGCTTCAGGCGGTCTGCACAGTGAGAGTGCGTCAACATGCCCCGACTTCTTCCAGTCGGGGCCCCAGGCACAAACAAAACATGTTGGGCATGGGAAATAAAACTCCTTCACAGCTGTTATATACACTGTCTGGCGTGGGGCACCCTTGTATTTCATCCAATATTCACCCTGCGCACTATTCAATTGCCTGCTGGAAGCCAAAGGGTTTCCCAACTACAGTGGCACGCAGACCCCAATGCCGCCGGCCGATCCGCCCAGCCGGGCTCACCAGCCATGCCCCAAATGCATTCACCAACATCCCCTCAATGTGGACGAGTGCCTGGATCCACATCGGTGCTGATCCGAAACCTCCCAAGTGCTACATCGGCCTTGTGACAGGAATTGCGCTTGCGGGCCACAAACCCGCGCGTAAAGGATATAAACTTAAGAAAGGTTCACATCACCGTCACTCACAAGTTCAGTGTGAGGGCGGGTGTCGAGAAACTGCGACCATGGGCGCCAACAATGGCTAGTCTCGTCGAACCGCCGAAAGTAGGGCATGCCGCACACAGGCCCTGCTGACGGGCAGTCATTGGTCGGTTGTATTGGAGCTAGGCTGGCTGAATCAGCCCTGGAGAAGACGAATGTGCCCAAACTGCGGCCATGACAGCACCAAACATGCTCCTCAAAGTGACCAACTACAAATAAACGGCAATACATCCAAAGGAGAGCACTAGTATCATTACTCTCCAGAGGTGGAACTGGCTGGCTGCGCACGTGTGAAGATGCGCCATTTAGTCACGTGACCGAAACCGCGACCTACACACATCTCGGCTCTGGTGCCGAACTCAATAAAACATGCCAAGCCCTGCGGAGCGTATGTTCGCAGCACCGCACACATTCACCAAGCCTGGCCATACCCCGAACTGCGCTGGCATCAACACCCCGGCTGCTCAAAATTGTTCTCCCTCTCCCAGCATTGGGCGCTGGTACCGCAACAGTTGCGCCACGCTGAGCCAGGAAGACTGACCAACCGGCCGGAAAGGCGCCACCCAGGGGGCAAGAGCCATGGCCCCCAAAGGGCCCCAAACTCCCCGCTAAAACCACCGAAACACTGCCTCCACAACTGACATGATGTAACATGACACTGCTTCCAGCGGTGACCGTGAGACCCGCACACTCACCGCATGCAGCGACCCCCGAACACCCATGGGGCTGTCCCCCCACCACGTGAAAGCAGGGGGGGGGGTCCAGACTCACCGCAGAACCGAAGAGGCCGGTCACCGACGCAACACACCTGACATCACACGACAGAGGATGAACCTGGATGCAAACACCACTCTGCAGACACCAGACCAGCACCTCTGACAAAGAGACAGAGTGTCCAGACGCAGCCAACCACATAACGGCGGTCGGGGCGAACAGGCGATACAAAGCCCACGGACACGCCCTTCTGCACAACAAGACGGGACCTGGGACGGACCAAGGCCCCCCAGGCCTGCAGATGTTCCACCGGTGGGCTCAATCTCCCACCCCAGCAACCCGCACATTAGCACAGAATTGGAACACCCGGGGGAGGGCAGGAGCATCTACCCCCAAAGACCTGCAGAGAGGCGGGAGGACTGCCCCAAATGGCCCGAACTCAGCGAGCTATGTCAGCACCAGACTAGCAGGAAACTCGACTCAGTCTCCGACCAAGACGCGACGCAGAACCCAGGAGACGACCTGCAGACGGCGTGTCCGGCGCAAAGAGAGCGCCAGAAAGGCAGGGGGAGGTATGAGTACCTTCCCCCAACCCTCTATGCGCCGGAAATGACGCGGCCCGCGCGCCAGGCTGAGGGACTCCTCCCCGGGTCCCCCGACTAGAAGGGGTGCTGGTGTGCCTAAGTGGCACTAAGGAGGCCGCCCTTTTAGGTGGCCCATTGCGTGAGCCGCGGGCAGCCACATTTTATTCACAGGGTGGTCAGAGAGGATGCACAAAAAGGTACCTGTACCTCCCCGCATTGCGTGTGCATAAGTAAGTGGACCAAGTCTTTTGAAGCACTTCCCGTTCTTTATCATTACACCGGTGTTGTGGATGACGGTGCCAGTTTTTACATGTATGGTGTCGCGGTTGTGTTCTTCTAATTCAGCTAAATGACTATAAAACTACAGCTTCATCAGGAGACGGGACAGCATCGGCACAGGTCTGGCTGTTTCGATAGGGGTTTTGTTTGTCAGAATCAGAGGAGACCTGGTAAAAACAATACAAATAGGGAGCAAGAACGAAAATTAATATTCACTAGTTAACCAGTCTACAATGTCATCTAGAAAATAGTTGCATATTACCCACAGTGGCTCCTTAGTTAGGAAGAGTTTCCAGGCCGATTCAGGAACACGTTGGGAACCGTAAGAGAAGCCACCACAAGGTCTCTGCAAACTAAATGATCGTGGATTGTGAATTGAGCCGTTCTTGTGATTTTTCTGCAGCAGCAAAATCCTCTATAAAGGTGATTTTATAAATATATATATATATATATCCACAAAACCAACCTCCGAGCAGGGAGCCCCCGACCCTTCAGGGCGGCCTCTAACAACGGGCACGGAGCAGCCCATCCAAATACCATCTGTACACACCACACAGAGGCCCGTTGAAGGCATTTATTCACAGGTACAGCAGCGCAAAGGATACCCCATGTCCTTACGCGTTTCGGCATTGTTTTGCCTTGTTCACAGGTGGGGATTGTAAATGCAAGTGCTTCATGTGCGCCTTTTGACTTCTAGAATCCCATGACTTCCATTAAAAATACAGTTTCCAAGGTGCATTTCGCTTGTAGTTTAAAAATATTTCACAGTCTTAATAAATCCTTCTTTCTTCATAGTGAAATTTGTTTTTAAAGTTCCATATTGAAATTCATTTTAAGTTCATGCACCATCACAGTGGGTTAAGTTTACTCACATCGTCATGTTCTTCTATTGATTTCTGGCATGTGCTCGTATTTCATGTCTGCCTCTTGAAAAGTGCCCCAGCTCCAGCACGATCAGCATGGAAAATAATCCCATTCCGAATCCCTTCCTCAGCCATCCTATATCCGCTGAAATAGCATTGCCCTGTTTGGGCTTAGAATGGCGAGTGGGTCATGCTCCTGTAATTGAATCCACAAAACCAACCTCCGAGCAGGGAGCCCCCGACCCTTCAGGGCGGCCTCTAACAACGGGCACGGAGCAGCCCGTCCAAATACCATCTGTACACACCACACAGAGTTTAACGGGAGGTAATGCCTGATTGGCAGCGCATTTGTAGCGGGACTGTGCTTTTACCCACTGGGGTTTTTAAAGTTTTTGAATGTGCGAACTCTAGGCAGCTTGCCTTGCGAAGCAATACTTAGAGTGCAACTACGTGAACCAGAAGGCCACAGGAGTGGCCACGCCCACTGGGGGAGGTTCAGGGATATAACTAGAAGCACTTTTTTGCCCTGATTTTGCTCGCATGAACGCCAATGAAGAAGGGGAAACCCGAAACCCGTCTGGTGGAGGGAGAATGAAAGCCGGTTTCCCGCAAAATCTGTCTGCTGCATTCATTAAAATATGTGCAATACGAATTTACCTAGCGGCTCTTCCATTGGGGCGAACTTCAAATCTAATTCCGATCAGGAAATGAAAGGATGCGGCACACTGGAGAATAGCACAGTCATTTATTGTGCAAACGATGCGTTTCGGCGAAAAGCCTTTGTCATGCTTCACAAAGGCTTTTCGCCGAAACGCGTAGTTTGCATAATAAGTGACTGTGCTTATCCTCCTGTGTGCCGGTTCCTTTATTTCCTGATCAGAATAGGACTTTTTTCGTATGTTCGGACGGCAGCTGCTGCCGTCGCTGCCACCAGTACCTCATGGCAGGTAGACCAGCTAATTGAGCGGCAACTGGAGTGGAATATATATATATATCATATATTACCTGCTGGCGGTTGCCTGTAGATAGTTATAGTTGGAATGTAGTTACCATAAAAAGTGTTTTATTTTTGCCAATAACTTTGGTGCAGCTTGGTGACTCTTAACGAAATTTTCAAAACTGATACAAAGCTCACTTCAGCTGCTATCTTGAAAGTTTCGGGGTGATCCATCAAGCAGGGGCCGAGAACCAAGGGGTGCTTAAAAGTGCGTTTTCCCCATGTTAATTCCCATAGGACCTTTAGACACGGCTACAGCCTGAACTGCTGAACGGAATTACACCAAGTTTGGCAGAAAGGTAGATGTTTGTTCAGGGGTGTGCCTTTTTGTTATTTGGTGTGAACCCGTTAAGTAGTTTTGGACTTATTTAAAGAAATTTCTAGATATGTATATATAGGGATGTGGAGGATCCGCGACCCCTCCCGATCTCGTGCTCAGTAATGATTGTCTTCCAACACTTCAAACCAGGAAGTGTTGGCAGCCATCGTAGGACTGGGCTTGAAGCAGAGTCCCAGAAAGAATGTAAAAAAAAAGAAAATAAAAAAAAAGAAAGGGGGCAGGGCAGGAATACCCTGACCCCCTAGAATGCTGTTGGGGTTCCTGAGGGACCCCGCCAGGCATTAAAAGCATATTTTTTTGTGTCATTTTTGCTGCAAATTCACGCAGGATCTGCAAATCCAGGCAAAATTGACAAAAAAAGACATGCAGGCTCTGCGCATCTTTTGAAAGAAGCCTCCGGGTGGGCCAAATCCCGGGGGCATGATTATAAAAATGTGTGGGGGGTGCTCATGTGGCGCCCTGGGGACTGCCACCTTCCCAGGGCTTTATGTATTATTGAAAGGGGGGCACGTGGGACCCCCCCCATCAGCCCAGCAGTGATGTCACTGACCATGTCATGAGTGATGTAATATGTGAGGTCATAAGCAGTGCATTGCAGGGGCGCGAGTTATAGCTAGTTCAACTAACTATAGCTGCTGAAATTCACTGGTTTTGTACAAGTAAAACTTGAGCCTAAGTATAAAGTCTCTCTAACCTTTGTTTTTTTCAGTGTATGTTTGTGTGTGTGTGTGTGTATATATATATATATATCAATGTTACCATCCGGGGTACCATCAGGGTTTATTACTGCTATTATGCGGACATGGCTGCACTGGCCCAGAGTCTGCGCTCTGTTGGCAGCCAGCCTGACTCCTGTCCAGGGATGCTTTAATGACTGCCCGCTGGATGCTTCGGCACGAGATGTTCCCTCTGGATGCTTCGGCACGAGACGTTCCAGATAACTGCTTCCCAGTGGGGAGGTTGACCGCCGCACAGCAGTGCTCCTTGCTTTGCTGTTTCGCTTTTTTGCACCCAAATGCTACACGAGATTTAAAAAAAAAGGGTCAGGATACGCATTTCATGATGGGAATTGCAGCAAAGTCCTTGTTTTGTGTGTCTTGGCCACAAACTCGTAGTTGCACTCACTCTGCTGCGTAGGCCTGTCGATTGACTCATTAACCCTGTCCCAGGCCCTTCCCTGGTCCTACCATGTCCATTTTACAATTAAAAAAACGAATTTATCAAAGAGCCACTCTGCTTTTAGTTTGTTTTGATTTTTGTTCATTTTTGTTTTTTAAAAACAAGGTGCATAGAAAAAAATCAAGGTTTCACTGGTTTCTAGCGCTATCAGGAGCGTGAAATTTTAGGATCTCAAAAGTATTAAAGAGAATTTATAAAAAATGTACTTCTCAATACTACCGTAAAGCGGAATAAATGGACTGTCCTAGTGTGCTGTGTGTGCTTTGTTGGTGTCTTCCATTGTTGGTTCCTTCCCACTTTCTGGTCTGAAACATAATTGTTTGCTATGAGGAATACTGTTCTGCCTCTGCAATCAGTTCCAATTGATGAATTATCCGACTGTCAAATGGCCTTGCTAATAAAAGCAAGATTTGAGATGGGCCATTAATCTGCTTGTTCGTGCAGGTCAGTCAATGGTTTCTTTAACTGCGGTGTGCTCACTACATGTTTTAGTTTGTTACGAACTGTACCTTGTTGTAGCAAGGCAAACATTTGAGTCTATCTTATGGAATTGGCTTTTATTGTGGTCACAGACTAAAGTCCAACCCGTAAATTTGAGGCTTTTCTGTTAGCTTGGCCTCATCTCTGCAAGTTTTTTTTTTTCCGGTGTTGATCTGTTGTGACAGGGGCATTGCATAATACCATGGATTTGGCCGAATTACTTGCAATGACATTAGCTTTCTTTTCCTCTTGGACCCCTCTAAGATATTCTCTCATATGAGCTCTGCCAACATCTGTCGATTGGTTCTCAGGTTTTTTATTTTTGTTCTAGTTTCTGCCCCATTCTTTTGGTGTCAACCAAGTCTGACTTGAATGACTTATTAAAAGACTTCTCCACTTATTTGAGCTTTAGGCTGAACTGGGGCCAGAGCATTTGGAATGCCAGAGGTTTTAAGATGGAGAAGAACCTAGGAGAACCCCAGGATTGGAGCCAGTTAAGGGTGTGATACGTCATCAGTGTGATTAATTTAGTGGAATCGTGTCAGTGAAGCCCTCCTGTGGGAAATCGAGAGTCTGAAGGGGGACATGTGAGTGGGTTTCTTTTTAGGCTGCTTTCAATTTGCTTCTGTCTCTGGCGACTTCGATCACACAGGGCTTCATGGAAAAGTGAACCATGGATATTGTAGGTGAAGATCAGTACAAGAGTATTAGCCAAATGCTTGGGGAAGAGATTTTTGGAAGAAACTGAGCAAATATTGTTTTTGAATAACTTCAGGGGCGCATTTGCTGTTCGAGATCTCTATCCAGAGACTGAGATCACCCAAGAGTAGTATCTTTGATATGTCTTTAGTAGACCAAGTCAAATTGGAGATTTCATTGGGAGGAAGAGGAGTAAAATACTGTTTTACGCTACATCAAAATAGTGGTTAAATGAAGACTTTAGATCATCTTGTGCTCAAACAAATTGCTTGGAGCATCATAATGAATAAACACAAGGTCTCTGAAGGTCTCTTCCTGGGAGCAGAGGATCTAGGAGTGCATCAGAAGAGAACAAGATTTCTCACTCATCAGTTTACACATTGGTCCTCCATGATTCGGTTGTGTATTGTTAGTGGATGTTTAGTTGGCGAGGGTGCATTTATAAGGCCAGTCTTGAGTGATTTGTATCTAGGGATGACTGGCTCTCCTCTGGTTGTGGTTGAGATGTCGCTGCTAAGATGATGCTTTGCATAAAAGCTGGTCTTGTGTTCCTCTCTGTGAGTTATCAATCTGGACTTTGTTTTCTTTTATTATATCGTAGCCTGGACCTTTTTCAACTTCAACTCTGAACATTTATTGTCTTTCCGTTTTGAAGTGAAAGGCCCTGACTCAGTAACAGGTTGGGTACCAACTATAGTTAAGTGTGAAAATATTCTTTCTGAGTTTGTTTAGTGGAATATGGACACCTCTTGGAAATGTTTATTTGTATTTTTAGGTCTTGCCTGAGATCGTGCATATGCTGTCACTTGTGAGATCTCTTGTTAACTTAAACTTAATGAAAAAGGCTTTGAGTACGCCCATTACTTACTATTGGTTGGCTTCGTCTTCACTCTCAATTCTCTTCTTTTCATTGGTCAACGGCAGCTGGTTTCATTTTGCCAGTCTCCCTACAGACGGCTTTAGGAAGATTTTAGTTTCACCTTCTTTAGATCTTTCACACACTTTTTTTTTCTTCTTGACTTTAGTGGAGCTGGGGGGAGGGTAAAATATTTTGAAAACAAGTATTAATAGCAGCATACCCATGTTTAGAAGGCATGCCTATATGCACATATATGTAGGTACTAAATGCAGCACATGATGCCAGTTTCTGCAAATTACATAAGTAAATCAGAAGGTCACTAAATGTATTTCACTTTTTTTTTCCCAAAACACGGCTGTCCAATATATGATCCGACATCTAGTGCAACATTACTTTTAATTGTCAGTGCGCATGACTTAGTTTCAAAACCTAGAAATAATACAACGGTTCCGTGGGGCTCTTTTCACATATCACCATGAAGTTATCCTAAAATAAACTCTCGCTCAACCTCATCAATTACTTTGTGTGTTTATTCTCCAAACAGGTGTTTTATATCCCATGCAATGTCTAGTTGTGCAGGCGGTGCAGTGCTCATAGGTGCAGTAATGTGAAATACAAAAAATAATACATATATACACAATCAGGCTGTGACAATTTGTTCAGAGCTGCAGTTCAGTATGTATTCTGATTACTGTCTTAATTCCATTGGATATTAGACAATTCCTGTTACAGTGTAGACGTTCGACCCACCTGCAAGTTTACATGGGTCTTCTCAGGACATAAACATGCCGTCTGGCACAACACCCATTGGGTAGAACATCGACGGAGGCTATTTACGTCATGGACCTGACATATACGTCCAGTTTTACCATTAATCAGAACCTTGAAATATATCTTCAAACTGTGTATATCGTTCACATGCTGGGGTTTATCTAGTCGTGATGCCTCTATAGTTGGCTTCTCTGCCTCAGCTAACGAGAGAAGACATGAACATATCAATGCTAGTGAAGTGTAGTCATTACTGCTTCTACACGACAATAAAAAACACTATTATTCGTGACTGGAGGCGATCAGGCACGTACGAAGCTTGAAACCCCCTACTGGCGATATACCAAAGATAATAGTAAGGCCACCCAGAGTCCAGGCTAGCAGTGGGCCCATGTGCCATAACCCATATGTAGGTCCAGACCCCACAGCTCTGTCACTCATGGATCTATAGAGTATGTCTCCTTTAATACAGTAATATGTATAGACTGAACAATACTACTGTGTCCTGAATGTTTCACTGTACACAGCACGTCCCAGTAGTAATTACCAAGTGTCGGAAAACACTATCTTGCTAGTTTTAAAATACACTCCACAAGCATTTGCCAGTAGCAGAGCTACTGGCAAATGCTTGTTATATTGTTTCTACAGTATATTGTGGTTCTATTATTGGGCATAAGGGTTTGGTCCGGTGTATTGTTCTATAGTAGTTTCATAACACACACTTAAATCAAGCTTTTGTCACTGCAATGTAAAGAGTCTATTTAGGTGCGTGTTCTTAATTCTCAGTGAGTGTGGTTTTCTTTCAAAACACACAATTTTATTTGTAAACACGCAACTAAATAAACTCTTTCAATTGTAGTGATAGAAAATCACACTTCTATCACTACTGAAATGGCAGCCTGTAATGTGCAGTAGGGGGTGTGTGGGATGGACGGACACACACACACACACACACACACTCACGCGCACAAATACACCCAACACATACCCATTCACAGCATGCATGCATGCATGCACGCACAAACACACAAACATTCATACTTACACATACGTATATACGCACCCAATATACAACAAAAAAAGTACCTGGCTGCAGCGGTGATCTCGGAAGGCAGGGGCATAATGGACACACCTGCAGTGCGGGAGGGCCCTCAGTCTTTTATACATGAAGAGAGGCCCCCTCAGCTTGTCGGCTCAAGTGTATGGGTTTTGCCATGGGCCCCCTCACCATCCCATGAAGGGGGGCATTTCCATACCTCGTCACAGAGTGGGATAGGATCAGTGAGAGTTGCTAAGCCCCCCGCTCTGTCACAAGCGTCACTGATGGGCTCGGACCTGGGCACTTCAGTTTTAAACCCTGACGTGCCTTGGGCCGAGCGTCTATCAGTGACGCTCCCCCTCGTCATGAGGTTTGCAGAAGACTTTGCTGGGCTGAGGAGGTCATGCCCACCAGATTGTGAAACCTTCAGTCCAACAAATTTCGGCTTAGGCAGCGAGGCACCTGCGCATTTAGCGCATGTACATCGCCTGGCTGGCTAACCCGATCATGAAGAGTGTCTGTCAGGCTGACTTTTGTTCTGCTTCACAGATACTCTTCCTGGTCAGAAAAAGGTGGCACCTTTAATGACGAGCTGCGGCTGTTGCCATGTAAAGAGTTTATTTAGGTGTGTGTTTACATAGAAAACAAGCATTGGCATAGCCAATAGGTCTCGCCTTTGGGACCTTATAAGTGTATAGCCATGCAGCACATTATCAGCCAGTGTCAGCGCAGGGTGAGCTATGGTGCACTACCACAGGTAGTTACTAGAGGTTCCTGGATATGAATATACAGCGCTGGGTGCACTATGTTGCACTACCACATGTCGTTACTAGAGGTTCCTAGAGAGCCTGAATTTTAGTAGTGTTAGTCATGTTATACCTGTATCGGCTGAAGACACACAAACCTAAGGCCACCATGTAAACGAGATGCGCGGCCCTGGATGGGACTTTAATGTTAGGGCAGCCAACTTCAGAAGCGGATCCTAAGGACAGGTTATCATATTTGACATAAGGGTTCTTGGCTATGGAGGTTCTTTACATGCGGGGAACGGGTTGGTTGGGCTGTGCCCATGACGATCCACTCCCAGTATCTATTTAGGCTCGTACGACAATGCGCTTCGAAGCCCCGCGGCGAGGTATGAAGCGCTATACAAAGTTGAAACTGACCTGCTATAGAGCGGAAACACATATGGTCTGCTGACCGGATGTTTGGATTAAACGGGAAATTACATTTTAGTAGTCCACGTTACTGCAAACATTTCGACGACTGAAGACTTACTTCTGTGGCACGTTTTCAATAGACAATACCGCTGTATTCCAGTAAAACGCCCACCACCTCCAAGAAGCTCCACGGACCGACATTTTACGTGTCTGCTACCGTTCTGAAGTCTGCTGGGCTATCAGGCCTCGAAATGGCGGGAATATTAAACACTACTTTCGTCGGCAGTGCCAGCAGTGTTCAATTCATATGGTAAAGACACGTAGCGTAGGCTGGTGGCGTAGCAAACGGCGTGAATGAACCAACAATAATGCAAGGAGTAACCGCAGCTCTGGAAGCAACGCTTGCTACGTCAGGAGATGCCAAGCTGTTCGCTTCGCTGCAGACATGCATCTGTCCTCAATGGGCGGCATTATGTTCTTGTTCCTAAATTATTCTAATGCATCCTGGCAGTTATGTTACATTTCGGTAGCTCAAAAAACGTTTTGCCTTCCTAAATACGGATATTTGATTACTGAACACGAAAGACATCTTTAACCGGGAGTCACACACATTCCAGAACAATTAGAACTGCACAGCCGCTTGGCTGTGGACTGTAATTAAACACAGGCGAAACGAAAACAAGAAAGCACGAAAGTGAAAGCTAAAGCTAATTCGAAAAACAGATGGCTCCTGCGCGTGCCGCTGCTCGAAAAAGCACGAGCACGAAAGTTAAAGCTAATTAGACCAGGCTGAGAAAACAACAACCGCTTCCGTGAAAGCGCACTCTTGTGGAGGTGGGGCGTGTCCCTTGCCCGGGGTGGAGGGGACGCGCCTTCTAATGAAAGCGGCAAGGAAACCTAACCCAAAACAGATGGCCCCTGCGCGCCGCTGCTGGCTCCCGAGAGCAAAACGCTCTGGGAGTAAACATTTCCCGAAAAGCTGGGACATCCACACGCCTTTGGCCAATTGCGTGCTAAAGCCAGACGCAAAGGCCAATAGCGTGTGAGCACCACACACACGAGCTTGTAGAAAAGCTGAAGTGATTCCAAGAGGCCGATTTCCTGGAGCAACGCATGCGCACTGCGCTAGGCTCGACCTAAAAATCAAGGAATGTAAAGCCTTTCTTTAAGTGCATGGTTTGCAAGTAAATCCTGCTCACAAGGAATTAAAAGTAATGTTGCACTGGCAAATTAGAGTATAAAGAAACGCACTACGTTGAATTCATGTTTAAATTATTACCCTGCTGCGATGTTACTTTTAATTCTAAGTTCACATGATTTACTTTCAAAAGATGCTCATAAATGAAGGCATTACATCGCTTGATTTTCTTTGGAAACGCGCACTTAAATTAAAATCTTTACATTGCAATGATAGAAGTGGAATTTAAGCTTATGTCATCAATCATGCAAACACACGACTAAAAGTACGCAGGCAGTTAACAAAAGGGCCTCATCTCTCTGTACACATGACCATAATGGACCAAAATACCCACCTCACCTGAGACCCCAAGTCTAGCTGCCAGCCCTAAACTTAGAGAGGAAGGGAACCCAAATACACCAGAGACAAAAAATACAGAACAACCTTAAACTGGCCCAGGGCTCTTTAGGAGCAAAACGTTCAACTGACAAGTTCAACAAGCATTGGTAAAACCAATAGGTCTCACCTATGCTAGCTGTTTGCTTAGTCATGTTCTACTTCAGTGCTGCTGCTGTGTAGCATGGCTGAAAGTTTTTTTAAAAAGCACTGTAACATGTGCATGGCTGGCAGCATTTTTTTTTTTTTTTTTAACTTTCAGCCATGCTGCACAGTAACTGGGCAACATGGATGAAAAAATTGAAAAAGCCAATATGCAAGACCTCTTGGCTTTCCTTACGCTTGTTTTTTCCATGGCCTGCTAACTTACTGCATTTAGTCCCCCCTTTGAATATGGTGTAGTTTACGGATACTGTAAGAATGCATATCTGTTGGTGGCATGCACGTCTGTTGGTATTCATATACATTCGCTGTGGCTCAGTGGCACGCGCCTTGTATAGTTACATGGACGTTGTACCGGTTTCTTCAATGCACATTCCCTCTTGACCTAGTAGTGCCTGAACATGAATCAGCAGCGGCTTCCCAGAGTGCATCTGATTGTGTGTCGGAGATAGTGGCTGGGTTTAAATTGGATCGTTCTGTGCATAACTGACCATAGATAAATTGAGATATGATTTTTAAAGTAATTTATAACAACACTGCAACATTTGCCATCATTTTTCAAAGCGCCCACTAGGCCCAAGTGAGTTCTGAGTGCATTGTAAAATTTGTTGAAGGCAGATTTTAGCAATGTGTCCTTTAGTGTTGTGTCTGGAGCAGCCCATGTTAAGAAGCGCTCAAAAATGGATGCTAAAAACGTTTCAAGGTATGAATTTCATGACGGATATTCATCAAACTTCACGGATAACCATGTATGTGTCCTTAAGGTGTTCTTCAAAATATGGTGAACTTTAGGCAAAGACTTCAATGTACAATTAAAAGTGTTTTTTCTGTTTACTACATCATATGAAAAGTGCAATATGGTCCTAAAATCAGTGGTGTTGAACAACTTTTGCGAATATGAGCAGGGCAGGTGCTTCAGTAACACTGTCAGTGGGGTGCACAGTGGTGCCAGGTTTCAATACATGGCCGTTTGCCAAGAAGGAGAGAGGGAGCACTAAAACAGCAATATATAATTTTGCCTGGAACTTAAAAACTCATTCAGGGGATAAATAGGGTACGAGGGGGGAGGGGGGGGGATAAATGTGGAGCTAGAATACATATATACAAAGTAGTAAATTTCATCTACGACACTACGTACATGTCCTTTAATTTCACCCCCCCTCTTAAATTACACGATTCTCTCATGCGAAGCTGTGTGAATGGTTCAGGCTTTAACACTTGACTTACTGGTGCAGAGGTGGGAGGCAGAAAACTGGAAGGGAGATGGGTAAATGAAGGTTTCAGAGGCCAGTATTCAAACATGGCCGGACTAAGTGTTGAAACTCGGAATAATTCTGAGATTTATGTGTAGTACAAATTGTATTCCTTTGGCTGCCAGCTAACTGCAGTGCTGGCCAGATGGAAAATTCTGCCCGACTATGTCACTAAGAACTCGCAAACGCCAGAAAGTGCTTCCCAGTATGTAAAAATGAGTGAAGTGTATGTTTTGTGAATGCATCTGCTTCTTAGAAAAAAGTGACTTAAGGAAATGTGTGTTTTAAGAATTCTTACAGTCTGAACCTAGGCTTTTTTATTGTGCTAATGTTCTAGAACTTAGAATCGTGATTTAAGATGCATCAGCCAATCAAGAATCGACACCTCATCTCTTCAGTCTGTTACATCACAGTGTAGCTGCACACCTTGCAGAAGCCTGTGGTGGGAGTAGATGAGTAAAGTTTCCATTTATATGTAATGCTGTACACATTTAATTGTCTTTGGTCCCTGTGATATTGACTAATAGGATTTTTATCTTTTTTTCAGTATTCGGAAGCGAGGATGGGAGATGACTGACCAGTTCTACAATTTAGTTGCTGTGTAGAAAGATCTTCATCTTATCGAATATTCTGGAAACATCTGAGAAGATGAGGTTGCTACGGAGACATGGACCCTTGAAACTGGCGGCGGTGGGCATTGTGTTTGTCGTCTTCCTCTTCTTCATGCACCGGGACGTGGCGACGGGGAATCAGGAGGACCCTTGGCTGAGGAACATCGTCGAGAGGAAGGATCAAATGTTGGACATGATGAGGGGGGCTGTGAACAATCTGCGGGACTCCATGCCCAAGCTTCAGATCAATGCTCCGGTGCAGCAGGAAGTCCAGGAGCCCAACATCAACGTGTGCCTGCCCGGCTACTACACCCCAGCCGAACTCAAGCCCTTCATGGAGCGGCCGCCGCAGGACCCCAACAGTCCGGGCGCCGATGGCAAAGCTTTCAAGAAGGACGTGTGGACGACAGAGGAGACCAAGGAGAAAGAGCGGGGCTATGATAAGCATTGTTTCAACGCGTATGCCAGTGAGCAGATATCTCTCCAAAGGTCCTTGGGGCCAGACAGCAGACCACCCGAGTAAGTATTTTCAATTCCCAAATTTGCTTGCTTCTGTCTGTTAAAGCCATCCAGACTTGTGAATGATTGGGTCTCCTTAAAGATGTTACTTTCCACTGAGAGGTCCCTAAAAGTAGATCATGCGTCATAGACTATTGTCTACTTGTTGCCGGGCTTCATCGTTATATGGTCACTCCTGACTCCAGTTAATCTGCCACCAAATCGGAAGCCAGCTAATGCTACAGTTCTTTTACCCACGACGCTATTGGAGTGGTTAGGTTACCGTATTAAATTTTGTTCTAAAATATTTGAGGCAGATAGTTTTCCATGTGACACGTGGTTCAGCAAGTCACCCTCTCTTAGTCTGCAGTTGGTAGGTTGTGGGAGTCTTATGCGTGGCGCTTGAACATGAAAACCTGAATTCAAGCTTTACAAGAAATGGACACGAGTGGTAGCAGTAATTTTTTAGCTTCAGTAGGGGACCTTAACCCATTCTCTTCCCAGCCATTGTAATGCTTTGAATCCCCCCCCCCTTCCACCCCTCCATCATAATGCCTTTATTCAGAACCTCCCCACGTAACCGCGATGTTACATTAATCAGAATTGGAGGATCAGAAAATCGAGGGTACCCAAAACATGTCACTATTTATAATCATCCAAAGAATTACAAAAGCTTAATGCCAGGTAGTTCTACTCCAGTTATTTCCAAATCCAGGTTGGATAGATCGCCTGGACCAGCATCCCTAGCTTACATTTGAAATGGCTACTACACTTGCAGCTCAACACATCCGTCCTTCGCGATCATGTTCAGTGCGCACAATCTCTGGGTTTAATAAAACGTGCCCTTCTGAAAAAAGTAACCCCCATCCATGGGTAAATTACAGATAAGTTGGAGGCACAGTAAACGCACCAAAAATAAAATCCATCACCCACTTAATTCTAAGTTGGCCACCAGTATGCTATGTCTACGAGTAGAAATTGTATAATTAGTGGGCTCAACCTCTGTCCCCTTTGAAGGCCACATCTCTCAGCAGCGTAAAGCGTGGCTAGTTCTTTACCAGACATCTTATAACCAGAGATGCTGGAATTCAAATCTGCAAGAACCAGAATACAGTGAGGAGATGATGGAGAGGTCAACTTACCTTTTGGACACAAAATCAGAACAGATGACAATAGTACAGTGGAAATCAGGTTTTCGAAACAAAAGGCAGAAGTAGCTTACAGTATTTCTTTTTTCAAGTCCATAGGAGGTCAGCAAAGATCTTGAACTGGCACAAGAGAGTGATCATAGGGTACCAAAAAAGTAGATTTGTAGTTTCATTTATAGTGCTGCAGTGGACAAGGAAATGGGTGAATCAGGTGGGCCGGGAACAAACATTGGTTCCAAATCCCAAGATTTCTGTTGCATACGCATTGGTGTGCTTTGATTCTTGTGGGTAAGTTAGAAGCTTCACTGTGTAATAATAGAATGTTCGTAGGTTATTTATACTGGGATGTGCAGTATGCTGGGACGGAGAGGAGTGGATGTATTATTGTGTACACCGCTGTGTTTCGCCGGTCTTGTGGGCTTTTCACTAATTCAGGAAACTATCAACTTTACAACTTGACTCTTTGATTCTTTGGTGGCCACTGTCACAACAGTTTGGATAGATTTTTTAAAGAGAGAAATTGTGCTCACTGGCATTAGCTCTTATGGCTGTCTGTATATCTAGAATACATTTCTAATTTCATAGATTTTCTGATGAACGTAAAAACAAATCACTTTATACTGATTAATAATCTGTTCAACAAGTAGAGTTGGTTGCCATAAGAGTCCAATCCCGTATGTGGGCATTAGTGCCTTAAAAATACTAAACTTACCCAGCTAGATATAGAGTCAAATCTTTCTGCCTTGCTCATCTGTTAACTACTTCAACATATTTAGAGTTTTCATATCTGAACATGGCTTTACGTCCTAATTGAAATCTCTTGAGTACTCAGGGTTTTGCATTTTTAATTAGTCAGGTTACATTTTGAAATAAAATTCCAGAACTAACTCATTATTACTGTGGACCAATTGTATTTTTTTTCTATTTATTTAGTTTTTACCTTTCCCCTAAAGATGCAAGTAGCATGCCATTCCCAAGCTTGTTCTATCCTAGGGTAGTGGTGTTTTTCCTACCAGTTCATCCTTCTCAGTTCAGTAGAACAGAGGAAATAAATCTCGGCACTTCTTGCCGGAAATATCTTACTAACTTGCCCTTTTTTTTAGTTGGTGTATACCGGTCTGGAAAAGTCGAATTTGCTTCCCGTTGTGCGCATGAACAGCTTTTGATGTTATGAGAGTCCAGGATCTATGAGAACCTTCAACTTATTGAAGTGCTTGACCCTAGTCGTTCCTTCACATACATTTTATTAAATCAAGAATGTAGAATCCAAAATGCCGAACATTTAGTCCTGTTTTTACCCCTTTGAGAATCAGAAGATCGACCATGACTGAAGAAGCCGTCTTACTGTGACAGTGCAAAAACGTGATGCGTGTGTACCACCCCGATGCACATAACCTCCTCTGCTTCCAGTTCCTACTGCACCCACCTTGGTACTGACAAACGGGTCACTGACGTGGATACCCCTAGCATTTGCAAGACCCTGAGCCAATATTGTTTGCTGGGCCCTTTATGTAGGTCCTCTAACCCATCCCATGGTCCCTCTAGCCTCCCTTGCCTCAGTCTCTACACAGTCACTTCCCTGGCATAGTCATTATCCCATTCTATTGTTCTCTCCATGCTTTCAGTGGTCCATTCATCATTTCTTCCATTTCACCCCATCCTCCCTTCGTTCATTTACTCTTTGTTCATTCATCCTCCCATTCTTGTTACTGTCACCCCCTCAGTGCCCCATTCTCCCTTGCCGTAGTCATTTTTTTTCCTCCTTTCCCGGCACCATTCTTTACCCCTTCAATTGGTGTCTTCATCTTTAGCCCATTTACCTTCCTCCCCCCCTTCCTTTGTCTCCTGCTCCTGTCAACCCCCAGCTCGGCTTTCCTTGGTTCGTTTATTCTCCCATTTTTTCAGTTCCCACATGGCCCCTTCCCTTGGCCTCTCCATTTTGAATTCTTCTCATTCTTATCCAGCCCCTTCCCAATGAGACCAGCCCTTGAACAAGATCAGTTGAATCCAGAGGCAAAGATAGGTGCACAACTCTACAATGCCTCTGGAATACAGGGCCAGGGCTTCTGTAACAGTGGCACTCGGAGTACAGGGCCTGTAATAGTCCCAACAGCAGAGGGTCCCCAGACTACCCGTATGCACTCAACCAGGCACCCCGGCATAGGCGAGTTGGCCATAACCCCATAAATCACTCCCTTTAGCTCCTGCGCAGAAGCGGGGAATTCAGACTAGGCAGCTCCACATCTATCCAATATTTTAGCACCATGCTGACCTCTGTTACAGCCATGAGAGGCAGCGGGACGAAGCTAGAAGCTCTGCAGGATGAGCCATGTGGTGCTAGGCCTCAGCAGGGCTCACAAGACTGGAACTGCAGACCTCTGCTCCAGAGCCCTGCAGAAGTGAAGCATCGACCGTAGGGAAGGAGGTAATGGGACCGTTGAGACCATAGATCTCCGGGGTCCCCTGCAATAAAAGAGAAAAACTGAACATATGTGTTGTAATGTGCCCTTTTGGATGGTCAATTTACCCCCCCCCCACACACACACACTGTTTGCTGCTAGAGGCTGTGGTAATTGATCTGAAAGTGTGCTGGGTCCTGATACCCTGGCCCCATTAACAGTGCTCTTTACCTTAAACTGTAAATGTTAATTGGTACACCCAATTGCCAAGTACTTTTACACCAATGTAAGGCCCTAGTGTATGATACCGATGGTACCCAGGGCAGGGACGTAAATGGGGCACCAGGGCTGCAGCACTTATTGTGCCACCCTGAGTGATCCGAGTGAGACCAAAGGCTGCAGGTCTGCCATGTCAGCCCTGCACAAGCAGCTTGCCTGCTAGAGTGCAACCCTGCACACTCCATGTGTGACCGGCTCACTTCACTGCATTTAATATGTCAGCCACACCCTAAGGTATACCTCCTATAGCCCAGGAGGCATGGTGCATTATATTAAATGTGTGGAAATGTATGTGCAAGCATATTGCCCTGTGGTAGCATGCCAAATGTAATTATACCACAAGTGACCGACCATCCATAGGATAACATGAACTGGACAACCCCAGATGTCTAGCTCCATTATGGGACGTTCGATTTTCTTCATGTTTGGTATCTAGCACAGTGTTTTTTAACCCCGGACACAATGGTGGTATCGAGGATTAAACAGTATGTACCTAGGTGGCACTTTCGACAGTGCCCACCAAGTTAACCCAGTGCTCTCCTGCCTTGGCGGGCTTTTCTAAGGGTTTACCGTCAAGACAGAAGTCTGACCTCATGCTGGGAAGTGAGTGCCACTCCCAGAGACAAAGACCTGTGTGCGCAGGAGGTGACTCCTCCGCCCACACAGAATGGCTAGTGAATGGACCATCACAGCGGCGAGCCTCAAAGGCTTCACCTGCACTGTTGGACAAGGAAACTTGTCCCCCACTCCAGGACAAAGGGTTCCCCTGCCCCAGGCACTTTTTTCACGGGCAGGCAGGAAAATTAGCTTTGCAGGAGGCGTACACCTTGACAAGGCTGATCACACCTCTAGGGTGTTGCAGCTGAGGTGTACGACTGAGGATGGTTTGGGCCATCTTGAATTTAGCCTAAAAAGCAGGTTCTGACTAGTTTTAGTGACATACCGCCACTGGATATGGTCATTACTGGTGCGGAGTAGCCACAGGACTAGGTGCCTATCGGCTACTATTCCTCACACCCACAAACACCCCCTAAATCCAGGATTTAAGGGCACCCCAGACACCAGTATCTTACATTCGATGTGATACCAAGAAGAGACCCCTTTCCACAACAAGGCAGGACTCCACGAAGAGAAGCGCTAAGCTCTGCACCTGTTGCAGCCACCCGGCACCTGCTGGACTTCGACTCGACCAAGGCAAGAGGCCAGTTCCAAAAGGAAGGGGAACCCCTCTGCAATCTCCAGACTTCACAAGAACTCCCTTGTGCTAGAGGAACTAGTCCCCTGCAGTCGGCAGGCACAAACCCCTAATTCCACTACCTTGAAGTATTGTCCGCAGAGCCTTCCGCTGTGGCTGCTCAAAGTCCCTGGGCAGGTGGCTTCTAGGGAAGTGTAGAGCCGACCCTCAGTGAGGCTCCGCTTTCTACACTGCTCCCCTGGTTCTCTGGAAGATGATTTCCTCAACCGCAGTGCTTGCAGGTACCAAAGCTTGTTGGTGGTCAGTCCTACTACTACCGGATTTCCTCGATGCTCTAAGAGGAGAGTTCCATCTGCACAAATGACCAACCACCCCAGTGGCGCCATCGTAAAGATCCTCCATTTGTTTTCACCCTCTCTTGGCACACCTGACAGCACCTTTGGCTGCGGATCGAATCAGCACCACGGATAGCTGAAAGCACCTCTGCACCCACGTCCCCTGAGCCAGGTAGTCGATCCTCCTGGAGACGCCTAGTCCAGGGCCGGCTCCTTGCTTGAGTTCCAATTTTTTTTGCTCAACTCGACTTGCAAGTACCTTTTGGCTAAGGTAGCCATTTAAAGACCGCAAGTCTGATTGACAGCTCCGTTTGACAGCTAAAGTTCACCTCTGCACCCCACTCCCCTGAGCCAGGTAAAATTGTGCTAGCTGTTGTGAACTGGTCTAGGGACTCACAAGACCTTAACCCCGAGTGGGTTCAGTTGAACTCACTCTCTAAGTACCCGATTGCATATATGTGTTTTTTCACTTGACCGCAACGTTAATGTTTTACACTGCGAAGTACTGATTTATTTAATGCTTGAAATTTTTTAACTCCAGTTATCCTGCTTGTATCGATTTCATTTTGGTGTCTAAACATATATAAAAATCTGAGCTATTTTTATAAATTGATGTCGGATTTCTCTTGAGTCATGTCAATTGCTTATCGTCGATGTTGGTGATGTGAAATCCTTAACACATGTTCCTCTATGTAGCCTGTCTGCTCTTTGCCACTCTACCAGGACTGAGAGAAGGTGTCCTGAGAGAGTACCCGGGGTCCATCTTTCTGTTTTGTGCTAGTATTACATGGTAAGGCATCCCCTGCCAAACCACAGACTACTTTCACCTTGCAACAATATGATTATGGAGAGAGGAGACATAGGAAAAGTGAGGGAAGAAACACGAGCAAACAACAATGGCAGCCTCGAGCTCTGTCCCCCTCACCCAAGTTTCCGCCTACTCCGCTCCTTGGTTGACTTAAATGCACAGGTTCGGCTCATCCCTATGTAAGGATGGGCCTGGCCTATGGTATCTGTGAGGATCAGTACATACCAACCATTACTGCCAAATTACCATCTATCACATTCCTTTATGATTGAAGGTTGCGCCTCCCCAACTGTACCTAGCAGGACAGATTTATTAGGCAGGCATTTATCTACCCTGATGACTTGGAAGTGCTAAGATGAAATATATAAATTAAATTGCAATCAAATGGAAGGATGTTTTGAAATCTTTAACTTAAATCGATCATTTTGCTTGTACAAATAATACTGATGACGTGAAAGTCTGAGCACTAAGGCAGCTAGGATGCCCACCCTACTGTGCTGCTGCTGTCACTCATGTCCTAGATTCTAACAATGACCTCATTTAATTACAGGAGAGGTTTATTTTATGGAACCACTCGAAGAGTCGAGTGAGCTTTGAAAGGCAGAAATTGATTTAGAAAGAAGATGATTAAAAAACCCCTGTAAAATAACATTGATGGTTTTGGGCATGAAGAGAGAAGCATCCTCCAGAATCCGCCGCAGCCCATGCAGGTAAGAGCGGTGGGGCCGGGTGGGGGGGAATTTCGACAGACGATGACGAGGGAAAATTAATTATTTCTTTAATTTTCTCTCGTGGTCGTCTGTCGAATCCCCCCCCAACCCGGCCTCACCGCTCTTACCTGCACGGGCCGCGGCTGTCCAGGATGCCTGTCTTCAGAAGTTGGTAAACATTAAACTTTGCTGTTGTAAAAAGATAGTTTCATTATTGGCATGTCTGAAGGTTTGATATCATCAAGATTGCTTGTGTTCTCTTTTCAGATTTTACCATTAGGAACTAATAAATTGTGCTTTGCCTTAGATCCTGTGTAGAGTAGACCTGGCTAAGGAGTCTGCTATGGAACAAGTCCGTTTTGCAGTTTCTTTACTGTGTAACTAATCAGAGACCTCTTAAGACTTGGACAAAGTAAGCATTTGGCCAAAGCCGCAACTTTCAAAGGGGCCCCTGGTGAAGTGATCTTTCTTCCACTCAGTTTAAAAAAAAAAACTCTCTCTGCTTCGCTCTCTACCTCTGACTTCACTACCCAGTGTCATTTTTAGGAATTTTGGGATCCTAAGAAAGACTTTCAGCTGTTTATGTGTGAAGGTTAAGGTATAATTCTATATTGTTTGGCATCATGTGGGCTTAAATTAGCAGAAAATGGGTAATAGAATTCTAACTTGTTCTGAACAGGGGGTCCTAAAACATTCCTTTCCCAGGGCCCAGAAAATCCTTAAAATGAAACTGTGGAACTTGGATGAATTAATTGTGCTCCTGTGTTCTCTCCCAAGCGTAGAACGATTTATCTTCCATCTCCTCAAACAGCGCCACCCCAGAACAGAAGAGGGTTCTGTTGTTAACAGATATTTAAAAAACGTGATTTTGTGTGCTTCCAGTTATGTTGCAATCAAAGGGAAAAATGTCCATTTATCCGTTTGGAGCAGCTGTAGTGCCAGCTATGGATGCTTTTCTTCACTTACAACTTTCTACATGCCTCACAACCTCCCTTCCTCCTCTGAAAGGACCACCTTCTTCATCTCTTTGTTGTCAAAGCAAATTAGAAAGAGGCGGTTGGAGTTGTGATGGTGAAGTTTTTTTACTTATTTCGCTTTTTTTTTTTTCTTTAAACCAATCTAACACCTAACTAATGTGAACCAACTTGTTTCACAGTACAATCGTTCTGGTGACTGGGGCCTTGCAGTCCCATCAATCTGAGTCGGGTTCAGTTCAGAGACTTAAATGTGTGACAGCTAACCATGGTGCAAAACTAGCATTCCATCCCATCAAGTCCTAATTTTCCTTTTAGTGGCTCACCCTGGACACAGACTTGAAGAGCGCCAAACTTTGTGTCAGTGAAGCCTAGGCTTATGAAAGTCAGAGTAGCAGAGTACTGAAAGAGAGGAGCTTTCAGTAGCGGCTGGCATGTCCCCAGAGTGGTGAGGTACGTTGCACATTTAAAAAAAACAAATATTAAATTAAAAGCGCTTATCTGCGAGTGCGACGTCCTCATTGATGGTCTTCTCTCCTCGACGCAAGCAGGCTCCAAACTTCCAAGCCAATCCTGGAACTGCTCTCACCAGCATGAGAGCAGCTGCAGGATTGGTGGGAGCGGCCTCTATCCGCGCTCAGAGGAGCACTAAAGGCTTTTGCTTTCACTAACCCAGCTGTCTTAAGACAGCTGGTTTACAGAAGTTTAAAATGTGCATGTGTGGCTGGCCGTCACTAGATAGCTGGCAAAAAGACATGCGCACTTTAAACTGAAAGTGCCCTGCTCTCTCTGCTGCTGCCATTCAGCAGCACCCTGCCCCCGTCCTGACGCTCCGTTTGGGACAGGGTGACGAAAAATAAAATGGTAATGAATTAACTTCATTACCATTTTATTTTTCGTCTCTGGGGGCACTTCAGTGGGGCGATCCTCCTCCGCTTAAAACAGAGGAGCCGCCTCTGGGAGCTTTGGGTGACCTGGTCCAATGCTGTCATTTGCAAATGGTGGAAGAGGCAATGAAACAAGGGTGGTGGATATCACTCCAGCTCGTTTGTGTGAAAGCCGACCCTACACCCAGCTGGCTGGAATCAAATCTTTTGCATAATGCTTAAAAGGGGAACTTGCTCTTCAAGTTTTACAGGTGTGACCGTGCAGAGCTAGGTCCGAAATTTCCCTTCGATGTAAATCCCTATCATCATCATCAAAAACATTATTACGATCACCTGGATCCAAAAAGTACACACAGCAGAGGTATAAAAAACAAAATGTAAAATTGAGATTAAAAGTTTTAAGAGCAATTTCATTAGGTAAATGTGCAAAATGCGAGAGACAGCGATTTTTAGCAGAGGAAAAGTGCTTCATACAAGTTTCTTCCCTATAATTATTTAAAACCAATTTCATTAGGGAAATGTGCAAAGAGGCAAAATACAGTAATTCTTAACGAAAAAGGTGCTTCATACAGGTATCTTCCCACGCCTGATCCACAGTGCATACCAAAATCTGGAGAGGCCAAAGACCATTGGTCTACGGGTATCGGTACACAATAGTCTCAGTACATCGAGATAATGGCCCGGACCAACAAGTCTACACAATGGAAATATCAATTTTTTCCTCAGTGATGAGTAATGAGGGCAGAAGAAAAGTAAATGGACAATAGATTCTGGACAGGCCTTACATGCAGGGCACAGATCATCCTGTAAAGCACTAAAACACCACTTGAAACAAAATAATCTTGTGGGCAAGGTCTTGTAGCGGAACTGTAGGAAGAGTTTACATGCCATCGATGGGGTAATTTCGTCAATAGTTGGCTCAAACAATGGAATGGATTTAAAAGTCAAAAAGTCTTTTGTCAAACCTATCGAGGATTCTACTAAGTCCATTGCAAGCGTTTTTTCCCAATACAGTTCTTTCAACTTCACCCTCGAGATTTGCAGCATGTTTTCCGGATTGGACCAGAAGGTCTCCATCCCCAGTCTCCCCAATAGTTCACGTAGACAGATGAACCACCTGATTGATGTTGCCTGGGGACATTTTAGGAGATCCTTCAAAGCCTCTAGATAGGTCTCCAACTCTTCCACTGTCCATAACCTAAACCAAAACATTAGCAATTTACAGTTCATCTTATACTTTAGCTGCCTATGTGCGAGATCTAAGTAAAGAGGTTTCAGAGGGGAGCTAGCAGGAAGATCGACCAGTGATCTTAGGAAGCGGTTTTCTACAGTGGTTAGGGAGGATTGGTTGCCCGTGCCCCATAGCTCGGCACCATAGAGTACCCCTCCCAGAACCTTGGTATTGTAGATTTCAAGTGCAGGGGCAATTTGTCGAGATACCGTCTTCCTATGTATTTTGCTGATATGGGCACATTGATGAATTAGTTGTAACTTTGCCTTTTCCATATGTGGACCCCAGTTAATGGATGAGGTCAGGCGAATGCCCAAATAGTCGAAAACTTCTACTTGTTCCAACTTAGTGCTACCAGCCCACACAGGTCTAGTTATTACTGTATTTCTTCCTTTGTTAAAAATCATAAACTTGGTCTTTGTCTCCTTAAGAATCAAACCCCTATCGTCGCAGAACCTTAAAAAATCATTTAGGAGTTGTTGAAGACCTTGTGGTGATTTAGAAATTAAAAGGGTATCGTCTGCAAATAATAGTGCTGGCACTCTTCTCAAGCCAATTTTAGTAAATCCCTATCCCTATTCTTGAGCGTTTGGTTAACCTTTGGCATGTCAGGCCCCTAAAGATATAGGTGAAGTCTGGCAGCTTCTTTCTGTGGTGCCTCAAAGGCATTCAGCAGCATGGAATGGTTGGGGCGTTCTAGGGGCGGTTGGATTCCAGTCAGGCCTACAGTCTGAGTTCTGGTGCTGGTAGTAAACTGCCACAGGGCGGTACATCTATAGAAATAAAAGGGCACAGCGCGGACTAGCTGGCAACGTCTCCAAGGAACAAGGGAGAGGTTAGCCTGAGGTGGGGAAGCTACAGAAATATAGTGTTAGCCATTTTCAGACAAAAGCTCTTCGAGGAGAGGAGGACTCCGCAGGCGTGATGGACAAGTTGCAGAAAGCAGACACTTGAGGGCTTGAGACCGAATTGTTCTGTTAGGCGGGGTAAAAGGTGCTTTAACAAAATGTTGCTGTTTCTAAAGAGACTGATCAATTCCTCATCACCTACTACTGCATACTGGCTGTGAGGCAGACTGGGGGACTAAAGTCGAAGGTTTCATTTTGAATTTGCTCTCTACTCATGATAGTCTTCTAAGTAGCAGCTGCTACTGGAACATTATTGCCTCATTTTCATAAATTTGTTCTATGTCACACGTTCATTTTTCTTCAGGATGGAGGTGTGCTTTAGAGGCAAGGTTCCTATGGGCAAACATAAGGGTCAAGATTCCAAAACCTTATGCAAAAGATGCGGGGGGATATGTTCAGTTAAATTGCATTGTGTGGGGTGGTATGCCATGTTCATTTATCAGGCCTTCTGGGCTTGTCTCGTGAATCTTCATCTGCTACACACTGCAGGCCCTGCCGCCTCTGCATAGGTTTAACCCCTTCGGTGCTTATGACGAGACCAGCTCGTCATGAGTCACAGTGGAGCTGTGCTCATGACGAGCTGGTCTCGTCATAACAGTTGCGCACCGCTCACGCGTGATTAATTCCCCGCCTGTGCGGGAGAATTAATGAGTGGGCGGGTTTGTGACGAGACCAGCTCGTCATGAGCACAGCTCCACTGTGACTCATGACGAGCTGGTCTCGTCACGAGCACCACGGCGCCGCATTCACCCCCCCGCCCCCCGCACCCGTGGGGGAATTACCCCCGCAGCGAAGGGGTTAAGGAGGGATCAGAGGCCAACGGGCTGGAAAATGGTGATACAACAGGGTGTATTTGAAAGGCACACGATCACCTCCAGGGACAACTTGGAGCTGAACAAACGTTTGTAAATCAACTCAATGGTATTGATTTTATTGACCTTGGAAGGTCAAACGGCTCAGAGGACACGTTGGGATTTGAACCTGTGATCATGAGATCAAATTGATTACTGCAGTGGGATGCATTTGTTCAGTGAGCTAGTGAGCTACCAGACTTGAATTTTTTTCTTTTGGTGTTTGCATGTGCAGTATTGAGTGGTGAATCATGGTTGAAGAAGTAATCAGGGAGTAGAAATCACTAGGTCATCTGTTTCATCGGTAAAACTGACCCAATTAAATTGTCCTAGTCCTTCTGCTCCACCACCTCAATGGCTTTATATACCGAAATTGGTTCAAAAATGGTCTATCGACCGAAAATGTTTTCTCTAATGATTGAAAAAAGCAGTGACCTGATCTACAGAAATGCCGTTGTTCCGTCAGTGATGTGAACTTCGTCCTGTTGCAGGTGCATTGAGCAGAAATTCAAGCGCTGCCCCGCTCTCCAGACCACCAGCGTCATCATTGTGTTCCACAACGAGGCCTGGTCCACGCTCCTGCGGACTGTGTACAGCGTGCTGCACTCCACCCCGGCCATCCTGCTGAAGGAAATCATTTTGGTGGATGACGCTAGTATTGATGGTAAGTAGCGCAGTCATCTCTGTGCCTTTTAATAATGACCATAAACACAGGTCTCTTTTCTCACTCTTGGTCCCCCTTTCTTTAAAGGGCCTATCCAGTGTACAAAAAAGCACAGTTTTGTCTATTCATGTATCTCTAACAATAAACATTATAGAAGTTTTTTAGGTCGAGCCTAGAGTAGCGCGCAAGCGCTGCTCTGCGAGACTTTATGTAAGGGGCTTTAAAAAGCTGACCACACACTCGTGCACAATGGCCTTTTCCGTGCGGTTACCCGCACGGCCGCCATCTGTTTCCAATTATCGTGCCCAGACGCGGGCGCGATAATTGGAAACACATGGCCGTGCGGGTAACCGCAAGCAAAAGGCCATTGTGCACGAGCGTGTGGTCAGCTCAGCAGGCTGCCGCGCTCGCTCGTTCCTATTACTAAGGCCTTTCCTTACTTCCCGGGCCTTTCTTTTCCCTTTATATTCAGCCTAGTTTGTTTAATTCCGCTTCCTCCCTTACCCAGCCTGCAATGCCCGACCAAGCTCCTCACCCTATGCCCGTCCCCGGCTCTCTCCCACGCCCGCTGTTGGCGTTGCCTCCGCTTCTCCTCCGAGGCGTTGGTTCCCTTCACACAAGATGGCGGATCCCGGTGTCCCCCTGGCCACGTCAGTCTCGCGCGACGGACTCTGGGTAGAAACAACGCTCTTCTGCCACCCCCGCAGGCTCAGCTGCAGGGTCGGCAGCCTCGTAAGAGGCGGCCACGTTGTAAGGGTGACCTTTAAAAGCAGTAATAGTAACAAAAGATCTCTAAGAAAAAGAATAAACATTTAAAATAAATAATTAAAATACTATGTCGTACTAAGCTCAATTTAGCTTTTTAATTGTCTAAGTATTCCTGCAGTGACTTCCACTTAATATTGTTTGTTTGAATGTTTCTATACCTTCAAATACTTCAACTTTTGAAGATGAACTGAAGAAACATGATTGTGATTTGTTCTTTTTACAATGTCGTTTTTCAAGATCGGTATTTCTTATGACAGGCGATTTTAGTTTAATAAGGCCACTTTGTAATTTTGATGAAGCAATACAAGACAAGACCAACTGCTAATGTATTGAATACCAAACTCTGCTTCAGCGCTAGGGAATATTTCTGGTAGAACCAACCAGGAATTGTTGACCTTAATTCAGCATATTCTAATAAATCTTAATGGTCCAGTGTCAAGTGATAGTCCAGCTGTAGTGACATTTAGAAATGGAAAACAACTAGCCCCTATCGACTACTCATTAGATCAGTTTAATCTAATTAAAGTGGTCGATCGTGGAGCCAGTAATCACCTGGCAATGGAGTTAACTTTAAGGGGAAAACATACAAAAAACAAGCATTGGCATAGCCAATAGGTCTCGCCTTTGGGACCTTATAACTGTTTAGCCATGCAACAGTTGCTGTTGCAACAAGGATATTTTGCTGCATAACTAACTACTTATAAGTTCCCAAAAGCGAGACCTATTGGCTATGCCAATGCTTGTTTATGTCAGCTGGGGTTTTGAGCTCTGTAGTGACATCATTCACCATATGGCCTCTTTAACAAGTGCTCCCATTTTTTTGGGCTGTAGGGTTCTCCACTTTACACGTTTCATCAAGCTATTGCACACAAACTTTCCTTCTGTAAGTGAAACCCATTTTCCTCCAATCTCGTGCATAATCTTAATACTCCTGTTGGCTACTTCAGCTTTTTGCAGTCTCGTGCGGCTTGTTACTTGTACTATTCCCCCATTGGACAGAGGCTCGCTTTGCTGCTTCTGTAAACTGAAATTTATCTAAAAGCCCCAAATGTATCTCCTTTTATTTAACAGGCACTTTTTCACCGCACCCTAGAGGTTACCAGTTCTAGTTGAGAAGTGGGGGGCAGGATTACTGAATGAAGGGCTGTTAATGAACCTGGACTGGAGGGCGGTTTGACGAGACACCTGGGTGTCAGTACATTAATCAAAATCTCATGATGGCCAATCTTGGTTCAAGTAGGCAAGAGACACACTGGCTAACACCAAAGAAGGGCTGCTATCATCATGAATGAAAAGAACACAGCCCTCTTATTCCTCGGCTTGTTAGCAGCCCAGGACACAGGGGACCATGACATACTGCTGAGCAGACTGAAAGTTTGAGGAGGAATCTCTGGCTCCACCTTTGAATGGATTTGGTCTTACATTCCTAATTTTATCCCACAGGTCTAACTTGTGTCAAGTGAATTGTACCCTCGGAAGTGATCCCTGGAGGTCCCAGCTGCCGTTCCTTCCATGCTTCAGCTCCCGGAGCAGTGCAGGTGCACCACTACATGTGCACTGATGACATTCAAAACAACTTTCAGTGAGAAAATAGGCGAACAAACCGGCTCATCACCTTCACCTGTCTTCGACCATTTATTGTTCTGGATGAATGAAGTTTCCTTAGACTGAACGGAGCCCAATCTGGAATAATGATTATGGGACGCCATGATGCCACTTCTCTGCTTTTTTGGTGGCTTGCAAGTGTCTGGGCACCCCTTATTCTGTATTGAAAGTTGAAAACCAGGGAGTTTTATTCAACTTTGAACTCTCCTTCGTTCTTTCCATGGGCCAGTGCAGTCATCAAGGGCATCAATTGGCAGTGCTCTGGAGAATGATTCTACTCCTCAAAACCAACCACTGAGTATGGTTTACAAGAGCGCGTGTGTTGGCCCGGTGAGAATATGTGCCATCGTTTACACCGGGCTCCTCCGGAAGATCATAGATAGGCTTCATAGTCTCAAGAGCCAAGCGGCTAGAATAGGTCTAAATTAGGCCTTGGCAAAATCTGTATTAAGCAAATATGAACTCCCTTAATTACCGATTACAGGGTTTCAAACCGATTGAATCATTTTTTGGTTATTCCTTTTTGTTTAATAATCTTCCTCTGAATAAGGGGAAGAATGTAAAATGATGAGATCTGTGCAAGTGGTGTGTGCAGCTGGTGCAAGATGTTTTCTCCTCTAGTGAGTCACCTTCCAGCCAGGATCTAGCATGATTTTTGAGGTATGCCCTAGGGTACAATTTTCCCACTACCCACCAACCAAAGGAATTTCACAGAATTCCACATTTTTCACTGAGGAAATATTTATTCATTTCTTCCCCACCTCCCTGAGATGGCGCAGCTCCATGAAAGCTGCCTTGGTGGCACACTGTTGTGCCCCAGTGGCTGCAATAATAAAGTGCCAAGTTCTTTGACCCAAGGAGTTTTGTGCAATGGACAGCATCCTGGTAAATCTGTGGAAAGCTGGCCATCCTCTACAGAAACCTGTGCTTGATGATAGCTCAGCTCAATGAGCCTGCAGATGAAATAACCATGGAGCGAGATCCCTGGGAGTCGAGCGACCCAGCCTGGAACTAAAGTCTAATGGTGGAACCAATCTACACCCAATTCAGGAAAGACCTGAAAATCGAGTTGTTGCTTTGTGCTTGCAATTAAAACTCATTTCTCTTGAGGCAGTGGTTGGTAAATTTTGGGCTGGGACTCTCCCATTTCAAATTGTGCTTTAATTGCCCCCTTTTTCTTCTCTATTCTTTCGTTTTTCTTGTATCTCTCTGCGCAGAATTAACTACAAGGAGCCCTAGAGCGCTAGGTAAGGACTCCAAATACATAATACAACCTATATAAAGCCTCTATGAAGCCATTTGTGCCATGTTCAGTCAACCTAGAAACTTTGTATAAGCTCTAGTTCCATAGTTAATCTAGATGAACCGAAAGATCTTGCTGGATCCAGTCATCTGACTTGACGCTCAACCAGACTTGTGGGGCTAACCGGCCCAATCATATGTGATACCGAGCTCAGCGGACATGCCAAATGGCACTTACCACCAGTCCTACTCGTGCCATCAAGACATGCTTGCCAACCAGTTTTAAAAGCAAGTCTGTGCAAAGCTTTTATCCACCAGCTAAGTTTGCAAAGTTCCAAATGTTTGCCCTTCGTGAAGTTTTCCAGTTAAGCTTCACAACATTTTTTTCTGCTTTGCAAAATCCTCCTCACCGCATCGTGAGACCATTTTAACACTAGCTAAACTGAGCTATGTTGGAGAATGTGTGCAGGACTTTTCTCTGCAGGTATACCTTATGCGCAGGTTTTCTGAATATCCCAAATGAATATTTATGAGGTGAATTTACATGTGATGCGTTTCACTGGAAGGAAATACCATATAGGAGGCTCATTTTCAAAAGCAAACTATGTTGCTCCGCCCAGCTTTACCCAAAGCCTTAAAACCCCTATCATTGATCAATCGCTAACCTCTTTCTATCGGTTTGGTGAATGCCAGTTATGGTGACTAAAACGCAGGCAATAAGTTGCTGCACTTCTGTGTGCCACACTTGAAAGCGCGCATTTTGGAGGAGGTACTTTCCAAGAGCTTAGATTGCAGGATTTAGGCCGAGTCCCTCAGTTTCCAGTAGCAGGGTATTGTCGAGGAACTGGCTGGGCAAAATTGTAAATGTCGTCTCACTTTTGGATGCTTTCCAAGAACAGCAACTGGGGTGGGGGGGTTGTGTGTTCGTGTTTTTTTTTTTAGGTCGAGCCTGGGCAGCGCATGTGCTGCTGCGAGGCATGCTGTGTTGGAGTATGGACTTGATGCCCCGCCCACTCTCCGCCCATATTTTTAATTGGCTTGTCATTGTCGATTGTAAACGCTGGCCTCCGATTCATTATTAGGCTTGTTAGTCCCTCCTTGGTACCGCCTTGTCTGCATTTGTTACCTCCCATAACGACTGGACCTTTTACTTGTCTTGTTACATGGCCTGCTTTATCTTGGCTGTGAGCACTATTTTGTTTAATTATTTGCCCCTATTCCACCCACTACGTCGTGCTTTTATTTTATTTACTAATGGCGGTCCGTTTTAACTATAGCAGCTGTGTTTATTTTTTATTTTATTTTAGCAGCGTGTTCCGCTTTAAGTATAGTGGCGGCGCGTACTTATTTATTTAAATTTTTTGTTTGTTTGTTTACTATCACCCATGTGCGGTTTCACATTCATGGAGGCTGCGCCCCTTTCTTTAAACAAGCTGCATCTAAAGAAAGGTGCGCAGCCGCTATTAAAGTGAAAGCGGGGCATGGGCACTTTTACAGTAAAAACCATCTGTTTGTCAACTTGACAAACAGATGCTTTTTTTGTCAAAGCGCCCTATGCCGCGGTTTCACTTTAATAGTGGCCGCACACCTTTCTTTAGATGCAGCTTGTCTAAAGAAAGGGGCGCGGCCTCCATGAATGTGAAAGCGTCAGATGGGCGCTAGTAAACAAATATTTGCAATGCAATAAGTCTCACATTTGCAAGAGTTTAAGCTGTTTCATCGCCAATAGCGCAAACTCTCGTAAATGCGAGACCTATTGCATTGCAAATGCTTGGGGTTTTTTTTTTTTTTTTTGGGTGGGTGTGTGTGTGTTATACTGTCTCTCTCCCCAGGTAACATGTTGCGATTGTTTCCAGTTAGTTGTGCAATAAATGGAGCACATCTTGAGCTATGCCACCAAGATGGCGCACTGAGTTAAATGCTGGCTTCTGATACCCAGTAACATCTAGAGGTCACGATCCTTGCACCGTCAACTCAGTCCTCTATCGTACATTGGTCGGTAAAATATATGTATCATTTATTTGGGTAATAATGACAACGTTTATTCAAAGCGTTTAGAAATGAGAGTAGTGTGATATGAAGTAGAATGTAAATATTTTTGTTATCTTGTAATATTTATGGCACAGGTTTAGCACAGAGAAAGTTACAATGTTCAAAGGAACAAAACAAAATATACAGAAACAGCCTCTCCAAGACGAATGCAAAGCGCCAACTCAACGAAAACAAAAAAACAAATGAAAGAAATTCAAGACCTATTTCAGATTCTGTTTTTGGATCAGAATCAGACTTGCTAAAAATCCAGAGGTCTGCTGGGATGGGGGTCCCGCTTAAAAAAAACGTTGCCCTTTCTGTGTGCCCATTCCTTGGGGATGCATGACTCTGCCCACACCTTGGGAGGCCTCGAGGAGCGTAAGGACATCTTCTAGGTCAGGTAGTAATGGATTCATGTGAATTTTGAATGATTGTGACATTTCTGTCTCTTTTTGGCATCTTTCAGTAGGTCTGGCAGACAACCACAGGTTGCAGAAGTCCCTAGTATCAGCCTGTGCACTTTCCAATGAGGAGTGAGATGCTTTTACGTCAAAGGTTTCTGGTCCTAGCGCACAGAACCAACAACCTTCATGCATTGGGCAGACTCAACAGCTGGAACCTCCAAAAGAGGATGTTCAAAATTAGCGTAATTAGCTTTCACCTAGTTACATTAAATTTTGGGCAGATTACATATAATTATGTGAAATGTGTGACACGAGGATGCATTTCACGCTAAAAAATAGCATGAAAAACACAAGTGCTGTGAGGGGGGAAAAAACAACCGCTCATGTTACGGTTGTTTCCGTGCTCCTGCTCTATAATTTTACCATGAACTGGGGTGTAATTACGTGAAATGGCATAATTACATGGCATGCCATAATGGTAAAAGTTTGGGAATTTTGCATGAAATGAAATTCCCAAAATGATGCATATCACGCCAGCGTTACTCAAATCCCCCGCCCATGTTCCTCCGCCTCGCCCCTCCACCTGCCTCCTCTCGAGCAGCCTGGGCTCGCCGTTCAGCAAAGCCGGCTGACGCTTGGTTGCCCGGCTGGTTTAGGGCAACCTGTGTTCAGGAATCAACGTGGTGGCATCTCTAAAAGTGAAAACATGTTTATAAGTCCCTGTTGTGTGAACCACCAGCCCTGCAGCTTTCCGTGTAAACCGATTCAGTTCTTGTTGACAGTGACAGGCTGCATGAGGAAAATCCCACTCTAGGCTTCTTTGAGCCACCCTGCCCCCTGGGCTCCTTCAGGCTTCCCAGCTCTCTCAGTGATGCAGCGTGAGAACAGAGGAAGTGGCTAATGCCCCTCTTCCCGAGGAGGACAGCGAAGGGGCGGGAAGATTGCTAACCTTGTGTTTGTTATAGACCCCATCACTCACAGCAGAATCATGTCTCTGCTGCGCCTGCGCTCGACAGTAAATAAAACGGACCCAGCATGCAGGGGAGGAAACTAAATGCACCAATGAGGCCATCTATTAAAACGAAATCTTCTTCTCTAATTAGGTGGGGGGGGGGGGGGGCATAAGGACATGCTTCAGAATGTATGTTAGTTACACCTGAAAGTTGTGCAAAGGTTCAGTAATTAACAAAAAGCTTGACCATGAGTGGAAACAATTTAAGGATAAGAAACCCTGGAAAAACCACTGCGGACAGTGTCAAAGTCATTACCTTACCAACTTGCTACAATGGGTGGTCTTCACTCTAGTGATTGGTCCAACCCCCAGGGCTCACCAAATTACTGGTATATGAATCCAATGTGTAGGAGCCAGGGGCCTTCTTTTGCCTCCCAACACAACTTAACCACCAATCTTCAGATTTGCCGAAAGCCTGTCTCCAGACTTCATCAGTAGATCCCCGTCTGTTGCTGGAGCCCATGACCGTGCCCCATGGGGCTTCTTGCCGGGGAGCAACTTTTCCAGTTGATGGAAGCTTGATGCAGGAGCAACTGATGACGCCGAACCCCTTTATAATAAGCTGAATTAAGTTACAAAGCAGTCATTGTGCAGGGATTGGTACTCTGTGAGGTCAAAATATGTTTGAATCCAAACACAAGGGAGGGACGCTTGAAAATGTCTGGTGGAACTCATTGTGGTGGAGCATGTTAGGATCAGTCGAGAGCCTGCCATCCCTCCTCCCAGTTTGATTCACACAGGTCATCGAAGATGTCAGATACAACTAGTGGCCATTGAGCTATATGTTCTATGAGACAGGGTTGAGTGGATGCTCCAACATTATTTGCAGCTCTAGCCCTTCAGCTTCCTCCTGAAGTGCTCTTCTCTACAGGTGCAGCTGGAGCCGGCCGCCCTTCCCCGAACAGAGCTACCTTTGAGGTTTTTTGGCAGCGTTTGCCTGCTGCAGCTCCAACTCATTTTGGCCAGATTAGAGAGATCTAGTTTCCGCAGAACAGTGAGCCTGTGAGAAAGGGGCCTTATTCAAGCCGTCCTCTCAACCTACCGGCTTGTGCCTGAAAAATGCTCTCCATTGCCTCCGCTGTCCCTTAGTGACCTTCGTTGTGTCTGCATTTAACATGGGAGAAGGAAGACCGCCTTTTGTGTCTCAGGAGAGTGGCTGCTCTTGGGTACATGGCAGCTGAACACCCTACATCCACCTACTCTTAAAGAACTGCTTGTATATTAAAGCCATTGCACATGGGCATCAGTTAGCAGTGCTGCCTTAACGCATGGGCACGCTGGGCAGTTCCCGGGGGCCCCACAAGCATAGGGGCCCCATGCAGAGCAGAATTGAACACTAATTTTCCGTTAAACATTTTTATTCCTGTAGGCAGGGCCCAGTGCACGGCTTTGCCCGAGGGCCTATAATGCTGTTAAGACGGCCCTTTCAGTTAGGGGTAGCCAGTTAAAGCAGCTGTTTTGCCGGCCTTGCCTTTTGTTCCCTCCTAGTTATGCGCATATTCTTCAGGGTCTCGTGGGTCATGAAGGTTGAAGCAAGAGCAGACAGTAAGCTGGGAGCTTAGAGCTCTCTTTACCTTCTGTCGTTTCCACCCTTGCCATTTCTCCTTCGCTGCTTCGTAGCGAGTCGTGGGGCATGAAGGGAATCAAGTGACATCACTGGGGGACAGCGTTGTGATGTCAGTTGCTATGCCCATGTCGCTGCACCCCACCAGTGTCTGAGGCATTGGGCTCCACCTGTCAGGGCATTACCGTTTTAGCCTGGCATAAGAGGATGAGGACATCTCCTAGAGCTAAGCTCCGCTCACGGTATAGCCGAGGCGCTGCTTTCAAACGACACTGCAGTGCTGAAGCCAGTACTGAGGGTTGGAAAAGGAAACCAGTCTAACCACCCATTGGTTGATTTGGCTGGCATGACATTTGAGAGTTATGTAACAAGGCTGTCCATTTAGGAGCATGCAGTGGCATAGTAAGGGTGCCAATTGCCCTTAAGGAAGCAAAGAAAACTGGTCCTCCTACCTTGTTTTGGTAATGAAATCCGGTAATAATTTGGGTCCAATGTGCCAATGCAGGCCTGAGCCCCCATGCAACCCATGCTTAATTTGAGCCGGTGATTTCTGGTACTCCGCATCGGCACTTAATTGTCAACACCGCGGCTTGTACCTGTCTGCCACATGGTGGCGCTGCTAAACATGACTGACTGCTGCCCAAGCCATTCTTATACCTTTGGGGGCCTAGAGTAGGCTGAATTGTCACACTTGTAGGAGTGTGATCATTAGTAATTGTGTTGGTGCTGCCATTGGCAGCGCTAGCAGGGCAATGTATGGTGCAGGCTGCAGTGGCCTCCTGACGAGGGCCCTGGCACTTATGTTTTTATATAAATTAAGCACTGCTTGCTACTGAACCTTTGTACTAACTAAATAGCTATACCCCTGGGATGATGACTTTGACAAGTCTCAAGGGCAGACTTTTTATAAGATATTTACTTATAGCTTTCACTGTGACATGGCACATTGGTAGCCTTCCTGTCGTATTAAATGGCTATTTAGTATTATGACCAGACTTAGTACAAGACTGTTTATTTACTGAAATGAATTTATGTCACATTGACAGGTTTTCTTCCATGTTAGATTGTCTATTTAGCACCGTGACTTTGCATGTCTCTGGGCAGACGTTTTCCTAGTCTGTCCATTTAGCACAAAGACTTTGGCCTTTCCTATTGGCAGCCTCCCCACTAGCCTGTCTCTAAAGCATTTGACTTTCACGTGGAATTTTTGGCGGGCTGTGAACAGCCTGCATTCATAATCTTGATCTCAGCATGTCATCTTTTGACTGGTCTGACTATTTAGCGCCACGACTTTAACATGCCACATTTGGCATGCTTCCAAGCGCCATTGTATGTAGTCCCTTTAGCTTGTTCTATTTGAAGAATTCCTAGAAGACTATGTATTTGATGCAGTGACTTTGCCATGACGTTAGTGGGCAGACTGTAAGACAGCTGAACCCTTTAACATCATTGATCAGGGCTTGCAAATTAAGCACTTGTGAAAAAAAATGTTTGCCCCCGAACAAAAGAAAAATGCCGATAACAGATGTGTGGTTGTTACTTAGTAGCATACTTCTGTCAATATCATGACCTCATAATTGTCAGTATGTTGACACGGCAAACAGCTAATTAATTAAACATTTATTGACTGTGTATTATATCTTTTAACAAAGAAGTACAACCTGTGAATAGCTTTTGTTGAATTAAACGCAACGAATTTATTATGCACGATTTATAGTGATTTTGTAAGACAAAATAAAGGAAACTAATTTTGTCTCAAACTGAGTTAAATTTCCTTTTTAATGTAAACACAGAAAACGTGTTTTCCCAAGTGCAGGACTAGTTATTCTCTGAGACACAAGCAGCAACACATGATGCAAAATAGCATTTGCGCCATTATGTGCAACTGTGCATACTTAAGGTACAGTGACCCCCATGCCTTTGACATGTTTTGTTCTGTGTATTATGGAATCTGTTTTCTTCCTGATACTCTTGTCCGTTATTATTAATTTATGGCTAGGTAAATTAAATTGCCATTGTTGGTGTACAAATTTGCACTAGCCATCCAGTGCACAGGTCTCTCGCGTCCCCATGGGAAGTCTCATAATATTCTTTTATAAGTTTAAAAGAGGAAATTTATTTAGTGATTGAGTTAGCACACTAAGAGAAAATTCAAGCATATAAACACAATATACTGTGCTGAGTATGAAAAATCTTATTAAGCTCTAGAAAATAGTTATAGGATAGAAAGTTAGAAGGGTAGAAATAAAGATGAGAAAATTAACATAACCATATGTTATCAGGAAGAAGTTTAAATATAAAATATCATTGTAGAAACATAAGCATCACAATGTGACAAAAAACAGATTATATCAATGAACTATATTTTTTTTATAACCTTTATCTTTTTAACAAAGTCTCAGCAGGTGTGCAGTTACAACCGGAGCAGACGGGTGTAATTTACAGCAGAGTACAAAGATACGTGCAGGACATACCAACTTATGGCAAAACAAATGATCATATAGCAAAGAGTCTGTCAGTATATTATCAGGTATATCATTCCGTCTCCCCCACGGTCGTGCCCCCACTCACATCTGACTCATACTGATCACTCGCATTCGATACAGAATTCAAGAACGCATCGCGCAGCTCCCTCCACGTCCTGAGGTCCTCTTCCAGTTTTTCATCCCTTCGACTGGCTTTCATATGGGCTTCTTCTGCCTGTGTCCACTCATGCACATCCCTGATCCATGCATCCGCATCAAGGGTACGCTTCCCAATCCTCGTTATTGCAACCCTACACCTTGCCCAACACTAGAAGTAGTTGCAAGAGTTTGCAGTGGTATAGCTAGACCTTTTGCCACCTGTGGCGGTAACTGCTTTTGCTGCCCGGCAGCGGCGTCCGCCGTTTAGAGCGGGGGTGCTGGCGGTTCCTGCGTTGGGCTGTAGGTAAGAGGGGGGCACTGCCCCCAAAACTCGTGCCACAGGGGGCGGATCCACCCCTGCAACAGTACTGAGAGTTTGTAAGCTATCTTGCGCTTTTTGGGTTTCTTGATGTGTTCTAGTAAACAATGCAGTGGTAACATCTCCACCCGAAGGCTTGTTCCCCTCTGCACGATCTCCACCATCTGAGCCCAGAATTGATTTACACCAGAACGCCCCCATGCTAAATGCAGGAAATCCACCCCACCATTGCCGCACCGAGGACAAGCATCCGAGCGGTCTGGGGCAATGCGTTGCAACTTCACTGATGTCATGTATGTGCGGTGTAGGTAGTTGTATTGTACCTGTTTGAAGAGTGCATTGCAGGATACCGTATGCGTGAGCGCACTTATTGCTTTCCACGTCCTTTCACTTAGGGGCTCTGTCATGTCCGCATCCCATGCCGTCTGTGCCATGGGTGGGGGTGCCTGTTGAGTCTACCCTCATTGCGTTATATAGGAGAGAGATGAGTCTGTGCCCAGCACAAGTGATCATTATGTCCAGCGTTTGTGTTGTCTGCAGGATGACGGGATTTGTGGACCAGGTCACTTTAACCAGGTCCGAGATTCCAGGGTAATGTAGATAATAGCCCCGTCACAGCCCAAAGTCCTCACAAGGCTGCTCATAGGAGATGAATGTTTCGCCTGGGAATAAGTCTGCTAATATTTCACATCCCCCCTCTCTCCACACCTGGAATGACATGTTGTCCATCATTTTCTGCACCGGAGCAAGAATCCACAAATAAAGTTCCCGATTAAACGGTGCATGTCTCAGGATTTGTTCCACAAAGTGCTGCCAGATGCTCGCAGTCTGTCTAACTATATAGGGCATGTCATCTGGGACTGTTGCGCCCTCTATCAATGCAGTTGGGAGCCTGTCTGACTGGACCCGCCCCTCCAGCAGTCTTTTCTCCCAGTTGTCCCCTTCATCCAGCCACCGGGTTGCGTGTTGTGAATGAACTGCATAGTAGTATAAATCCAACCTAGGGGCTTCCAGTCCCCCCTCCTCATACCGCCGGTTCAGAGTGTCCAAAGCCACTCTACTGCGATGTCCGGCCCAAAATAGTGACACCAGTACAGAGTTCAACTGCTTAAATACCCGCCCCGGAGATAGGACACAACGAATTTTGAAGCATTTACAGGCAATGCGACAGCACCACCATCTTGGACACTGCCAGGAATGTGGTTTGTCTCTCCGTTGCGGCTGTCACGGAGCTCTGTGTAAGGCGGCCATCCCAGTCGGCGCCAAGCCATGCCGCCCCATCATAATATTCGAATGTTCAAAAATTTCCTGTTTAAGGGAAATCATTTAGTTGTGTCCCCTTGCATTGGGGTGCTGGTGGAGGATGTGTGAGTGGATGGGAGAGCTTTTCTGAAGGTTGGGTGAAGAGCTCTCAAGGGCCTGACACTGTTTCATTCAAGCTTTCAACGGCAGGTGGCCCCTGTATATTGACCAAAACAGGATTACTGTTGGGCCTGTAGCCAGGTGTTAACTTCTGCTGTACCCTGTGTACTTTGTTACAAAGACGATGGGCACACAGAGCTCGTTTTATAAATATTTATTCTGGATACATTTTTTTTATTTAAAAGATTTGTATTAAAGATTTTAAATACACAAAAGAAACTGTTTGCATACAGATGAGAGCTGATTGCATTCAGTACATAATGCATTGTTACTTAGTTTAATAGATGGTACAAGTGCTGCTTAACAGCTGGCTCAGTTAGGAAAGAGTATTACCATATTTACAACCGTGTGGTGGGAAAGAAATAAAAGAAATGAGAAGGGAAAGTAGAAAAAAGAGAGAGCGGGTGAGAAGAGAAGAGGAGAGTTAGAGGTGATTACCCAGCATTATCTTTAGAATGGGCTATGGATCCTGTCTATATCACACAGAGAAGTTATTCCGGATACATAACGACAATGTACAGCGCAGGCAGTGCTGGAATTAGGGGAAAAATTAATTCCTGGAACCCATAAATTGGGAGTCAAGGTGTGGCAGAGGAAAGGGGCTGGAGTCATGAGGGGCAGAGCTTTAAAAGCAGAGTCTGACAATCAACGTATACATTTATTTGAAAAAATATGCTGCACAGAAATTGGCAACAAGTACGTATGTGACAGTAAATCTGTTCTAGATTACTTCATTGGTCACAAAAAGGCTGCATTTTAAAATATTTTATATGGTTAAGACACCTGCTACAGTGATCATTGTGCGCCAGGCAATTTTGAAGGAACTGTAATAGTGATAAGATAACTCTTGTTGGTAACACAGTTCTTGGAGAGTTCTGAGTATTGTCTAGTCACAGTTTTGACTCCTCAAGTAGCATAGAGGGTTAATGTGCCTGCACATCATGTAACGTGAGCAGGCTACTTCTTTTGACACTGAAATAATTTTGTTACTTTCAGTTCATAAGTTGCAAGCCTTAAAAAATAGCAAAGCAATCTATTTATTGGCATCAAGGTGATGCATGCAAACTATGTCATGGGTTTAGATCCGTATTGTGTTTTTTCTCAATCTGTTGTTATTCTAAGATTGCAAAGAAGGGTTCCTTTGGGAAGTAATAAAGTCTTAGTAGTACAGACAACAACAATCACTGACTTTGTATTTCTCTTGACCATTCATTCTTAACATGCAATTTCTACAGGTACAGGTGATATGTGATAGCCCTCATTGTCTCATGTAACATTTCCTGTACATTGATTTATATATTTGTATGATTTATTGTGCCTCTGTGTGTGAGGTAAAGCATTCTGCCAACCTACACTGGGATGAGTAGAGCTATAAAAGAAATAAATCAAAATTAGGTGTTTTTTAAATCAATATTTGTGTAGTTACTCACACAGACTGATATATCTTGCATTCTTACAGTGCAAGCACATTTCTTACATAGGGAGTTCAGTTTATAAACCTGCGTTCCATAGTTTCTCTTAAGTACCTGTGAAGTGGTAACGAGATGTTCACCTTTGTTTTCTTCCATTACATTGGCGTCTAGATGTTGGGCTTCAGATGGCTCCCAGACAGAATGATCCTTGAACAAAAGGAGGGCTCATGGCCCTTTAAATCAGGCCTTTGTTGGAGTCAGGCTGGATGTGAAAATAAGAAAGCCCCCTTGCCTTTTACAGGTTGCTTGCTTCGAATGGATTGCAGACAACATGCGGGCACTGCTGAATTATTTCCCGGTGTTGGAAAATGTTTCCCTGGGTTGGCGGATCTCTGCAGGGGCCCAACCCAGGATCTGGCTTGAAGAGCTGCAGGAACCGGGATCTGGCAGGAACTCCCTACTTTTCAGCACTAGGGCAGGAACAACCAGGTGCTCCCCAGCTGTCCCACGGTGCTCATTCGAACAGCTGCACATTAAAACCACAACATTCTGTCCTCCATGCCAAGCTGACATCACCAATTGCCCTAAACATCCATGTGCTGAATTGCTCACATGATGCCGCCCTGTACTACACCCAGCTGTACCAAGCTCTTGTTCCATAGCGTTCTGTGTAGTACAGAGGACATATAATATGAAGCTGGTATCTATTAGGGCAGATCTTCAGGTAGCACGCAACATTGTTTTCTAGGACTACTACTATAGATTTCAAACCATCTTTTACAATGACCTTGACACCCATAAGGTTAGACCAATTTTATAATTCATTTCGGCAAAAGAAACATCTCTTTAGAACTTAGAAAGTGAATAGAAATAAAAGCTCTGGCTTGGTGTCATAGTGACATTCTCTCCACTCTATTTAGGTCCGGGTTACAGTCACTAGATTTTTTTGCCAGGGACTATTGTACAAGGCATGGCAGGCAGGATAGGGAGATCATACAATGACCCTGAGGCACAGGGAGGAAATGTCCTCAAACTAACCCTTTCTATTTAAAAAAAACATGGTGGCCACTCAGGAAAGTTCAGTGTCTGCGGTAGAGCCACCGCACCGGTACCTCCACTGGAGCCACAAAAATCCTCACCTGCTAGGCAGTGATTTCCAAATTTGGCAGAGTGTCCTCTGCCAGGAAAGTAGAGGCTACCTGGTGGGCTGATGTGGTGCCTGCTGGGGTCTAAATGCCACTGTATTTTAAGTACGAGGCATGTGCTGTGCAGCATAACCTACAAGTGGACCTAAGTGGATTACTGCTGCCTGATGATCCTTTTCTGGGCCAATAAGAAGGTGTCCAGTAATGTCATTAATTTCAGGCTCCAATATTGCCTATTCTGCACTGTGGGCTCTCCTCCCCAGGAGAGCCCTTACCCATCATTTTACTCCTTGTAAAATCCATACCCCATCACCTCATTCTCCCCCACCAATCGTATTTGCATGCCCCACGGATGCCTCACCGGCGCCTGAGTAGTTTGGTTCACTCTAGTGATAATTGGATGTATACACATCCAACAACACACGTGCATAGTATGTGAGGCCGTCGAACTTCAACATAGTAATTATTACTATATAACTCCCTTTCCTTCTTTTTTCCTTCTTTTCCCCTCCTTTCGCCCATTTCTTTTCTTTTTTTGTACATGGATTTCTTGTCTCAGGCATATATTATTTAGTCCTGATGATGATACCTAGATCCTCAAATGGAATCGAAATGTCGTCGACCTGTAGTACCATGACTATTGCAATGTCTTTTATTTTAATAACAATAGCATTGGTACCTTAATAGACGTGACACTAATTGTTTATTTTTATGTAGTCACTCGTCCTATGTTTGAGTTGTGTTAACCAAATCATATTGTGTCCTGTATGTTTCCCACTTTAATTGTTTGTTTTCTTTGACTTTCTTTAATATTAATTAAATTGTGTTATTACTTCATTAGTGCTGTTATAGAAATTATTTAACTTCTATGTTTATTTTTGTATAATATTTTGTTGAGAGGGACCACCTGTTCCTGTATAAATTAGTGTGATTGCAGCATCTATTGTCCCATACCCTACACTGACAGTGTATAGTATGGCTTCGGGCCCACCATCGTAGCCTGATTGTGGCCGTTTAAACACTGCTGATAAACCTGACAAATAAACCCTTTTGACAGGTCAAAACTTCTCCTTTAAATATTAATAGTCACCCCTATGTAGGCCCTGTAGCCCACAAGGCAGGGTGCATGGTATTTAAGAGCAAGAGATACAGAAATGTAATGCTAACATGCCCTTACAGTGACTAGAACATAAAAGCTATTTTCACATTGACAGGCCAACTGTCCTATGTAATAAAGCAGAGTACAGAGTAAAATCTTAATATTGTATCTCTGGAATGGGCCTAGTTAGGAAAATAATTAAACAACTATTTTAATAGTTAAAAAACAATTCAATGGTGGTCTGATTTTTAATTAATAATATGGAAAGGTAATTAATTTTAGAGGGTTATTTTCCCTGCCTGAAATTCCTGGAGGCTAAATTTGCATTCACTCTCCTACTTCTGCCAGCCATTAATTTGCATTTGAATAGGTGTGACAAAGTTGCAAAGTGCTTCCCACGAGCAAACAATAGGCTGACCTGAATGGACAGAGATGACTCTTCTGAACCTGAGAGTATATACAGGGTGGGGCTGTGGGCAGCTTTTTTGACATAATAGTGCCAAATCCTGCTTGACGGGTCTGATGGGTTTTTACATATAACACTGGGGGCACATTTGAGAGCGAGGGAAACAGGATGCCAAAACAGTTCTTGTGTATTGACAGTCAGGTTACTGGAAAACCCTGCTTGGTCCTACCAGACTTCGGTTTCTGGGTTTTCTGGGCATACACTGACTAATGCAAACTGGATTTTAGTGGGAGGACACTAGGATTACCATAGTACACTCAACCACACCTGCAGAGCCCAAGTTTAGTGTGGCCATGTCTCCCGCCGTCTTGAAAATGCCCAAAGGGATCTTTTGCCCCATTGATTAGGGCAAGATCGGGAGTCAATGCCATCCACTGGTCAGGCATATATGTGGCATCTCCAGGCACCCACTTGAAAACAAATCTTGGACCTGTGGAAGATCAGAAGAATGCTCCAGGACCGGAGCAACATCAGAAGAGGACAGGACCTGTTGTCTGCGACCTGAGAAGAGCCCTGAAGGATTGGTCCTGCTCTCGCTTGTTCCCAGGGCACAGAAGTAAACTCCAGGGGTCATAAGGCTGACCTCCTGATAAAGCTATAGGGACACAACAATTTACAAGAGGCCTTATCCTGCACCTGATCAGTGGCAACTGGACCTGGACTGGACCATGTTGTTTGACCTCTGCCTAACACCCTTTGAGTGCCTCCCCTGAGGTCATGGGGGCTTTTGAAGTGCCCTCCTGTGGTAGATTGGGACTTAAAGGACTAAAGTTAGAAGGTTAAATCTTTGCCTAGGTTAAACATGGTTGGTGCGTCCAACCCTAGGTCCCGATCTACTCCGACCATCGATTATCGTTGGTACTTCATGCTTCTTGATGATATTCCTACTTAAACTTTAAAATTTCATATCTCCGGATCTCAAAACAGCCACTTCATCTATGCTTTGATTACAAGGCAGCATTAGATCACATGGGAAGAACCAGGCTCCTAAGCAATGTGACGCGCTGGGGCATTCTTCGTACTCTCCTGGACCTGCTAATCACTCTTCACACGAACACCTGGGTGCAGGTGAAGCTGGGAAAAGGAACACACCTCTCCCGGCGAATTTCAACAAGCAAAGGGTTAAAGCAGTGGCCCGTCCTGGTTGCCACTTTATTCAATCTCGTCTTAGCCAACCTGATGCTTGCACTCAACACCTGCAACTCCCATGCCCCGAGGCTAGGTGGCTTGGTGCTGTTGAGCCTCATGTATGCCGATGATGTAGTCCCAGTCAGTTATACTAAGGTAGGCTTACAGCGCCTTCTCGACACAACACAGGAATATTCCGATAAAAATGGACATCAATTTCGACAAAACACATACTATGACGAGTGGCAGCAACAGGACAAACCCACCGGCATGGTTTTGGGGAAAGACGCAAATTCAGTCAGCTACAGACTACAAATACCCTGGAGTGATTGTTGCCAAAGCAGGGAACTTTGTGCAACAAAGGGACACCATAAAAAGGAAAGGCCTGGCACTAGCAGTGTCAGTAAAGAGTCTAAAATTAAACGGGCCATCGTTCTCCCCTCTTCTCCAGGTAGTGCACGCCAACAACATGCGGCAGCGAGCTCCAAAGAGGCAGGAATGCCAAAATCCTAGACAGCACACAAAGGATAGCATACAGGATCATCTTCAGCCTACCTAAGCACACCTCGCTAGAACAAATCAGGCTGGAGTTTGGTCTCTAAAAGCAGTCCCTGGCGAGGAGCTTTCATCAACCTCTGGGGCAAAATCAGGAAAGCGGCTCCTGGCTTTCTTAACCACCACGTATGGCAGGAGCTCCAACAGAGGGACTCCTCGCCTACCAGAGCATATCTGAAGGAGTCCTTGGCCAGGACCGGGTTGACCCAGTTATGGGAAACCCTAACCACCCACTCAGTGTTCAAAAAATCATTATGGAAATCAAATCCTCTCTTTGGTAGAAGGCAAGGCGGCATTCTCTGCTACAGCACATGCCTGGATGTCATTAAAGACCTACACGGCACCAGCACCCTAGATCCATTCACTTTTTGAAATACTGTCTGGTGCTCCTACCATGCATATCCCATTTTCCCTACTGGCTGAGAGAATCCATAACAAAGATCTGTTGTTTGTGTGGCACGGACACTGAGGATATACCACACTTGCTATGCACCTGTTAAGAACTGCTGGAGGAAAGAAGACCAATGCTGAAAGCTCCATTTAACCAACGAGGTTCACTCCTGATGACCCACAGCTGAATTGTTGACTGGTAAAATTCCTGGCATTGGTGCACAGGAAATTGACACAGGATACAATATTCTGAGAAGGCTCTCACTTGGTGCCTTATGCCTACGAAATACTGCTGCTTTCAGCACTCAGCACCTTCTGCAATTGGACTCGGAGCTGGGACGTTTGGCGAGGGTCTTCGGCCACCACTCCAGATGAAACAGCCCCGATTAAGACCTGCCCAATTCTCAGTCCAGGTTTTTTGCACATAGCACTTTCTGATCTCCTGTACTCCTTTGACATGGATATTGAACTCAAGTCGGGCTAGGGTTTCTGGTTCCCATCTCATGTGAAGCTGCCTCCAACCAGGCCCCCCCTGACTTTTAGTCTCGGCCTTTGCATATGACACTTTCTGTTCCCAAACTTTTGTACTTTCCTTCAAGGGCTCACTCGACACTTCCTGCACACTCTCATTAGCACTCCGACAACATTAAAGATTTCTACTTGTTGCACGTGCAAAACATCTTTTAATACTGTCATATGGCTTTATTTTAGCACAATTATTGCAATACTCTCAAGTGATTTTAACTGGTTTCATGATGAGAACGTTTTTATCCTAACGTGAGAGAGATTTTATTTTAACATGTGTAACACAGTATTACGTATGTACTCAATGTTTTATTGTTGGTGTTATTATTGCAGTGGTTTTAAGTAACTATGCAAATAAAATTTAACTTGATATCTCTGGATCTGCTTATTGGTTTTTGTCTATTAAAATGTACTCTATTTTTCTAATTCGGCTTGGGATTTTTGTTTTCCATTTTAACTTTATTACTGTATTGCCCTAAGTTAAACCTGTGTGCCCTGTGTCATAGCTACCAAGAGGCTGAGCTCAGGTTAATTTAGTGACTTTGAGGGTTCACGCTGATAAGGGTTGGGATTATTCCTCGAGACGTGAAGTCACAAGCCTTAAATAATAATCAAATTTCTTACAATAGGACTTTCCAATTTTGAGTTTGAGTGATTACCTCGGTTTCTAGAATTTTTTTATTCCACTGTGGATACATTTTAGAAGTAGTGAGGAGAAAGCCTGATTTGTGGGAATACTACCGGTATTATGACATAAGTAGGGCCAGTGGAATTATGCACCATAGAGGACAAAGGTATATGGCAGGGATGAATAAATTGTGACACATTGCTGGACAGTGTTATTTAGCTCTTTTTTTTTTCTTCTCTTTTAATATTCATTAGAACATTGGAATGTTGAGCCCTTCATTGAAAACAATGGAGTGCTCCTGACTTCTAATGGCCTGTAGAAGCCTGGAGCATCAACATTCCAATGTTTGTTAACAACAACAGCTGTGAACAAAGGCCTCATGGAGCCCGAGGGGATTTCAACCCCCTCCGGCTCCGTGAGGCCTTTGTTTTACAAATTAGAACATTCTGCCCTCTAGGGGCGGATTGTTCTAATAGCCTTAGAGCCTCCGTAGCGGGCTCTACCAGCCATTAAAGGCCTGCTCCCTTGCCATTAAAGGCATTCGGCTCTGACCTTTAAGGCTGGAGCGGGCCTTTAATGGCCTGCAGAGCCTGCGACAGGGGCTCTAAGGCTATATGAACACTGTCTGTGCAAGTGTTTTCCTCCTATTACTTCAAATTTGGTTTTGGATTGCAGCAATCAGCAACTGAAGGGTGATCAGTTGACTGTTGGAAAGAGTCTAGTGCTGAGCCACACTGGGTATGGCACACATTTTTTAGTAACGTTTTATCTGTTCTAACTACAAACAAATAGTTTAGTAGAAATCTGCAAATTATGTCCACTGATGGAAACTGCGCAAAGGATTTAAATCCATAATTGTGTGGAAAATTCCACTTCCAGTGAATCGCAATGTTCATGTGGCTTTGGACCTAAGAAATGGAATACATGGCAAAATGTTCATATTCTACGCATTGACATTGGCCGTCTGGGGACAAAAAAGTTTAGGGACTAAGTGTGATGAGAGGGAGAAAGCATGGGTTGTAGTGCAATCATCTTCTAACTGGATGAGGTGGGTTTTGCGGCAGGCTTGAATACGAAAAAGTAGGAAGTTCCTAGTCAGTTCACTGGCAATGGCGTTAATGGAGTGGTCAAAAGAGACTGAAGAAATCGCGTGGCACTGTATGTTGATCACTACCAATATGGGTCATTGAACAAGAAGTAAAAGGCTTTTAACTTCGTGGCAAACTGCATGGACATCCGGTTTTGTAGCAAAGTTTGAGCTTCAGTGCACAGTTCTATCCATGCTGGGCACAGTTTGTCAAGTTTAGAAATCTCAGGCAGGCAGATCTGGCCAGAAGATACTGCCTTTAATGTTTACCTTCTTTCTCGATGCCCTCCAGACGTGGCCTGCTATCTCAGAAGTTCCTGGGTGTACGTGGCTAACGGCGACAGTCATTGACAAAGCTGCAGATACAGGTATCCCCACCTTCGAAAGTGATCTGCCCCATCAGGTTCTGAATTGTGAAATCATATCCCATTTGGGAGCCTGCACTCCCAAGGCAATGTATTTAGAACGACTCGTACCTTTGTGTTTGAAAATCACCTCTGACGCATTCCTCTGTTCAGGAAACGCCTTGGGCTGTACTAATAATAGCAAGTCGTGCAAGGGAGGCTGAGCTCCGGAATCCCGCTTAACCATTTAGAGAACATTTTGGGAAAATTCACTCTTCCCAACCTTTAACACGCCTTGGCAAAGCCAACGGGCCTCAACTATACAAGAGCTATTGGCTTTGGCAATGTGTTTAAGCCATTGTGTTCACCAGTGAGGCTGCTGTTCAGCATGGCTAAAAGTTAGTGGAGTAGATTGGAGTGGGGTGTATTGGGGTAGAGTGGAATGGGGTAAACTGGGATAGAGTGGAGTGGGGTAGATTGGCGTGGAGTGGGGATAGAGTAGCGTGGAATGGAGTGGGGTAGATTGGAGTAGGGCAGTTGGGTAGATTAGCGTGGTATATTGGAGTGGAGTACATTGAATTGAGGTAAATTGGGGTGGAGTGGGGTAGATGGGGAGGAGTGGAGTGAGATAGGCTGGAGTGGGGTGGACTGGAGTAGGGTAGATTGGGGTCGATTTTAGTGGGGTAGGTTGGCGTAGAGTGGGGTAAAGTAGGGAAGATTGGAGTGGAGTAGATTGGGGTAGGGCAGTTGGGTAGATTAGCACGGTAGATTGGAGTGGGGTAGATTGAATTGGGGTAGACTGGATTGAATTGGGGTAGACTGGATTCGAGTGGGGTAGACTGGATTGGAGTGGGGTAGATCAGACTGGATTGGGGTGAGGTAGATTGGCGCAGAGCGGGCTGGATTGGCGCGGAGTAGGGTAGATATAAGTGGGGTAGATTGAATTGAGGTAGGTTAGGGTGGAGTGTGGTAGACTAGGGAATAGTGGGGTGGGGTGGAGTGGGGTGGATTGGAGTGGGTGGGGTAGATTGGAGCGGTGATGTAGATTGGGGTAGAGTGGAGTGGGGGAAGTGGAGGGGGGGGGAGTGTTGTGTCGTGTAGTAGATTGGAGTGGCGTAGTGTGGTGTGTCTTAGAGTGGAGAGCTGTGGAGTGGCATGTCATGGAATTGAGTATCGTACAATGGAGTGGCACAGAATGGAGTGTTGCGTTGTAGAATGGAGTGGCGTGGCATGAAGTGGAGTGTAAGGGAATGGAGTGTAAGGGAATGGAGTGGAGTAGTGTAGTGTGGAGTATGCATGGTGTGGTAGTGTACTGCTATAAAGACCACACATTTATAATTAAAATTACCATTACATATGCACCGAAATATGGTTTTACTGCACACAAAAGATAATGTGGACAAATGTCATCACCTAGTGTACTGATGTGTTTTGATCGTATTCAAATATTTGTTTCTACTATTTATTTTAAATATTTGTTCAGAATTACGAAATAAAGGGCTTCATTTGTACTGATTCTGATGTATTCTGAAACATCAGCACAGTTCATTTATTTATATTTACTATGAAAAAAACGTCCTAAACCCTCTCCTCTTACATGGATGCTCCGTAGGATTTCCACATAAATGCAATCACTTTGAAGTCGGAGAGAGAAAAGTAAACACCAAGCTCCCTCTCAGGAGAGAGCTTGACATTTGACCTCTGTCTTTGAATGCACAGCAAATGTGACAAGATAAGAAAAAGATTTAAAGGCCTGTTTATACAGAAAGCGAGTTAGAGGAAGAATACAGTAAACAAGGTTTGGGCAACGGGAGGGACGAACTCAAGCTGGCCAGCCCAACGCATATAAAGCCAGCAAACAGAAAGCCAGAAAATGTGAGTTACAAACCACAAAGCCAATGGTAAGCAACGGGCAGCCTGCATTCCTAGGTCAGCTTTCTGAATGTTCCCAAGATGCCATTAGCAAACCAGACAATTGCTCTGTCTGGTAGGCTTCGACCTAAAAATGTTACTAATGACAGAAAATTAGGTCACTGGAGTTGCATTCCGCACAATTTCTTGTTAGCTGTCCGATGAGTAGGTAAAACAGAATGTCTGCCTTTACAGTGTCTGACGTAGCAGGCGAGCTTGTCTATGATGACTCCAAATTGAAACATTACAAAATCCTTGTACAAGGAGACTGGATCAAATTGTGTTTTCTTGGGCAACTCACTGAAAGTGAAAGGTAAAATTGCAACTCGCTTCTTGGGTCACCTGTCAGCATATCACCCACTATTCTTGTTCCCAAAACCACTACTTTCACCACTTGTGTCGGGTTCATTCAAATATTATATGTGTATATTCCATGAAAAAACCTACGTTGAAGCAGCATTATGGTTATACCCCAAAACCAATAAATCACAGGAATTTCCTAGGATTGTTTACATACATAACTTACACTGTCATGGCCTCACATATAAAAACAACCATAGCTGGCAACTATATGTCCACAGAGTTTATGTAGAAGGCAAAGGCAGAGGCAGTTTCACCACTCACATGTAACATATCCTCACACCCAGTAAACGGAAATGGCTGACTGAAGTACCAATGGCCGCAACCAGATGTCGTGACAGATTGTTAATAATGGCTGCGGCACTTCAACACGCAATCAATAGAATTCGTTTCAGAACATTAAATGTACATGTAAGGCTACAGAAACGCCAACATCTTCATATATTTGTGCAGATAATGTATAGAAACAAGGCTGTGATTGGCCCCATCAGCAGCTTCTGATCTCTCATGGATGATGCATTTGGAGTAGCAATGGGACGCGACGTCTGGTGTTGGGAATGATTTCATTTTAATTGCCATGAACCATGCTTTGTAGTATTCTGGATGGGTGAGGTTTATAGTGCGTGGCTAACTGGGGTTTTAGTGGTTTGGGGTTATGGCTCACAACTGGGTACACATAAGGCTCCTTCAACCTTAGTTTTTTCAAGTAAAGCTTCACTTTTTTACTGCATTGGTCAGTTACTGACCTAGGTAGACAATGATAACTTAATTTCGCAAAAGTTTTGTTTTCATTGAATTGTTTCGGTTTTGGAATGGTAATCCTTGCATGTCTCTAGGTCACCGTTATCCCTCCTGCCCAGAACTGAAGGCACCCAGCATTCAACATTAACCTCTGCCTACTCTCCCTGACTCTAGAGTCTGCTTGTTATGCCCTTTAATAATTCCCAGCAGACCTGTGGCGAACCGCATTGCCTGCGGTCATGCCCTATTGAACCTCCCGTGCCCCCGAGCCAGTAGAACATAGAAGTTGACCGTGCCCTGAGGCATTCAGCCATCTAGTGTGCTTGGTACCTCAGTCATCCCTGTCCACTGAGCACAGCATGCAGTCATGCTCAACAGGAACAGGATTGGCTTATAGCTGCACTGTGCTCAGAACACATGCCCACGTGCCTGCCTGGCAGGAATCATGGCTTTTGGTCTCTGTCAGAACAACTTTCATAGGACCATCAGGCAAGCAGGAGTTAATGTGCCCAACAATGGGGGTTGAGGTCTTTTGAATCCGATGTCCCGGGGCACGGCCAACAATGGGCTCTGAGCAACTGGGCCAGGGACCCCTTCAGCATTTGACTCTCAATAGTAGCACGAGTTGAGCAGCTTAAGGTTTCTCAGGGAGAAGCTATGTGTAGGGCAAACAGAGGCTCACAATTCAACGTATGTTCAGCAACCCCAACAAATGCAGGTCCAGTCAAATACTCCCTTTATTTTAAAAAAAGTAGCATTTATATACCCACAAAGCGAAATACGGTGCACACGAAATAATAACAGACTTCCTAAGGGCTGTAATCTAGCACCGTCCGCGAGGCTCCAGCATCCCGCTCTTCTAGCTACGTACTGAGGTTTTTCACCATTTACTTGAGCCAACATCCAGGTAAGGTCCTGCTAGAGATTACGAGTCTTCGAAGTCAGACAATAGCTATTCAAAGTCCAAAGTTTCCAAGGGCCTTTGGCACTTCAGTCAGAGTAACTCCCACCCCACACACAAAGACTCCATGACTCGGGGCCCGACTGGCCGTAGCGGGCACCGGGCGTTTACCCGGTGGGCCGCCAGGGTGGGGGCCTGTTTTGGGCCCCTGGGGGGCGTCTTCGTTACCGGGGGCTGCAATATCGGCCCCCTGTAACAAAATCGGCAGAACCCGGCCCTGGCAAATAGCTCGGCCGCATCCCTGCTCCCTCCCTCGCCGGGGTGGTCCGAGCAGTTTGCCAGGGCTGGTTTTGGTTCGCAGTCCGGCCCTGCTCAAGGTGCAGTCTTACCTGCTTCCGCTGGAGATGTGATGGAAGGCCCAGCAGTGCTCGGCAGTCCTGGAAGCAATAATCTTGTCGTGCTGGGCGCAGGGTTTGGACCTCCATGGCGTTCCTCCGTTGTCGTGGTCTGTCTTTGATGGCAGACTTGGGAGTTCCTCGATGTGAGTTCTGATGACATTGTAGCAGCTCTGATTTCACAATTGAATGCTGTTCATGCGCAACCACCATCTGGTTCCTTCACAGCCACCCCACCTGGCACATGGAGGTTGCTCTCCGCTCACTCAAAGCGATGTTCATTTTCAGATCACAACACTGCACAGAGTGACAGCCTTATCTTCGTCACAGCACTCTACCAGGGTGATGGCCCTTAAGATTCACCGCAGCCCCACCTGGCATACAGGGGTCGTGAGCCACACACTTAAGGCAGCAGCCCTCGACGAATCACTGCCCTGCTTCAGGGCAACATCTCTTAAGATTCACTGCAGATCGACCTGGAATATGGAGGTCATGCACATAAGGCGGTGTCCCTCTTTGGGTCACGACACTGCAAAGGGCGACAGCACTATCTTCAACACAGTGCTGCACCAGGGCGACGGCCCTTGAGATTCACGACAGCCCCCACCTGGCATACAGGGGTCGCACTACACACATACGAGTGAACGACTCAATCGGTGCCCCATTACTGATGAACCAGAAGCTATCACTCCTCTCCCAGGATCCACTCGGCAGGATGGCAACTGGACTTCACTCCCTCCAGGCAATCTCCTTCTCCTCACAGGGTTATCTGTTCTCAAATAGGCAAAAGCGGGTGCACCAGGGTCCAGGCAAGTGTCCTTGATTTCCCTGGGTGATGTCCACATATCCAGCATGGGAGACTGGCAGACCCTCAGACCCCAGTCTTGGTCACAACCGGCGGAACTTGTGCTGAGCTTCTCCGTGCTGATGTACAACTTCAGTTTGACTACTTGGGAGTCTCAAACTCCCATCTTTATAATCCATTTCCAGACTCAGATGTGAATTAGTGTCTGTTTTTGATGTTTATATTCTGAGTGTTGCCCACTTCGAAGTGTCCACTTGTTAATTCTTAACTTTGTGCAGTATTTCAGGGATGATAAAGCGCTACTCTGATGGATCAAATTTACAAGACTAAGCATGGTCAACAATTTAAAATACATTTGATAATATGAAATGCAAATTAGTCTCCACAAAAATGACCGAGAATGTTCAGTTTCAAACCATGAAGCTTTGTTTAAAGTTAATGGTTTGCAGAAGCCAAAAATCAATCCAGTTAATAGCAAATGGTAATCAGAATGAGTATGCCTAAATGTATTGGCAGTTGATATGCAAATCCAAGTCATTAAAGCCTTATAGATCAGAGGACAATCCAGTATAAAGATGCCTCAAAGGAAAAGACTAAAGCCTGCTCCACCTCGGTCACAAGTCTAAAGTAATCAGCGTCTGTTTAGTTCTGCACTAAGTTAAAAACACAATTGTAACATTTCACATACCTAACATTGTTCTCAGAAAAGCTGTCCAATCAGGTTAAAACAAGATGATATATTTGCATAATTGACAGATTCTCAAGGTTTTCTAACTAACGAGCTTTAAGCTGCGTCCTTTAAACTTGGTAACTAGATAAATTGTATAAACCCATCAGCAAGTGTGAAGCACTGCTGCTTTTGTTACAGGAGGCCAATATTGTAGCACCATTGCAAAACCAACCCCCAGTAACTAAACCGGCCCCCACTGCGACAAAACCAGCCCCCCACCCTTCCAGCCTTCAGGGGAAACACCCGATGCCTGGCGCGGCCAATCCAGCCCTGTCTGCAGGCCTGGCCATTATACTTAATTGCTCTGTCTACCGCAACTGTGCTTGTGCTACTCCGCTCCCGGTGAGGGTGGTAGCCCTTCATCACTGTGAGAGCAGCAAGTGGTACCCCCCTCCCAGTCTAACCAGACGGCAGTCCATAAGACCGGCCTAAGCCATGGCAGACACACGATTGTGTTCATTCATGACCAGATATTGTTACCAAAGATCCAGATATCAAAATAGTTGGAGCACTTGGGGGAGGGGTCTATGTCTCCTACCATGAGAGGGACTTTTTTTCCCAACAGTCACCAAGAACATACTCCATTCTTAGATACAACAGCCTTTTGTAAAAATAGCTCCCACCATGCTTCCAAGCACTATGGTACCCTTGCACAGCATCTGTTGTGCCTGATCTTTAGGTATCTGCTTTGTATCGCCCTTCAAGACTTTCCAGTAGAACTTTTTATGGAAAATATAGTCTTCTGGGTTCCCCACCCCCGTAATTCCTTCCTGTTGACCAATGTATGCCCAACTTTCCCAGATCACATATTGATACAGATATGTTTTAAGGCTGAAAGCCTTGGGCAGACTTTTCAGATGGGGGTGGTGGGAGGGTAACGGGATGTATACACTGTCACAACACCCTACATCTGGCAGGAAAGGAAGATATTTCCATATTGTAGTGGTTCCCAAACTGTCCACCGTGGCTCCCCAGGGAACCATCAAACCTAGCCAGGGGAGCCTCGCACGGAGCACTTTAATGCATTTAATGTTGATGGGGTTGATGGTTCAGTTAAACTAATTAGACTTAAACGCATGAGGTTGATGATTTGTAAGTGACATGCCTAAAGCTGTAAACGTAGTGGTTAATTGATTGCATGTCGAGGGAGATGTCCTCCATATTTCACTGGATCCCCGCATTCCAACACTCTCAAAGTAAGCAGAAGATGCCTGATTAATTTTGTTAGACTTGTTAATAGTTTCGTTTTTTCCAAATGCATTTAACACCAATGCAAGTAATCAGGAAAGTACAGTCGTCCTGTCTATTAAACACACTAAGTATTATTAAGTATTGACATTTGTACTTGAATCATAGGTACTTCAGTACACATTTCTTTCATTACACACACATTTCCAGACAGGCCTGCTCCCTCCTTGAGCACAGGTAAGTAAAGCACCATATACGGCATAATGCCAACATTTGGAAGCAATTAAGAGGGACTTTTAAAAAAAAAAAAATCTGAGGAATTTATTTTAATTGCATTGATTTGGAGGCAATTTTAAGGAGGAGACAGCAAAAATAAAGCTGTATGTGGTGTAAAAAATCGTGAGTCACCCTGCTGAGACAGGTGTGTTGGCACGCATGACATGGGCAGAAATGGAAGTGCATGCAAATATTCTTCAAGCGCAGAAACACTTTGGCAATGAGGCCTACATGCATAGGGGTGCTATGTAGCACTGTAAGTGGAATAAAAAAGTTTGAGAGGGTACTCTTAAAAAGGCATGGGCAAAGAAGTGTAACTAGGAATATTTTATTAGAGGCGCCGCCTTAGTAATACGAAACACCCTGCGTATATGATTATAATACCTTCATCAGCTTCTTCCCAAATATTTTCAGGGAGAAAAATGCAAGTACTTCCAAGGCCGAGCTTACATCCCCCCCACCCCCCTCCAAAAAAAGTAACAGTGGGGAGCCACGGGCAATGACCAATGGGTCAAGGGAGCCGCAGGTCGAAAAAGTTTGGAAACCATTGCCGTATTGGTTTATAAACCTAAAATGGATTTCATAGACACTTGGCAAATGAAAACAAGTATTTCTATACTCTGGACGTTGTCCGACCTTCTCACAGGGATAGGTTGGCATGTGCAACCCACATTCCCCACCAGGCCCCCTTTTTTTCCCAAGATCCATGACAAAGGTAATTGAAGCTAAAATATTCAGCGCTTCTCAACTATTCCGAATCTGCTTTCAGATTCTCATTTCCGTGCTCGAACTGTTCACAAATCCGACTGCCAACTTATTCTTTTAACTTTCTGTTTTGACCATTTCAGAAATTGCACAACAGATTTACGCCAAAAGATGTTCCCCTTTCCTGAATGCCAAATGTTCAGTGGCGGCTGCTGACATTTGAAAGTGGTGGGGTGTAAAATGATTGTCATAATGCACCGCAGCGAGCGAGCGTAGCGAGCGAGCCCGAACAACATAAGGGGGGTTCGCGGGGGTTTTCCCCCCCCGAGAAAATTTTGAAAAAAGAGTGGACAAATGGTGCATTTTCAAGCAAATTTGAGAAAGCAGGAATGTTAATAAAGCAATTGTGAAAGTGCAGTTATTACATTAATAAAGAGATCTCATAACATAGGTAGCTGCTTAGTCAAGCTTTCTTTCACCCCATAGTCCAGCAGGGTCTTGATACAAGACAGATAAGAGAAAAAGCAGTGTGGTCCTCGACCAGGAAGACACTCATATTTCGTTGGTAAGAAGTCAAAAGATTGGTCAAATTGAAAACCTGAAATGCAATACGCAATCCAACAATTTGCAAGTACATCTAATCTATGTTCAACAAGCCATGTTTTACCCATGATTGGCTTTGCAAATGCTTGCTTGTTCGATTTGGAGTTAGTTCTTAACCTTTGGATTTTGCCACAATTATATGTAAAGTATACTTGTATGTAGGGGCTTTCAGCTAGCCATCTTCATCCATTGACTTGTTATTGTCATTCCCATTTTCCTTCCACTCACTACAGCATACAGCATAAGGCAATAGGTCAGCCTACCTCAGCCATTGGCTAACTTCACTGTGAGTGATAACATTCTGTCCTTGTACAAGGGAAACATACATACACAAAGCATTTCCCTCAAGTGACTGGTATGGCAATGTGTGCTTTTTGAGAGCCAAAATATTTTTGCTTGTAGGCTTTTTTTTTTTTGTAGAATGATGATGCTGATGCCAGGCAGGTTTTCCAAGAATAAAGTTTTGCAAAACCACGATTAAAACAAACAAAGCTCAAAGCCAAAAAACTTGTGGTCAACACAGGAACTAGCTCTGCCAATGCTTGTTTTTGGTGCGGTCCACATGGAAATGCTAATGCACGGCCACAAAGTCATAAGTTTGTGGTATTCACTAACAATTTACTAGTGCTTGACTCTGGCAACACATACAAATGTATTCTAGGCCAGAGCACAGGTAATTGTGTTTCAAGGTTGGAATATGGACAGAGCTCTCTAAAATTGTTGGGAGAGTGGAAGGGCTTCCTACAAGAGCTAATAGAAATTTGACAATAATGTAAAAACAATTTTACAACACATTGCTACCTGCAGAAATATACACCCAATATTTGCCTTGTGCTCCAGCTGCTCCAGCTAGGCAATGAAGGAAATTCAATACACCACTGCACTGATGTCCCTTAGCGATGTCCTCTACTGAAGACACCTTCACATACAATCCACTTTCAGATGTTAGATGTCTCATGAGCAAACGCAACCATAGACCGAGGATTAAGACATGGCCACCAACATGGCGCTCACAGATGATTCACCATCTCCTTGTGCCAAGTCCCTGAGCCTCCCTATTGACTCACTCAAGACTCAACAAGTCAACGCCAAAACCCAAGCAGCCTGGAGTCAGGTCAGTCTTCTCAGGAAGTGGTTATTTTCCCCCCTCCTTCATAATTCTTCACAACACAACCCAAATCGGGGGGCCCTGCCAGGAAACTATAAAAATTACATTCTACATCTCTCACAAGAGCAACTCTGAAGAGCTTCTTGTTACCTCACATGTCCTACTAATTCACAGCGCCTAGATACTCCTAGTAGTGATGGTGCTGTTCTTTAGAAAAGATTGAATTCCTGAACTTCTGAGGTATGTATTTTCTGTAGTTTGAAGGCAAGAGGCGAGAAGTGGAAAGGTTCCTGATGTTTACTGCTCGCTAAAACATTATTTATACAAATAAATGAATCCTACATACACGTAATACATACACTAATGTGCTTCAACACACTACGTACACCACACACGACAGCTATAGACCAAAATATACACGGCTGTGGCAACAGGAGAATGAGTGCCCCCGTTTGAGGGCATTGGGTCTTATTGGACAAATCACTGTATCTCCAAATCCCTGGGACCCCTTTTCTCTCAAAATCAGAATTTAGAAAGTGGCTAAACTCCAGGGTAGCTGGAACAAGAGGATATTGTTGTAGCACCTCTGTCTCAAAGCGCTTGGGTCTGTTATTGTTGGTTTAATGTTTAAAGTATATAGTTTGATCATGAACAAATTGCTGCATTATATATTATTTTTTTTTAAACGTTTATGGGCCAGTCTATAAGGAACTTGCAGAACTTCTGCGATTGGATGAGCCTGGGTGCACCGACCTCCCATTGCATATTAAGAGACCATGTTTGTACAATAAAACGTGCCCTTTGTACACTGAACAATGCATATATAAAACATGGCTAGACTACTGGCATGTTACATATGCATGCATGAAGGCTGTTTACCTTATAAAACATGTGAACTAATGGGGAGCCCCGCAGTCTTTATCACACCTATCACCTGGGGGTACTTTCGGCCCTCGTGTGTACTCTACCTCACAGCCGTTTTCCAGACACGCAAGTCAAGTGAAGCACTTTACATAGGTGGTCTCAACCAATCGGCGCCGGACTCCCACGTGGGTCCCACCACTGTGCAAACTGGGTGTCTGAATACAACGAGGAAGCCAAAAGTCGAGAAGCAGGGGACGGTAAACAGCATAAAAGCCACCCTACCACTTCAAATCTCAAAAGAAAAGAAAATACAAGCAGCAAAAGAAATGCCTCGTGGGCGAGATATTTGGAAAATGTTTCCATATTTTGCGGAATGTTAGAGTCTTGCCCCCGGTCCCTGGTGCCACTGCTCCCACAACTCTGATGAAAGCCTCTCACCTGACCTCCTTGTTCAAATTGGTGTGCCGTGACGCATGTCACTCACACAAACACCAAAACACTTCCCACATAAGCTCTCAAAAATCAACTATTTTCCAACAACTCAATTCCCCAAGGTGTAGAGTGTTATCTAGCCAATAATGTGCTTCGACGCCCCATAACGGGTCAAGAAGCGCCATATAAACGCTACAATATGACTACGTCCTCGGTTGCCCTAAAACGAGAGAGTATGAGGTGAAATGTGCCAGAAATAATTGTTTCGCTGTTTCTATGCTTGTTTCTCATCATGAGGTTTACTTGTGAGAAGCAGAGATTTACCCCGGTCCCTGGCATAGGGGTAGGACGTTTTTAAGCTTGTGTGTGTGCTGATGGCAGGGGCATTAAATGGAGCCATGGGGAGCCCCCGCCCCTCAGCTCGAGTCCTTCGTGTGTCAGTGAAACTGCCCGGGCACACGGGCGCCGCTGGTCAAACTCGGAGGTATATAGATAGATAAATATTGAATTGCTAATGTTAACGTTGCTCTGCGCTCTCTAAAGTGCACAATCAAAGCGCCGGCCATTAATATACTATTTTCCTTTCACCCGTGGCACCAAGCTGATTGCTGTAAGTAATTTAAAATGTACTATTACTTACAACAATCAGCTTGGTGGCGCGGGTGAAAGGAAAATAGTATATTTATGGTCATCCGCGCTCCCCATCTTCAAACTTTGAGTAACTTTAAATACTTACTTTACGTCGTGAAGTCTCGTCCAGTCTCTTCTTTACCGGAGCACTGCACGACTCGAGCCACCCACGACGAGCAGTAGTAGCACGCAGCCTCGGTCCTCGCACGAGAACACGAGGTGTGTCGTCGTCTCGTCGTCATGTGTGTGGCGCAGCAGTCGTACTACAGTGAACGCTTCCCAAATCCCGTGCCTCGCTCTGACTAAGCCATCCAGACGCTGCTCCAGCAGCGCCAGGATTGGCTTGGGCAGGGGTACACCCCCGCCCATTAGGAGACCGGGGGCTGCACCATGAAGCAACCCCCGCTCTTCTAATGTGCAGGCTAATGCGCATGTTCGGGCTGGTCAGAAAATGACCAGCCCAGAACTGAACATGCGCACTAAGTGCGCTAGGACCCGACGTCACCACCACCCCCTTGTCCTGATGATTGCTCGGGCGTCGCCTGGTGATCGTCAGTGACCGGCACGGACTTCAAGTAATACTCCTGTACGTCTGCTGCTTATTAATTATACGCGACACTTTGGGGCCATGTGCATTAGTGGGGCAATGCCCCAGCGCCCCAATGGACGCACCGCCCCTGCAAATGTTGTTCAAATTCGCCCGGAGCTTTGAGATAGTATTCAGATACTCTATTGGAGTTTGAATGTGAAAACCAAGTTTTGGATCCACCTCCTTGTAATCGTTGCCCCCACCCACCACACCAATCGACACTAAATATTACAAGATGAAATTTATAAATGCTTCATTAAAGAGAATAAAAATTCACGTAATCTACCCCACTCCAATCAGTGTGTAAAGTCTCATTTTTTGCCTTGGAATTATTTAATTCCACACATTTACTGCCACTGTTATTACTTAGATGCTGTTTAGGTTTTGCCTGCACAACGTATGCTGAGATTGCAAAATCTCTTGTAAACAAAAAGCTGTCACTGCCTCCTCCTCGGCTAAGTCCTGACCAACAAATACATTTTATTCATTATTGCATCAAGGCCTGGAACCTCTGAAGTTATGCAGTGAGGTTGCCACCCTTCTCTGTCAGTGGGCGACCAGAAGATATTCTAAAAATACTTCCCGGAGGAGTTGTGAGCGATTTCAAGCATTAACTGTACATTTCCTTCACATTTTATGTCCTCTGTGGATACTCTCTGTGGAGAAACTACATCAAGACATGGACTTCTTCCGCATTTTTCCCAGAAACCCACGGTTCACATCACTAGCCAGGCTTACTGAGGCAGAATTCCACACGGTTACTTGTTGTCTGGTGCAGAGGGGTAAAGTCTATAAGTTAATTTGGGACGCTGCTTCCCTTGAAACCACATTTATAATAGAAAAAGGAGCTAATAAGTTATGGAAATCCATTGATTCTGAGCCCCTAGCTCAGCCTTTCCATCCCATTTGATGACCCAGCAGACGATGGCACAATCCTTGGACCATGAACTGGTTCTTTCATTTCACTCTACAGTGTTGCTCTCATGCCCTCTGCTGTAACACTCCTTGCACGTTTTCCTTCCCTTATACCCTGTTTTTTTCCTCTATGCTGCAGCGTACTTGAAAGACATGTTGGACACCTACGTGAAGCAGTTCGGGATTGTGAGAGTGGTGCGGCAGGTGGAGAGGAAGGGGTTAATCACCGCCCGCCTGCTGGGAGCCAGTGTGGCGTCTGGAGAGGTGCTGACGTTCCTCGATGCGCACTGTAAGTAAAACCCACTAGACACTGTCCTTCCATAGGGTCTGAGTTTGGTCCCCTTGTCTCTTGCAGTCGCTCTCCCGCTCTTGATTTCCTGGTTTATGCTGTGTTATAGCCAGAGCCAGCTCTCTTTAGCCAGAGCCAGCTCTCTTTAGCCAGAGCCAGCTCTCTTTAGCCAGAGCCAGCTCTCTTTAGCCAGGGCCAGCTCTCTTTAGCCAGGGCCAGCTCTCTTTAGCCAGGGCCAGCTCTCTTTAGCCCGGGCCAGCTCTCTTTAGCCCGGGCCAGCTCTCTTTAGCCCGGGCCAGCTCTCTTTAGCCCGGGCCAGCTTTCTTTAGCCCGGGCCAGCTCTCTTTAGGCAGGGCCAGCTCCCTAGAGCCAGGGCCAGCTCCCTAGAGCCAGGGCCAGCTCCCTAGAGCCAGAGCCAGCTCTCTTGAGCCAGCTCTCTTGAGCCAGAGCCAGCTCTCTTTAGCCAGAGCCAGCTCTCTTTAGCCAGGGCCAGCTCTCTTTAGCCAGGGCCAGCTCTCTTTAGCCAGGGCCAGCTCTCTAGAGCCAGGGCCAGCTCTCTAGAGCCAGGGCCAGCTCTCTAGAGCCAGGGCCAGCTATCTAGAGCCAGGGCCAGCTATCTAGAGCCCGGGCCAGCTCTCTTTAGGCAGGGCCAGCTCTCTAGAGCCAGGTCCAGCTCTCTAGAGCCAGGTCCAGCTCTCTAGAGCCAGGGCCAGCTCTCTAGAGCCAGGGCCAGCTCTCTAAAGCTAGAGCCAGCTCCCTAGAAATTTGGAGCTTGTCCTTAGCTTGGTGTAAACACTACAGCTGGCCCATCAGCTCTGTAAAACCCCTAATATGAGACACTGATGATAGACTGCCACCCCAAGCAGAGGCTATAGTCTCGGCGATTGGAGGGTGGCTGAGGGGGACAGCATATGGGCTGTATCCTGTACTCTCAGGCCAGGAGCACAAGCCAAAATGACAACCACCGTGTGATGGGACAGCATGATGACCAGTGCTTAATTTGTAAGGAAATAAGTGTCAGGGCTGTTGTCAGGAGCAGCTTACACCACCCATTGCCCTGGCCAGTGCTGCTGATGACAGTACAAACACACATATGAACATCCCACTACTACAAGTGTGTCACTTCAGACTATTCCAGGCCCCCAAAGCTATAAGAATGGCATGGGTGGCAGTTATTAGTCAGTTTGTATATTGCATTAATAAACAACTATAGTTGTGCTCATCTCTAAATAAAACAAACAGTGCCACCACGAGACAGACTGCAATCATTGCCGGTGTTGCTAATTAGGTGCTGGTGCCCAGCACTGGAAACCACCAGCTCAAATTAAGCACTGAAGATGGCACAAAAGCTGCATTCATAGCTACAATAAGGCTTCCCAGCAGCCCACCCTGCTCAGTATACCTGCACACGCGGCGGGCCGGAGAACTAAGGGCAGATATATTCATCCCAATCGCAAACCAGGGATGTACGGTTTGCACACAGACTTTGTGAATGAAATTTGAGCTGCTACCTATGTACTAGTAGGTTGCACCACAAATTGTCAATTCACATAGGGGCAGGGGAGCATAAAACAACCTGCCTAAGGAATATTAATTAGTCAGTCGTAATTTCCAGCCTCCTTACCCCTTTGATTGGCTACCAATGTGGGATGGGGGCCTGCAAGGAATACGAGACCTCTGTCCCGGCACTTGCTTTCCCAAATGGGAAAGGTTTGTGGTTTTTTTGTTTTGTTTGTTTTTTGTCTTTTTCCTTTGGTAAGACATCAGAAGGGAGCAGGTAGTGGTCCAATGGGACACTGCCTCGTTTGCAAATCAGTTACCTCACCTCCTTGGGGAGTCAGTAACTCATCAGTAGTTTATGACCGCAGTTGCAGTCACAACTCATTGATATCTTTTCCAAATCATGAAACCGCTTTCATGCCCCCTCCTATTTGCGATTCAGAAATAATCGAAAAGATAAGGCTGGAAGAATTTTCTGCCTCTTAAAAGTACTTTTGTACAGTAAGAAAAGCCTTTTTGCCATTGTAATCGCTGGGAGTTTGCAGCTGCAAGCTGGCTTTGTACTATGAACCCTTAATCTTTTTTGCTGCAGCAGTACCTGCTTTGCATCCTCCTCACAGGAGTATCCAAATCGGGTTCAGTGACAGCTCACACCTTATGTAGTCAACCTATGCAGCATTAGGGAGAGGGAGATATTGACCATTGATTTAAGGGGGTCATTGAGAGTTGTGGATATTGTATCTGCCATCTACTGTCCTGCCACATGCGTTGGTTTGTGCGGGGGATCCACAGCCTCATTATGAGGCAGAAACCCTTGACCTGTGGTCCAGCCACTACAGGACCGCAGCAGTCACCCTGCAGTTTTTAATACTCACAACAGTCACTTGTTTTTCCTACCCAGGGCTCCCACGCCAGACATGGTAGTCCTGGGTGGGAAAATTGCTACATTTGGGAGTTTGTTATTGCAGAACTAAATAATTTGCAGAGTGGGCGCACCAATAATGGCCCCTTTACCCAAAGGATCACTGCCTTGAATGTGGCTGCTGCTGAGGCGACTCCATTGAAGGCACTGGGATCCCTAGCAGATGGATCACTACATCTGGTGGGTACTAAATGAGGCCATAAGTGTTAATTCCCATCTCTATCTCGTTTATCGATTTCCCTGCTCTTTTAATGATAAAGATACTAGCTTAGCTGTTCTTGGCAGTGCTCCTCCCGAGATCGTCTCCGTTCTTGTTCTTATTGGTGTCACTTATCCTGCTAAATTTTATATTTACTGTGATATATTTCAAGAAGGTTGAGGTCTTCTGGCTCCAATTAAGTGTTGTCATCCACCTGAATGTGAGATTAAACAATGTTGTAAACATTGTTTTTAACATGGCAGATGCGCACAGGGTGTGGCGGAAGGCATGGCAGCTCAGCCCTTCCAGGATCAATGCATTCTCGGAGCTCTGATATAGATGCTAATCTAAATGAATGCTGCTACAGTGCTTAATTTGTAATAAATGAAGTGCAGGGGGTCCTACTTTCTTCTTATGAGCCCACTGTGGAGGTTTCAGAATACCAAAGCTCCCTAGTTTTAATCCCACCCCTGCCTCTTTTTTTTCACCACCTGTCGATATCTCAACCTTGCAGGTGCTTCTTCATCCCCGATTTCTCCCTTAGGCATTGTTTTTCGATTTTCCCTTTTTTCTTCTTTCTCTCTTGCCTGCCCTTCTTTATTAAAGTCGGATGTTTAAAAAAGAAGTACTGGTTCCCAAAAACAAGCGCAGGTACTCACCACCTACAGTCACTGGAACAAATTAAGTGCTGGGACTGCATGTAGCACGGAGATGTTTAAGTAGCGCCCAGTTGCTGAAAACTGAGTTGGCGATGAGTCTGCGAGGGTGAAAGGAAACTCAATCAGACGAGGGTCAGAAGTGCGGTACGCAACAGCTAATACTGCTCCTGGTAAATGTTTGAAGGGCTACAGTGAAGGCACACTGGCAGCTCTAGTGTGATGCTGGTAAGAGCAGAAAGGTGGATAGACTGGGGTCCATTGAGGGTGTGATCATGAACCCCAGCGCTAGCCAAGTGTGGATACTTGGTAGGAATGAAGCGCATTGACGGCACAGGTGAGGGTCCTGAGTACAGGGAGAGACAGAAAGATGGATTAATAGGTGGATTGAAGAGGCCGCCCCACCGCTCAAGGAATAGAGAAGCAATTCAATGCTAGATTGTGCACGGAGGAGATGGGCCCTCCTCTTCCCGCCTTCCCCATCAGGAAGGATAAGTAGATTAGGTGACTAAAGACAGTCCTCCGCAAAGCTGGCGTGAAAGCAGCTGTTTCAAAGTGTTTACATACACTGGTGAGCTGTGTCTGTGCCCCTGTACTGGAGCACCAGAGCGGGTGCTGCTTTAAGCTGGGCTGCATTGTGGAAGCTATTTTCAGGATCCAGTCTTGGAATGTCAGCGTCTTAAGCGGGAAGCGGAGTGAGGTTCGTTAGACAAACTCTACAGTGGAGCAGCAGGGCTTGCGGTGCATCTGGATTGATGCACATTTACAGCAGACAGCTGGCAAGCGCGAAGTTCCCCTGGCAGAGCTCGAGAAGCACCACCAGGCTACAGTCACGTAATGAATTGTGGGTATGGATTGAGGTCTACTAGGCTACTGATTGAGAGGCCTACCTTCGCACAATGAAGTTAATAAACATACTACCCTCAATGCAAGTACTTTAAATCCAGGACCGCGGTCCCATAAAGCGCACTGAAAGCACATATGTTTCATACAGAGAGCTCTGTGGCTGCCATTGCAACCATGCCGAGTTTTCTTTATGCTGAACGTTCCTTTTGCAAGGCACTGAGTTCCTAGGGGTGAGTAGGGTTGGGGGTAACTGTCTGTGTCACCTGATTGGATCTATGCCAGTTACACTGGCTGTTCAGAAGTACTGGACTCTCTGAACATTTCCCAAGACTGTCAGCCATTCTCTCGCGCAATTGTTCAACCCATATGGTTCAGTTGCAATAGGGTGTAAAAATCAGAACAAGATGACCTTTTAAGATGTCCCTCCCCTTTTACCTCTGTCTTAAGGCGAGTGTTTCCACGGCTGGCTTGAACCTCTCTTAGCCCGGATCGCAGAGGAGCCGACAGCCGTGGTCAGTCCGGACATCACTACCATCGACCTGAACACCTTCGAGTTCGCCAAGCCCATCCAGCAGGGAAAGCAGCACAGCCGCGGAAACTTCGACTGGAGCCTGAGCTTCGGATGGGAGGCCATCCCACAGCCCGAGAAGAACCGTCGGAAAGACGAGACCTACCCTATCAAGTAGGTTTTGGTCCAATTCATGTTGCTTTAAAGCTGGTCAAAATGTTTCTGTTTTGGTAAATGGTTAAACTGATTTATTTGCCCAATCACGTCCTGTACAGAGCTGTTCAGAAGAGATGTAAATCCAAGAATACATTGATTTTCAGATCTGCTCAGTCCATCATTATCTCATCTAGATCTGGATTTGAAAATTAATTCTAATTCTGGATCCAGCAAATTGGGAAGGGAGGGGGCGGGGTAGTTTCAGAAAAACAGCTGCAGTGCTTTGAGCACAGGACAGTCCGGCCAAAGTGAAGGAGGATATAATCATGAGCAGGACCAATGCACGTCAGCCTTTGGATGGCCAGTACAAATACATTATTTTTTACAAATTCTGTCCTAAAGAAATTGACAACAAGGAAAAGGTTTATGTAACTGGTGACTGTTAGACCTGTTAGCCCTAGGGCGGTCTTACCCCGTTTTTTAGGTCTCGCCTGAACCAGCGCATGCGCTGCTCTGGCGAGAGTTTTAGTAAGCGGGTTTTGGAAGTGCAAACAGTGGCTTTTGCTGGCGACCAGCTTGCGTTCACGCGAGCGTGCACGCGCGATCAGGCGCCATATGGCTTCCCTCGCCATCTGGACGCTCGCGTGAACGCAAGCTGGTTGCCAGCAAAAGCCACTGTTTGCACTTCCAAAACCCGCTTACTTTCACTTTCACGGCCGCGCGGCCGTGTCAGTTTCGCGGCCAATGCTTGTTCCGATGGCCTCCAGTTTCAAGGAGTAGCCCTGTGCGCGCCGTTTACAGCCTTCATGAACGCGAAAGTTTTAAGAATACCCCTCCCCCATTTCCCTCCCTCCTCCCCCGCTGATATTTCGATGAATTGGGCTGAGCTGAGATCTTTATTTAACTTTCAGTCAGGCCCAATGATGTCCCTCTGATTCAAACTTTTAGCTTTCTAATTTGGATTCAATTAGTACCATTAACGCGATAGTAACACCTGTGATAATGCTGTGAAAGTAACTGTGTTTCTAAGCCCTGTGTAAAAAAATAAGCAATTGACTTATTCTGCCCCTGTCCTCATTAGGACTGTGGTTTAACCCAGGCGCCATTTTGATCGCCTTTCACAGCATGGTCGTCAGCCCTCGTGTTATCATCAATCTGTAGACGCGGCCTTCAGAACGGACAAGATATTCCAAGTGTGGCTTCTACAACCGGAAAAAATATACACAGCACACCAGATGTTAACTTCCACAACAGGACACAATGGTCCTGGGCGTGGTATTTGGCTTAAGTGTGTCTTCCCACACTATAGAATGCTCCAGACTCTGTTCCGAGAAATGGAAGTCATATTCGGGAAGTGGTCTCGATTTTTCAGATGTCTGTGATGTCCCAGAATGCAATACCATGCTCCTAATGTCGCCACCACAGCAAGACACAGAACTCCAGGTGTGATTTCCACTGCAGGACAAAATTCTACATAACTAGTCTCTAGAACTGCGTACAACACTCCAGTTGTGTCATCTTGAGTTTGGCACTATATTCAACATGTGGTCTCCAGCTCTCTACACAGACTTCTAAAACGTGGTACACTTGTCCAGGTTTCGTCTCCAAAAAGGAGACAATATTCTAGATGCATCCTTCATACTGTACAATCCCCTAATGTGGGCCCTAGAACTTGACCCAATATTCAAGATGCGCACAAAACACTCCAGCATTATCAGTGTTGTGTAAAGTGGTAACACAACCTCCCTTTTACTTCAAGATATACGTCTATACCGCAACAGTCCTATTGCTGTCCCTGAAACCTGTTCACATTGTTTCTTTCTCCACTACAATGTCCTCCACTACATTAACCCCATGATTTCCCGCTCTGGGTCGTGACCTTTAAGATCTCACCAGCCTGTCTCTGAGCATGTGTTCTCGAGTCCATGCCCTTCTGCCGTAGGGCGTGATGGCTGGGCTGTTAGCTGGTGGGCATTCTGGAAGGAAATGCGGGAAATCTCATTACCAATTGATGAAGATGGGCTGCCTCCCTCCTACATACATTTCCTGGGAGAGATATATGGCAATGTGGGAAACTTCACACTAAAGCGTTGAAAGGAAGACCCTTTCTTCTTCTGCACGTCAGTCCAGGAAGAAACAGGTGGCAAAGTGAGAAAAGACACAGTCAAAGAAACGTGTTTCCTTCTCTACCACACCCATCCAATCATGGACAGATGATCAGAACTGAAAGGTCAAAGGACAGGAACCAAAATAGATCCCTTCCTCTCACACTGTGAACCAGGAAAGGAAAAACGCAAGGCCCCTATTTATTTACTTAATATTTTGTTTTCTCTTTATTTTCTCCTATGTCTCTGCATCTTTGCCTTTGTTTGTCTACTGCTGGTCGTGTGATCTGTTTGTTTCGATGTCCTCTCTCCTTCTCCCCTCTTTTGACTTGTGCTCTGTCTCTCACATTTTGTAGTTTGTTCTTTGTCTTTCTTGCGTTTTGTTACATTAGTGTTATTTGTATTGCGTATATTCTGCCATTCGAATGGTCTTCTAGCACTTTGGCTGTCCAGACAACTTTCCACTTTCTGAGGTTTCGTATCATAAAGCAGAGTCTAAATTGTCACGTGATGGATGATGTGTTACACACATTGTGCAAAACACACAAGATGATGGACGGAATGCTGCACATTGGCAAACATTCACCCCCAGTCACAGATCTGGGTTTGATCCATCGTTATTTTGCTTCACCACGCCACCCCAGTTCAGACATAGCCATATGCAAATCAGTCTTGACCCTGTGCCTCATGGGAATAGTCCAGACCGAACTGCCAAGCCATGTCTTCCCTGGACCGGAATCAAGCATCCTAGGACCGGTTTCAGGCTATCAGCCTTCATCAGCCAGGATAGCTTGACTCCAGTGGCGTAGTGAACTCGGGACCCACGTCTGGGCATACCCTTCCCACTTAGGGCGAAATGCAAAACACACAAGATGATGGACGGAATGCTGCACATTGGCAAACATTCACCCCCAGTCACAGATCTGGGTTTGATCCATCGTTATTTTGCTTCACCATGCCACCCCAGTTCAGACATAGCCATATGCAAATCAGTCTTGATCCTGTGCCTCATGGGAACAGTCCAGACCGAACTGCCAAGCCATGTCTTCCCTGGACCGGAATCAAGCATCCTAGGACCGGTTTCAGGCTATCAGCCTTCATCAGCCAGGATAGCTTGACTCCAGTGGCGTAGTGAGCACGGGACCCACGTCTGGGCATACCCTTCCCACTTAGGGCGAAATGCAAAACACACAAGATGATGGACGGAATGCTGCACATTGGCAAACATTCACCCCCAGTCAAAGATCTGGGTTTAATCCATCGTTATTTTGCTTCACCACGCCACCCCAGTTGATAGCCTGAAACCGGTCCTAGGATGCTTGATTCCGGTCCAGGGAAGACATGGCTTGGCAGTTCGGTCTGGACTGTTCCCATGAGGCACAGGGTCAAGACTGATTTGCATATGGCTATGTCTGAACTGGGGTGGCGTGGTGAAGCAAAATAACGATGGATTAAACCCAGATCTGTGACTGGGGGTGAACGTTTGCCAATGTGCAGCATTCCGTCCATCATCTTGTGTGTTTTACACACATTGTGCTCTCGTCCAGTTTTCGGTTAGGAGGTTGTGCCTTATTCATTAAGATATGGGTGAATGATTCTGGCATCTGAGGGCAGAGGCCTTTGCCAATTGCTTATACACCTTTGGAACACATTATTTCCCCCATGTGTTATTCCCCATTATGGTGAAAATAAATTGTAATGTCTGGATTTATGTGCAGGGATACTGAACAGAATCGAACATTCCTCACACCTAAATATGGAGAAATCGTAATGGTGCAACAGGTGTATCTGATCTGTGTTAGACATGTGCTCGAGGCTCTGCCCAATGCGTTCTATTGGATGTGTGTGGCATATCATGGAGGGAGGTGCTTTTGTGAGCCACTTGGCATAGTTGAGGATTCCTGGGCTGTATTGAATGTATAAAAGGTGTCCTGTCTAATGTATGATGTGGTATGTTTTTTGTTCATCTCCCCTCCCTCTCTATGTTCTTTTATAATTTTGCCTCCCCTCAAAGCTCTTTCTCACTCTGCCGTCTCCTTTATGCCTCATTTATTATCACCTTTCTTTGTGCTTCTTATCTTTCTCTACCCCCATACACTATGCTTCTCCTCTCTGTGTACCTTTTCCTCTTACCTCTCTATACTGTCTTTCGAACCTCACCCACATGCTTTCCTTTCTTTACTGCTTTTCTTCTCTCTCTCTTCCACCACATCCCAGTCAAGCCCCTCTCACCTGTCTTTCGCCATCTCTTTCGCCTCCCTCCTCTTCTTCCTTATTAGTCTATTCCCTCCTCTCTCTCTTTGTACTCCTCACAATACACATCATCCTTCTCAACACTCCTTCCCTCTCTCCTTTCATCCGCCTCCTTTTCTAGCCAGTGAAAGACACTATGCACTTTCATTGTGACATCTCCCAATGGTCCCTATCCCATACCTTTCCATGTCTGACTCTCTTTTTCCTTAGCCTCAACCATCTACCCCATCTTTAGGTCTAGCACGATGTCACAGCTGTCTCCAACACCTACTGTGCCAGTTATTTAACATATACTCTGAGTGGCTCCTCCCAAAGGATGACTTCCTTCTCACATCATGTTATTGGCTGTTTGGTGTATCATTCTGCATCCTCTGCAGTTCTTGTATTGCAATCCATTAAGGGCTATTTTGTATTACAAAAGTACACCGAATCATCACTCATTAAATTTTTTATCGCACACAAGCCTTTTATACAGAACATATATCTTTTTTGTTTTTTCAATGACACAGGCTCTTTTTAAATATTTAAGGCCTCACATGCATGTTTTTCCTGTCTATCTTCCCATTGTTCTTTCCCCTCTGTATCTTTCCTCAACTTTCCACTAATGTTTATTTCTCATACATTTTTCACCTCAATGAAACTTCCTGTTGTTTTCTCCATATGCCTCTTAGAAATTGTTTTTCGATCTCTATTTTAATGTAAAAAAAAAATCAAAGCCTATAGGTCTGGATTTAATAGGCTAATAAATGCAAACATGCATGCAGAAATGCTGTCTTCACGTGTTGGCACATTAAAACCAGACCTGTCAACTTCACCAGTGCTTATTTGTCTTTTCCTCTCCCTATTCATAACCTCTATCCACTTGTACCTGATTCTTCTTCTTACACCTCTTTTACTTCCCCACCCAACTTTCTGCTTTCCCTGTCACCCCCACCCCCCTTATCCTCTAAATATTACACCCTAGCAGCGCAGTTATCAATAATGCAGCAGCAGCACTGCCAAGATTTCCAGGTCCATGTGTGATGTGCTACTCCAGTACAGGGCTTTTTCTTTAAATTCTCGGACTTGTAGTCTAGTTTATTTTTTTATAAAACAGAATTCAAAGAAAAAAACTTGGACTGGAGCACACTTCACACATGGACCTTGGGAACCTGGAAGCTATGCAGCAGACACACGGCCCCCCCTCCCCCCCCCAGAGTGTGAGGGGTCCAGTGCTCCTAAATTATAGCTGTATTTCCCAACTGTGTCAGAGGAAGGGAGGTATTTTTCCTTGCTCGCATTAGGCCTTTAGCACCCTGTCTACGCCATTATTACACCTGTTGTGCCTCCCACTCTCTTCCAGCCTCTCTTCTCTCCTCCAGTGCCTCTCCACCTGGCTCTAGGCTAGCTCTGCTGTCCCTTCCTATATATATATATAGCCATCTGCCCCCAGTGTCTCTTCCTTTCTTCTTTTTCTCCCTCTGTCTGGCCACCTCTACCTCCCTCTCTATGATCCGCGACCCTCGTTATCTTCGTCTCTTCTTTCCTCATCTTTCCAATCTACCTGTCTCTGCTCTCCCCATGCCTCTCACTCCCTCCCACCTCCCCCTCGTCTCATTCTTCTCTCTCTCTTCCTCGTCTCCCTCTCCTCCTCGGTCTCGCCCCGCCTCTACCCGTCTCTCCTAATTTACTATGGTTCACTTATCTCCTAGGCCCTGGAGTGGCTGGTGTTCGAGGCCGCGCCCAGCCCTTGGCAGCTCACAGGCCCTCCTTGGCTGCGAGTCCCTGATAGGGAGGGCTCTGCAGAGAGCGCTCGCGCAGATAGTGTGACAGGGCACAGCCCGCGAGCCACAGCACCGCTGTCCTTCGCGCCTGGCGCCAACCTCTGAACTGTGCAATGTGTGCGCTCTGCCACTCCCTGAACTGCTGCCCCCTCTCCCCCCACCCCCATGTCCTGAACCACCCCGCGGCCCTAGCTTTTTTTTTTTTTTTTTTCTGTTGCCCTCCGTGCCTCCTGCCTTACTTCTGCCTTCCTTCCCTGTGCCAGCCAGTACACTGCTACCCTCGGTGCTGGGTCATTCTCTGCACTGCCGCCCTTCAAGCCCTGTGCCACTCACTCTGTGTACCGATGACACCACACCCTGCCCCACCTTCAGAACTTGGCGCTGCGACCATCTGCAGTTTGCACAACGCACGTCACAGCTTCTATCCCCGATACCTTCTTGGCCATTTTCAATGCTGCTGCACTTTTCATCCTGACAGGACTTGAAGAATAAGTTCCGGGCCCCAAAGGTTTGCTCAGAAGTCCACTGTCAACTCTGTAGAAGGTCGCGTTGCCAAATACCAACGCTGCGTACTCTTGATTCCACCTCCTATCTCGTTTACCCACCACCAGACACTCCCTGCCTCTGACTCTGGGTAGGTTCTTTTGCATTACTGCTTTCTTCATTCGTCACTGTTTTCCCATCTTTCTCCTCCACCTTCTGTCCCCCTTTAGCAGGGCACAAGTCCTAAACAAGCATTGGCATAGCCAATAGATCTCGCCTTTGGGACCTTATAAGTGTTTAGCCATGCAACAGTTGATGTTGTTGCACCAAGGATATTGTGCTGCATAACTAAATACTTATAAGGTCCCAAAAGCGAGACCTATTGGCTATGCCAATGCTTGTTTCTCTTTGCGCCTCATTTTTTTGCCACTACCTTTTTGTTGGACCTAGGTCTCTGGGCGCCTTACCACTGCCAAACAGTGCTGAGGTGCAGGTGCTCTCTCCTAATAATATGGCTGCCACAGGCCCCTGCTACTGCGGAGTGGCCATTGTACATGCACGCACCAGTAGTCAGGATCAGGCTGGGACATAATGTTACTGTATCCATGCCGTCCCGCCTCTGGGCCTCATAGACAGACATGACGGAAGCTTCTAGAACCTTCCAGCCCAGGGAGGAGTTATGTTTTGCCGCCTTTCAGGAGGGTCACCTGACCTAGGGGTATAAGAGGTTGGGAGGGAAACCTAGTCAGTCAGTTGGGGCACCACTGGACCTGGGGGAACCTCTGCCGGAGTACAGGCTGTTGGGCCTAGGGGGGAGACCTACACTACTGGTACTGACTGGGCTTAGGCGCTGCTGTGCTAAGATAGATGAGGAACACCTTCCACCTACTGACCTTGCCCAGCGTGAGGGGACCCAGGGAACCACCTCCAGTGTGCCTGCAGGGTACCTACTCGCCTCCTGTGCCTGCCAACTCAACCCCCTTTGCCCCAAGGGACTGTGTTTAAAGAAACCACAAGCCAGAAACTGCGTTCTAAGAGACCACAACCAAGGGACTGCAACTGAAGACTGCTACCACCGGCGCTGGGACTGAAGTACTGAGGACCCTGTGAGCGCTGCTGCCACTGGGGGATCACCAGGTAAAGCGTCGGGCTTCTAAGCGCTGTGCCACCAGCCCCTGCTGCCCACGAGGTGCTGGCCTGGGGAAACTGACTGCCCTACCGAGCGCTGTGCAGCGCGCTCCTGCTGTGCCAAATCACCGCCGCAGCCCCTGTGCCTCAAAGTGTGTAAGCGCTGTGGCCCACGACCACCGCCGCGACCCCCGCGCTGTGTGCAGAGAAGCGCTGCGGCAGTCGGGAGGCGCTGTGGCCGCCAGGCGTCCTGTCCCCGTGAAGAGGGGCACCGCCTGTCCAAACTCACCGCCGCGACCTCAGGATCGCTGAAGAAGAAGCGGAGGCCTGTCATCACCGCTGCGACCCCCCGCGCTGTCGAGAAGAGGCGCTGTCCCCCAGAATCACCACAGCAGCCCGGGCGCCGCGTCGGAATTGAAGCCGCGGCTGGATCCAGGCCGCGCTAGGCCTGCCGCGTGAAGAAGGCGTCACCTGGCAACGAGGGCGCCGGCTGCGTCATCGGCCGCGCCCCCCTCGAGCCGCGCTGCGATTGGCTCCCGGGTCTTCTGTCTCCTCGGAAGCCCGGGCCCGACACCGGCTGCATCTGCGGGGCTCCGGGGGGGTCAAGGAGTGTCTTGCCACCTCCCCCCTGCTGGAAGGGAGCCCCGTATGGACATCGTTGCCTTCTGCGCTCCTATTTGCCTCTCCCAGCCGACGCCCCACATAGAAGGGGAGCGGGCTGACCAGGGAGGAGGCGTCCGGCACTACGGGTGCCTCCACGAGTGTACCGGGACAGTGTGGTGAGTCACGGAGGCCTAACTCCAGCGGCCCTTCCCCTTACATTGCCCTGAGTGTTATGGTCGCGGAGCAGAGGCCACAATGCACTTCCTCTGACTGCTCCCTCTTTGATTACATGAACGAGGCCGAGCCCGGAATTAGGTCTAGCTCTGGGCCGGTTACCAAGCACATCCCTGCCTGCGGGTTATTCTTCGGGCTGCTTAGCTGGGGGCTCTGCATGTCCGGTATTGCCCAAGAAGTAGTGCCTAAAAGAGAATTCATGCATCCTAGATGTTCTTGGTGTTGAATACCCCCACAAGGGATGTCACCTTACTGAAAGTGATTGAAATGTTACCATTGTTGTGGGCATCCCTACCGTAAGATCCTCATTGAATTGAATATATCTGAATGAACTGAAGCCTATGTTTTAGCATGCAATCCAGTACATATTGTGATACTTGTTCTTAGAGAGGTTAGTGCTACTGCCTTTTTCCTACATAACGTCCTAATGTTCTGATGCCCTTGAATGAATTTATGCATGTTCTAAAGTGAAATGAGTTTACTGTTGCCCTGAGATTATCTGCCCTATCCACTGCTCTAACTTGAACCAGATAAAGAGTCTTGTTTTACCTATCAGCCTGGTGTGGTGTCTCTTCATTGTGTGCCCATTACTGAGTCAGTGTGAGGGTGTGCTGCACAACTGCTTAACACATTGCCTTCGGGTGCCTTCCTGCCTCGCGCCAAGCTACCGTGTCGGAATCGGTGATCCCGGTTCCAACATTGGTGTTCAGCGGTGGGATAAGGACTTGTGCTTGTGCAGCACCCTACAGGGATTCAGTGTGCGCCTCAATTGGAACATCTAGTGAGACGCAAGCCTAGCAATTCACCCTTCATTGCCTGACTGTACAGGCTCCTGTGTTAACCTGTTGCCTACGTCCTAGAGTCTTTTCCCTTAAGTGTCTGGGGCCCCACCTGTCAGGATGGAGTTCGAGCTGGCCAACCTTGAAATGTATATGGTGGCGCAGCTGAGGGAGTTCTGTCGGGGGATGGGGGTGTCCGTCAAGCGAGAGGAGCTTCAGAAAGCCTTGAGGGCATGGGTATTGGCCCACCCGGGAGGGAGAGTGGTCGAGCAACAGGGGGAGCCGGACGCTCCAGGACAGCTAGACCTACTGCAAATAGACATCAGTGAGAATGTGTTGCCAGGGAGACGTTCCAGGGCAGGCAGTAGTGTGTCAGCGAGCAGTGTGTCTGTGGAGGAGTACGAGGACAGGAGGGAGGAGAGGCAATTGAGGCTAGAGCTTGCTAAGATGGAGAAGGAGCGAGAAGAGACGAGGCTAGCCATGGAAGAGAGGAAGCTTGCGCATGAGCTTAGCCTGAAAGAATTAGAGCTCCGAGCATTGCAGATAGGGGCGCAGGGCAACTTGAATGGTGGCAGCGTACCCGCTGGGGCTCCTCGAGAGCCTAAGTTTTACCTACCTAAGGAGGTGATGGCCAGTTTCAGTGTAGGGGATGACATTGATAAGTGGTTGGCGGCGTATGAGGTGTCTTTGGTGGCCCATGGGGTGCCTGAGAGTTACTGGGGGGGAGGCCTGTATAGGTACATACCTCCGGTCGCGAGGGACACACTCTTGACCTTGGACAAAGGGGATCAGACGAACTACCCTGTGATGAAGGAGGCCCTGCTTAAAAGTTTGGCCTCACTCCAGAAAAGTATCGCCAGAAATTCCGCAACAGCCACAAGCTTCCCACACAGAACTGGGTGGATTTTTTTGATTATGCCCGTAAGGCATTGGAGGGTTGGGTGCGTGGCAGCGAAGTGAGTGACTATGAAGGGCTGTACAATCTGTTTTTAAGGGAGCACCTTCTTGATAAATGTTTTCCAGAGCTGCGCCAACACCTGGTGGACCGCAAGCTGACCGATCCTCGGGAACTTGCGGAGGAGGCGGATACCTGGGTTAGCACTCGGGTGTCCCACAAGGGATCCGGGGAGACCCCCGAAAGGTGGACAGGGATTTCCCCAGAAGAGAGAGGGGAGACAAAAAGAAGGAGTTCTGTAAAGGCCCCCAAAATAGACCGCAAGGGAAGGGGGTAGGTTCCCCACCCCAATCTGGATTCCAGAAACCCACTTACCCTGACAAGAGTCAGCAGCCCAGAACTATCCGGTGCTACGAGTGCGGGGAGGTTGGACACTACAAGGGGGATCCCTAGTGTCGCAAGAGGACCCCAGCCCCCACAGGAGGTAAGAGCCCCGGGGTGGCCAGTGTAGCGCTTGGGGAGGAGTTGTCCCTAGGTAGGGGGGGTGAGTGGACAGGCTTGACCTTAGTTTCCCTGGGGGATAGAGCGATAATCCCATGGGTTCAGGTACCCTCGAACACTGCCAAGTACCGGCAGAGGGTCCTGGTGAACGGGGAGGAGGTGGAGGCTCTGAGGGACACGGGTGCCAGCATGACGATGGTAAGACGTCAGCTGGTGTCCCCAGAGCAGGTGATTCCTGAAGTATTCCACCCGGTTGTCATGGCTGATAATAGCCTGGGTCATTACCCCGTGGCCCAAGTTCCCTTTGAGTGGGGAGGAGTCTCAGGCCTGTTGAGAGTTGCGGTGAGCCCTGCCATGCCAGTTGACTGTCTGCTCGGAAACGATTTGGAACATACTGCCTGGAAGGAGGTGGAGTTCAACGCCCACGCTGAGATGCTGGGATTACCAGGGTGGACTTGCGCGGTCACGCGGTCCATGGCTGCCCGGCAAGGAACTCAACCCGGGTTGGAGCCTGAAACAATGGCCCAGCCCACTGCTGGACAAGAGGACATCCCTGAGGATGCACCCGGCGAGATGGATGGGGAGCCCGCGGAGGTGACCCCGGAGTCCGCTGAGGTGGATGTTGTTCCCGTGGGGGACTTTCCAACCCCTGCAGAGTGGCAGGTGGAAGGAGGGCCTACCCGGGAGGAATTCTGTCGGGCGCAGAAGAGTGCCCAACGCTTGAAGGCATGCGGCAGCAGGCCGAAGCCCAAGCAACTGGTAAAGAGACCGGTAATTACCATGCCTACTGGGAGGATGGTCTCCTCTACAGTGAGCCTAAGGCTCCGGTGCATGGGTCATCAAGGGCCTTAGTGGTCCCCCAATGCTACCGAGCCTTCCTGCTGGAATTGGCACACGAGATACCACTGGCAGGACACCTGGGCCAGGATAAGACATTTGCTCGATTGGTCCCACATTTTTATTGGCCCAGGATGAGAGTTACCTCTGACACCTTTTGTAAGACCTGTGTGACTTGTCAGGCGAGTGGCAAGACTGGGACTAAGTTGAAGGTCCCTCTGGAACCGCTCCCGGTTGTCGGTACCCCTTTTGAGCGGGTTGGAATTGACATTGTCGGGCCAATGGACCCGCCGACTTCTTCGGGACATAGGTTCATCTTGGTGTTGGTGGACCACGCCACCCGGTACCCGGAGGCAATCCCTCTGAGGACCATCACTGCACCTGCGGTGGCGCGGGCCTTGATGGGGATTTTTACCCGAGTGGGATTCCCCAAGGTCGTGGTGTCAGATAGGGGCACGAATTTCATGTCGGCCTACATGCAGGCCATGTGGAAGGAGTGCGGAGTGACCTACAGGTTCTCCACTCCTTACCACCCCCAGACTAACGGGCTCGTAGAGCGCTTCAATAAGACCCTGAAGGGGATGATCCGGAGCCTACCCGAGGACTTGAGAAGGAAGTGGGACGTCCTCTTACCCTGTCTGCTCTTCTCCTATCGAGAGGTGCCGCAGAAGGGGGTCGGTTTCAGTCCCTTTGAGCTGCTCTATGGCCACCCCGTTAGGGGGCCCCTCAGCCTTGTGAAGGAGGGGTGGGAGAAGTCTTCCCAGAAGCTTCCCCGTGATGTAGTCAGCTACATGCTGGCGTTCCGCAGCCAGATGGCCAAGCTGTGGAAGGAAGCCTCAGACAACCTGGAGGCTAGTGATAGCCATCATGAAGGAGTGGTAGGACCGGAATGCTCGGACGGTGGAGTTGGACGCTGGACAGAAGGTGTGGGTCATGGAGCCAGGAGAGCTTAGTGCCCTCCAGGACCGGTGGACTGGACCATACGAAATTCTGGAGAAAAGAGGCCAGACCACCTACGTAGTAGACCTCAAGACCCCCCGACAACCCCACAGGGTGTTCCACGTCAACCGCCTTAAGCCACATCAGGAGCGGTCAGAACTTACTCTCCTGATGGTGACGGATGGGAGCGAAGAGGAGGAGAGCGAGCCTCTTCCGGACCTTCTGGCGGCCAAAAAGAACGATGGATCGGTGGAGGGAGTGGTCGTCTCCCCATCCTTGACCCCTGAGCAACAGAGGGACTGCCGCCAGGTATTGGAGCAGTACTCCTCGTTGTTCTCCCTCACTCCTGGGATCACGCACCTGTGTACCCATGATGTGGACACAGGGGACATCCCGCCAGTGAAAACCAAGTCTTACCGGCTGTCCGACAAAGTCAAGACCAGTATCCAGGGTGAGGTAGCCAAGATGTTGGAGCTGGGGGTGATTGAGCCTTCCAGCAGCCCTTGGGCTAGTCCGGTGGTGTTGGTGCCGAAAACGGCCCCACCGGGCACCACACCAGAACTTCGGTTCTGTGTGGACTACCGTGGTCTGAACTCCGTGAGCAAGACCGATGCTCACCCGATCCCTCGGGCGGATGAGCTCATTGACCGACTGGGAGCAGCTCGGTATCTGAGTACCATCGACCTGACGTCAGGATATTGGCAGATTGCCATGACGGACGGAGCGAAGGAGAAGACTGCATTCTCCACCCCCGAGGGCCACTTTCAATTTCGGGTGATGCCCTTCGGGTTGAAAAATGCTCCGGCCACTTTCCAGCGGTTGGTTAACCAGGTACTGTCCGGCCTAGAGGCCTTCTCTGCTGCCTACCTGGATGACATAGCTGTCTTCAGCAGCAGCTGGGAGGACCATCTGGAGCATCTCCAGGAGGTGCTGCAGGCTCTACAGCGGGCTGGCCTAACCATCAAGGCCAGCAAGTGCCAGATTGGACAGGGATCTGTCGTCTACCTGGGGCACCTGGTGGGCGGGGGTAAGGTGCAACCCCTCCAGGCCAAAATCGAGACCATCTTGGCCTGGGAGCCCCCCAAAACCCAAACTGAGGTCCGGGCTTTCCTTGGCCTCACGGGTTACTACCGCCGGTTTGTCAAGGGCTATGGGACCATCGTAGCCCCCCTGACTGAATTGACATCCAAGAAGCAGCCACGTAAAGTCATCTGGACGGCTGCCTGTCAAGAAGCGTTTGTCACTCTGAAGCACGCGATGTGCACCGCTCCGGTGCTCAGGACTCCGGACTTTGGGAAGGAATTCATCGTGCAGACAGACGCCTCTGAGCATGGCATTGGAGCTGTGCTCTCTCAACTGAATGATGACGGCCAAGACCAGCCAGTGGCCTTTATTTCTCGAAGACTACTCCCCCGGGAACAGCGGTGGAGTACTATAGAGCGAGCAGCCTTCGCCGTGGTTTGGGCTTTGAAGAAGCTGAGGCCATACCTCTTTGGCTCTCACTTCCTTATTCAAACCGACCACCGACCCCTTCGCTGGCTCATGCAGATGAGAGGCGAAAACCCCAAATTGTTGAGGTGGTCCATTTCCCTCCAGGGGATGGACTTTCGGGTGGAACATCGACCCGGAGTAGACCACGCCAACGCTGACGGTCTCTCCCGGTTTTCCGCCTTAGCGATGAGAACTCCCTAGAGGTTGGGTAGCTCTCCCCACTTTCGGCTGGGGGGACGCGTGTTAGACCTGTCAGCCCTAGGGTGGTCTTACCCCGTTTTTTTTTCTCTTTGCGCCTCATTTTTTGCCACTACCTTTTTGTTGGACCTAGGTCTCTGGGCGCCTTACCACTGCCAAACAGTGCTGAGGTGCAGGTGCTCTCTCCTAATAATATGGCTGCCACAGGCCCCTGCTACTGCGGAGTGGCAAGTGTACATGCACGCACCAGTAGTCAGGATCAGGCTGGGACATAATGTTACTGTATCCATGCCGTCCCGCCTCTGGGCCTCATAGACAGACATGACGGAAGCTTCTAGAACCTTCCAGCCCAGGGAGGAGTTATGTTTTGCCGCCTTTCAGGAAGGTCACCTGACCTAGGGGTATAAGAGGTTGGGAGGGAAACCTAGTCAGTCAGTTGGGGCACCACTGGACCTGGGGGAACCTCTGCCGGAGTACAGGCTGTTGGGCCTAGGGGGGAGACCTACACTACTGGTACTGACTGGGCTTAGGCGCTGCTGTGCTAAGATAGATGAGGAACACCTTCCACCTACTGACCTTGCCCAGCATGAGGGGACCCAGGGAACCACCTCCAGTGTGCCTGCAGGGTACCTACTCACCTCCTGTGCCTGCCAACTCAACCCCCTTTCCCCCAAGGGACTGTGTTTAAAGAAACCACAAGCCAGAAACTGCGTTAAAGAAACCACAAGCCAGAAACTGCGTTCTAAGAGACCACAAACAAGGGACTGCAACTGAAGACTGCTACCACCGGCGCTGCGACTGAAGTACTGAGGACCCTGTGAGCACTGCTGCCACTGGGGGATCACCAGGTAAAGCGCCGGGCTTCTAAGCGCTGTGCCACCAGCCCCTGCTGCCCACGAGGTGCTGGCCTGGGGAAACTGACTGCCCTACCGAGCGCTGTGCAGTGCGCTCCTGCTGTGCCAAATCACCGCCGCAGCCCCTGTGCCTCAAAGTGTGTAAGCGCTGTGGCCCACGACCACCGCCGCGACCCCCGCGCTGTGTGCAGAGAAGCGCTGCGGCAGTCGGGAGGCGCTGTGGCCGCCAGGCGTCCTGTCCCCGCGAAGAGGGGCACCGCCTGTCCAAACTCACCGCCGCGACCTCAGGATCGCTGAAGAAGAAGCGGAGGCCTGTCATCACCGCTGCGACCCCCCACGCTGTCAAGAAGAGGCGCTGTCCCCCAGAATCACCACAGCAGCCCGGGTGCCGCGTCGGAATTGAAGCTGCGGCTGGATCCAGGCCGGGATAGGCCTGCCGCGTGAAGAAGGCGTCACCTGGCAACGAGGGCGCCGGCCGCATCATCGGCCGTGCCCCCCTCGAGCCACACTGCGATTGGCTCCCGGGTCTTCAGTCTCCTCAGAGGCCCGGGCCCGACACCGGCTGCATCTGCGGGGCTCTGGGGGGGTCAAGGAGTGTCTTGCCGCCCCCCCCACTGGAAGGGAGCCCCGTATGGACATCGTTGCCTTCTGCGCTCCTATTTGCCTCTCCCAGCCGACGCCCCACATAGAAGGGGAGCGGGCTGACCAGGGAGGAGGCGTCCGGCGCTACGGGTGCCTCCACGAGTGTACCGGGACAGTGTGGTGAGTCACGGAGGCCTAACTCCAGCGGCCCTTCCCCTTACATTGCCCTGAGTGTTATGGTCGCGGAGCAGAGGCCACAATGCACTTCCTCTGACTGCTCCCTCTTTGATTACATGAACGAGGCCGAGCCCGGAATTAGGTCTAGCTCTGGGCCGGTTACCAAGCACATCCCTGCCTGCGGGTTATTCTTCGGGCTGCTTAGCTGGGGGCTCTGCATGTCCGGTATTGCCCAAGAAGTAGTGCCTAAAAGAGAATTCATGCATCCTAGATGTTCTTGGTGTTGAATACCCCCACAAGGGATGTCACCCTACTGAAAGTGATTGAAATGTTACCATAGTTGTGGGCATCCCTACCGAAGATCCTCATTGAATTGAATATATCTGAATGAACTGAAGCCTATGTTTTAGCATGCAATCCAGTACATATTGTGATACTTGTTCTTAGAGAGGTTAGTGCTACTGCCTTTTTCCTACATAACGTCCTAATGTTCTGATGCCCTTGAATGAATTTATGCATGTTCTAAAGTGAAATGAGTTTACTGTTGCCCTGAGATTATCTGCCCTATCCACTGCTCTAACTTGAACCAGATAAAGAGTCTTGTTTTACCTATCAGCCTGGTGTGTTGTCTCTTTATTGTGTGCCCATTACTGAGTCAGTGTGAGGGTGTGCTGCACAACTGCTTAACACATTGCCTTCGGGTGCCTCCCTGCCTCGCGCCAAGCTACCGTGTCGGAATCGGTGATCCCGGTTCTAACAGTGACAAACCTGTTTCATTAAAATATAACTGGGGGTGGGGGGGGGTCGAAAGCACCTGCTGGAGAGATCTTTGTCTTTTTTTTGTTGAGATTTGCGTAATTTCTGATCACAGGACATAATCATCCGAAACGAATGCATGGAGTAAATGTACTGCAATGTAAGCTAGTTTAGTTAGTTAATATCAATTGTTGGAGAGATTTTTGTGTAACCTGCTGTTAAACTCACTGGAAAACAGCATAGTGTTTTATTTCCTATCCAGCAAGGCATCAGCTTGAATCCTTGCAGATGTGATCTCAATCTCTTGTTATTCTAAAGTTGATGCAACTGTTTCCAGAGGGTAGGAATAAAGACGTTTATTAAGGGCCAAAGTACAATTCAATTTACATTGTGCAATGTCAAATAGTTAGGATTAGTGTAATGAGATGTTCAGCTGACATTCGCACAGAACACAGAGTTTGAGAAAATATAATAGTCTTTAAAGTTGCAATTTATCTCTTGACCACTTCTGAATTGGCATGCTGTGCCCCTTAATGGTGGCAAGGTCTAAGACCTCGGACGTGATCAGTCTGACCTCCAGTACCTCATTACAGCCAGGAAACAACTCTAACTCTTAGTGACACTGCTTGTACATGATGTGAAGCTTTTGCAGACTTTCTGCACTGATGAGGAACAACAATCTCCCGTACTGTAGGACATTTGCCCTTTTTGCAGGGTCGGCCCAGATTTTTCACCTTTAGCTGGACCCTATATAGACCTCTGTGCACTTTACCCCTGCTAAGTAGTGAGAAAGTGTATGTGTTCTACCTTTCAACATGGTGAAATTGGCATGCCCCTAATTGGCATGCTTACCTTCACTGTAAGTCCCTAGTAGATGGTACAAAGGGTACCCAAAGTCTGTAAGTTAAATGTCACTAGTGGACTGGAGCACCCATTGTGCCACCCTCTACAGTGACGGTGCATACATGCTGCAGGCCTACCATCTGCAGCCTGGCTTTTGCAGTTTTAAACTGCAAGTTCAACCTGTCAAAATAAACCCTTTGGACAGGTCAAAACCTTCCTTTTAAATATTTATACATCACCCCTATTTGACTTATTGCCCTTAAGGCAGGGTGCATGGTACTTAAAAGTTAGACATGTAGGAATTTAATGTTAAACATGTCCCTACAGTGAAAAAGCCCCAAATGCCAGTTTCACTTTAGCAAGGCAAGCTACCCTATAGGAAAACACTGGGTTACATTATTACATTTAATAATGCTAATTTTGGTGAGGAAACAGCTAGAAAAATAATTAAACAACTATCTTTAATAGTTATTAAAATCTAATTCAACTGTGAATTTGGATATTTGATAATTATTAAGGAAAGGGTACTTTTTAGAAAGTTACCTTTTCCACGCCTAAAGCCTCTGGAGGCCCTTTTGTATTTTTATCCCACTTCTGCCAGCTTGTAATTAGCATTTAAAGAGGTGTGAAATCTGTTTCCACAGCTGAGAACAAAGGATTGGGTGTGAGGAGGTGTTGTTCACTTGAAATGATGGCCAGTGGGATGTTCCCAGGCACTTGGGAGGTGGCACATGGGCAGGGCCCTTGCTTTGTCCCCACACACAAGTCAAGATAGGGCTCTTTTTGACATTACAGTGTCAAATCCTGCTAGAGTTTGAAAACCTGTTTGACATGTCTGCTGGGATTTTACATATAACATGTGGGCCACAGTACACAGGGGAAAGAACAGATTGCCAAAACAATTTTTGTGTATGCTGGAAAGCCCTTCTTGATTTTCCCATAGTTCTATCTGAGGTTTTTTGGGGGTACAGTGGCTGACCCAAACTGTATATTAATGTTCGAAGTGGGATGACACTAGGATTACCATAATCTACTCCCCACACACACCTCCGGCCCTCAGAGCCCAAGTTTAGTAGGGCTGAAAACGTCTGGTCTCTTGAAAATGCCCAAAGTGATTAGGGTTGGCCCCACGAAAACTTACTTCATTGGTTAGGGCATATCTAGTAGTCATTCCCATCCCCTTGCTTGTGCCAGGCATACTTTTGGCATCTCAAAGCATCCACCTGAGAACACTCCTCGTCCTGAGGAAGATCAAAAGAGGACTGAACCTGCTTTATGCAACCTGAGAAGAGCCCTGGAGGACTAAACCTGCTCTCTCTTGTACCTAAGACAAATAAGTGGACTCCAAGGTCCATAAGGCTGACCTCCTGTTATAGCTATTCAGAGACAACAAACAAGAGGCCTTTTCCTGCAACTGCACAGCTAACCAGTGGCAACTGGACCTTGACTGAACCCTGCTGTTTGGCCTCTGCCTGATACGCTGTGAGTCGCTAAGTGCCGTCCTGGAGGGCTTTAGAAGAGTACGCCTGTGGTGTCTTGGGACTTGAGGACTTAAGTCCGAAAGTAAAATCTTTGACCAGGGTGAACCTGATTTGTGTATCCAACCCGCACTTCATCGTGGTCAGCATCAAATTGCGCCTAGGTTCCAGTCTACTGCAACCCTAGACTATCATTGGTGCTTAATGCTTCTTGATGCTACTCCTGCTTAAAACTTTAAAAATTTATCTCTCTGATACCCCTTATTGGACTTTTATAATTTTGGTATCCTTTCTTTTTATTGAGTTTTACTGTATTTCTCTAATTCAGTTCGGGATTTTTGTTGTTTTGCATTTCGACTTTACTATGGTTTTTGTACTGCATAAATACTTTACATACTGCCTTAAATTCAGGGTGAAGTTGAGGTTAATTTAGTGACCTTAGTGAGCATCCATTTCAATCATAAATTGAATTGGAATGATCAAATCGACATGGCTGCTGCTATTCCAAAACGCACATCAAACACCATCTTTTGGCTAAAAAATAAAGTCGGAAGTAGTTCTTTGAGTATAATTTTAGAAGTTTACGAACAGAAAATGGTGGCATCTGCAATATATGGCATTGAACCTCAGGGACACAGCAACTGCAAATGGCTACTGGTAGTGGAGAAAAACTTTCTAAGAGCATTGTTAAAGCTTGAGGTTGAGACTCTGATCATTCCATTGTACTTGGAGTTTGAAATTTGCCCCATATCGGATGGTAATGATCTTACTCCTGTGTTGTATCGGTGCCAACTGAATAGAAATAGTCATGGAAGAATTTAGCTGAAGACGCTAGTTGATATGAGCAAGTCTATAAAACTCTCTAGAAATGCATGGGTACTTTACGTTAAAGGAACTCCGAACGAATTAGGGTATAGCTACTTTTGAAATACCAATGCTATTTCCAAATTTAAAGGTTGATTTTCTTGAGCACAAGTTGAAAGTATATATTGCTCATGTAGAACATTCTCGCCTGACTGCCAGCTACCATTCGACCAAATGTATGTGGGGGTTAGAGATCCTCAGAGGCACTTCATACTTTATATCTTACATTTCGCTGGGTGTTTCCCCCACTAGACTGTATATGTCCAAATGTGTTCCAAACCCATCTATTAGTGAACTTTGTGACTGAGATTCGGAGACATGAAACCCTGTCAAATTTGTTATTATGATTTAATAAAACTAGATATCCATGCGGCAAGTGGCTAGTGTCCGTTTTTAAATTATTTTCAATTACAACATGCAATAAGGCGCTCGCACTTTGTCATAGAACAGATATCCCATTGATCTAAGTGTCAGTGGCTTGTTACTCATGGGCAGCCTGCTACTCATGGACCGCCTGGATCCTGGTGGGGAGACCAAAATAGGCTGGAGATTGGGAATAGCTCTGCTACTTCAGGTACCTACCACTGGCATTGTATTTTAATTTGGTATTCTGATCTATGAAATTGTCAAAGTGCTTATTTTTTATATGCCTTCCGCATAGTAGGTTTTAACTTTTTTCCTCTTGCGTTCTTTTTCACAGGTTTTAATTGTTATAAAATGTATTTGTTATGACTAATGCTGAAAATAAATACACAGCACAGTAGTGACTTTGAGGGTTTGCCCTGCCAAGGCTTGTGATTATTCCTTGGTGTGGTAGTCATGCAACCCAAATAATCCAATTTCTTAAACGTTCTCCATGCAGGCTCCTTATTGGAAACTCACACTGAATGTGCATGGGCAACATTCCATGTGTGCCAGTGTAAATGCACTGCACTGTCAGACAATTTAGCTGGATCAGCATAGAACCTGGTTTTGGCTCAGGGATAGCTCATGGAACCAGAATGCACCCATTTGCACACTAATCAAGTACTGATCTGATCACACCCTCAACACTTGTATTTGGATATTTGCAGGATGCCACCGACTTGAAAGATGAACCTATTCAGGCCACACTTTACCCAATGAGCTATCCTTACTTTGCTACTGTTATACCCAACATCTTTTGGCGTGATTTCCCTGACTTTTTGCTTTCTGACCTCCTGTTCTGACTGTGTGCTGAACCTCGTTTTTCTGAGGTTTGGACTCTGCACTTTTTCACTGCTGACCAGTGCTAAAGTGCATGTGCTCTGTGTCTAAAATGTAATGGCATTTGGTTTCTCCTTGATTGACATATCTGATTTACTAAGAAGTCCCTAGTATAGTGCACTATATGGGCCCAGGGCATGTAAATTAAATGCTACTAGTGGGCCTGCAGCGCTGATTGTGCCACCCACATGAGTAGCCCTTCAAACATGTTTTGACCTGCCACTGCAGAGCCTATGTGTACAGTTTTCAACTGCCATTTCGACCTGGCAAGTTCACCTGCTTGCCAGGCCCAAACCTTCCCTTTTATTACATAAGGGTCAACCCTAAGGTGGGCCCATGGGCAGGGTGCAGCGTATTTAGAAGGTAGGACATGTACTTTTGAGGTTTACATGTCCTAGTAGTGAAAAGCTGCTACATTTGTTTTTCACTACAGCAAGGACCATCTCTCCCATGGGTTCGCATTGAGCTGCCTTGTAACACCTTACAAGTGTAACTTCCAGTTGGGGAAAGTACATTTGGTGTCTCTGGACTCACAATTTAAAAACAAATTTTTTAGCGAAGTTGGTTTTTAAGTTGCAGGTCTGAAAATGCCCCTTTTAGAAAGTTAGCCTGTTATTAGTTTAACCATTCTGTACCTATGCTTGTCTCTGGAATACATGTCTGGGTTGGGTGACAGCTGGGCTGTGTGCATTCCCTCTAGACAATCGCACATAAAGGGAACTGAAGTGTGCCCTGCATATCCTGATGGCCCATCACCAGGCTGATGGGTCTTCCTGAGCTAAAGTGAGAGGGGGGAGCTGACACTTGCACCTGAATATGGATGTGTCTGTCCCCACACAAAGAGTTGCATTCACCCCCGTAGTGTGTCTGGAGCCAGGACAGGATAGGACATGGTCTTGTGAACTACAAAGACCTTTCTTTGAAGTCTCCCTACTTCAAAATCTAAAATGGGTATAAGTACTGGACCTCTGACACCATCTACTGAGAAGACTTCTGGAACTGAGGATATTCTACCAGGAAGAAGAGCTCTTGTGCTGCCAGAAGGGACTTAACTTTGCTGCTTGCTTTGCTGTGTTTGCCTGCTGCTTCTTGCCTGGTAGTGAAAGGACTAGACTTGACTCTCTACATCCTGCATCTCTAAAGGTTCTCCAAGGGCTTGTTGAGCTTGCCTCCTGTTTCTGAAACTGGAATGGCGAGCAAAAAAACGATGGATTTAGGCCCAGATCTCTGTACTGGGGTGAATGTATGACATTGTTCTGCATTCTGTCCAATTGTTCTTTTTGCATCTTGTTTCTGAAGTCTCCGGGATATTAAAGACTTCACTTGCATCTTGCTACCAGCAACATGGCTCCTCTGCTGCGAGTCCTGCTCTGCCAAGTCATGCCTAATCCAGTCCTGGGCCCTTGTAAGTGAGTGCTTGGTTCTGCAACTGAAGAAAACAACGCATCAACACAGAAGCGTCTATCGTAACTTGCGCATTTCTCTGGGATATTGACGCATCGCCGCTGCCTGCATCGAAGCCGTGGATGCCGCTTAGCAACTGCGCGACGCAAAGACCTCAACTTACAATGCAGCCCCGACTTTGCCAAAGCAGCACCTCGTCATCACCACTGATGCACGACCCTCTGACACTGCATCGCCGATGTCTGTGATGCACTGTCTCCGCCTCTGACGCATTTCGGCCCTGCCTCTGACGCATTCCGGCCCTACGTGGTTTCGCTCCAACACATTGTCTACAGCGCAACGGGTCGACATTGACACATCGGCCCAACGCACAGCACTCTTGACATCAAAGCCTCAATGACGTTGCCCGACTTCGGAAACGCCTTGGACAGCGACGCATCCCCTCCTTTGCTCAACGCATCACCTCCGAGCTTCAAAGCATCCATCGTACTGTCAGCAAGTCTGTGTGACTCCTATATCTGGCCTTCGCTCCATCGCGGTCGGACTGAACTTTTGGATTTGCCCCAGTCAAGCGTGACCAGACAGCCCCAGTTGGAGCTATTGATTTCTAAGCACTGTATTTTGACTTGATTATGCTAAATGTGTATCTTGACTTGTGTATGTTGGATTTTTACCGTATTGGCCCTATTTTACTCAAATATTGGCTATTTCCCTAAACTGGTGTGGAGTACTTTTGTGGTGTTTTCACTATTACTGTGTGTGAGCACAAATACTTTACACATTGCCTCTTAAGTTTAGCCTGACTGCTCTGTGCCTAGCTACCAGAAGGTAAGCACAGGTGGAACTTTTAGTGTGTACTACACTTACCCTGACCAGGAGTGTGGTTCCTGCTTGGACAGGGCACATACCTCTGCCAACCAGAAACCTGATTTCTAACAGCTACCAATAGTAGTGGACTGTGCCATGCAATTTACTCACATTACTAGTTACTGCCAGAATTTGAAGGCAAGTAAATTCAGCCCTGCAGTTGACTAGACCGAACTCCAAAAGTGTGCACCTCTACTATCCCAGGCTTGGTGGGGTACCAACCTTCATAAGCATGAGAAGATGATTTACCAGAGTAGGCCACTGGCTCAAGAGAGACCATTATGTACCAGACCCTAAACACTGATCTCTCAATTATACAAGATTTGTAAAGTGCAACTGCTTCACTCGTGGGAGTCTTGAGGCCCTGGGACTATTTAGTTTCTCTACACTATGACCAGTGCTTAATTTGTGCCAATCTTTGCGGGTGGTATGCACCACCACACCCACTCCTTTTTGAGAACCAGGACTTCATTTTCATCATCAGACTTTGACCCAGACCAAAAGAGAGAGACGCAGAAAAGGGAGAAAGAAGTAGGAAGAGAAAGCTAGGCAAATTGTGCCTAAGGGAGAAAGTAGCTATTAAAAAAAACAAATTAAAAAAAAAAACAGAGCCTGCAAGAGTGAAATAAAGAGTAGGCCTGGGAGTTTTCTGCACTCCACGCTCCGTGGGGCTCGCGGAGTGCTGAAAACTTCGCTCCGGTTTTTTCCCCACTCTCACTCGTCAAAGCTAAGTTGGCGAGAGCACGCTGCCACTTGGTAGAATTTTAACCCGAGCGGCAGGCTGATCAGCATGAACGGCAGTTTGCGCCTCACTCTGTCGCTTGCGTAACTCTGCGTAGTTTTTTTGTCACTTCACGGGATTCCGCGTAGCAAAACTCAGCGAACTCCGCCCAGGTCTAATAAAGAGACAGGATGCACAAGATGGTGGACGAAAGAAGAAAGGTGCTCAATCAACATGAGGCTGCCTTGATATTCGTGAGCGCTTGTGGCGAGCTCCTAAGAAAAACTGTGGCATCTAGGGTCAGACTGACCAATAGGGCAATCAGACAGTGCCTGATGGGCTGGTCTGACAGGTTAGTGTGTTTTGGACTGTTTTTTTGCTGTTTGCGGGAATGTTTATGGTTTGCTGGACCAGTTTTTCCTGTTGATTTCCCGGTTGTTAAAATAAACATTGATTGCAGCAAGCTCAAATCCATGCAGTATTGCATGCCGTGCAAAACACTAATACAGCGTGTCTTTATAAGTGTGAAATTTCCCCAATTTGCAAATATGGGCCATTAATTAGATACCTACTTCACTATTGGGGGGTCACTTTTGTTTTGATGCCTGGGCCTATTTTCTGTTCTTGTCCGACACTGCTGGCACCTATACTTCTTTCACTTTTTTTAAACTAATAAACGGAAGGACTGACTATGGTTAATACCTCATTTACTGGTGTTCCATTTTGGGCACAAAGTACTCCACAACTTCTCAAACTGGTGAACCCCATCCGGAGTGGCAACAAAAAAATCAGCCTACTCCCCAACAGTTCGATGGAGCAACTAAACAGGGGGTCCAGCCTTCTTGTCTGTCAAGTCATGTAGCATACAGGTACTTTGTAAAACCGAGCTGGCATGCCATTTGCCTGGTGCTGATGCGTGAACATAGACCATGATTGCTATTCGAAAGCTATTTTTTTTCTAGCGTTCTCTGTGACCTAAAATGTGGATTTCTAAATTATTTCCAGCTGCTTTCATCGGAATTACTTGGTCTGACTTTTCCTAGAAGACAATACCTTTAAAGTTCATGGCAATCATCCAGAGAGATGATCTTCCCCAGACTCCAGATTTTCAGGCTAAGCTTACAAATCCCTCCTTTTGGTGTTCTAAACCGCTGTGCGTTTGTTATTTTAAACCAAGGGTATTAGACATAGGTCTGGAAGGCGCAGATATTCAGGATATCCGTTAATTATGTTGGAGTTCTGTTTAGAGTAATTGAATGAAGATTTTGAATCCTCAAAATATGACATGGATCCAACACTCCTGGACTTACTTTAGACACTCCTGTATTAATGTCATCCTCCAAGGTAGGGGGGGTCCCACGTTGATCCACAAGGGCTTCATTACAGCCTGCTTTTGAGGACATCCACATGAGATACATTGACATAAAATGAATCTAAATGGGAATTCTAGACCTTGTCACTGGGTATTTTGAAAATCTTAAATGGATGCAGCCGCGTGAACCAATGTTGGACTCCACTGCTCCAGAGGGCTGTGAAAATCTATTTTTTCAGCAGGGTTCAAATTATCTGCACATTTGGCTCCTGTGTTGGGTATATTTATACATATTTAAGTGCCTTTGCTGTTAAGAAAGTTGGCTGTCCCTGTGCATATACACTTAACGAACACTGTACCGACCAAGGTCTGGCTTGCACTTTGAGAACTAACTAAAACGTTTAAAATGACTGCTGCAGTGAAAAATGTATGCAAAAAATTATTTATGTATACATAAGATCTACAAGGTAAAGAATTTAATGTGTGACGATTCAGTGTACTTTTGAGATGTAAAATAGCCCTTCATACATTGCAATACAAGCATTCCATAGGTGCATACAGCAATAGCATGAGGTGAGAGAGAAATTCTCCTTTGTGTGGAGCCAAACCCTGGTATTTGTATATTTTACATAATAAGTAGCAATAGGTCTCCTTGTGTGCTTCTCCCACACACCCCATGTTGCTTTCTCACCTTGTGCATCTCCACCAGCTCCATGTTGCTTTCTCTTGTCTATTTGTTTGACTCTGAACCCAGTGCTGCTGCCTCCCCACCCGCAACTTCCATGTTGTGGGTGGGTCTCACTGACCCTCCTGTTGATTCCTCCTACACCCATTCAGTGTCTCTCACAAAGCACTCCAGCTACCATGTCACCTTTTACTTTCTGTGGGTGTAGATGTTGCCTTCAAATCCCTTTTCTCTATCATTGTCCTGCGACAGCACATACGCTAGGGCATTCACTTGCAAAAGAGATTGTATTCTCGAAGGGGATTGTTGCCTTCCCACTGCTTAGCATTTGTTGGCTTCATTGTCACTCTTACTTGCTGCCTCGTATTTGGCCAGCGCATGCCACCTTCACTTCCTCCTCTTTTGTGTGGAGCACGACCAAGTACTGATTGCTTCTTCTTGATTAGTGTCCTTCCGCTGCTCAAGCTGCTTATGAGAGTTACTAATATAAATGTTTTCAAGGTATAGTAAGCATTTCGAACCCTGCGCTTCACCGACAGTATTTCAGATCTCATTTATTCTCATTTTATAAACAATGGTGTGGTGCAAAGTACTGTGCTATATTTATTTTCTTTCTCTATTTTTTTTCCTTAGTCTTGGTTATATTCTTGTTTTCTTTACATAGATTCATTGACTTTCATTCTTGTAGTCTTAGTTCTGTGCTTCCCCTGAGGGGACTGTAGTGACCAGCTGGTCACTGTTCTTGTGTTTGTTGTGCCAGCCACTCCTCGAGGGCTGGCTTACACTTCACCCTACACCCATCCAACACAGGCGTCGCAGAACATGCGACCCTGCTAATAAAAGGGGCCGGGCGCACGTGCCCTGGGCCAGTTCCAGTAACTACATTACAGTGTCTGTGTCATCATTGTTAGTTTATGGGAGCCTAGGGCCACACTACATTACATTGGTGACGAGCGGGTGGACCTGCATGTGCGGCCGCTGTGCTATGGGGAAAGGGGGGGGGGTATAGCCCGTGATGAGGGCACCTCCTCCCAACGGTCCTAAGTAGTGCATGTTGCCTGCAGGGCATGAGTGGAGCATTGCGGCATGAATGAGGAGTTGTGCCGGTTCCCCGGTGAAATAAAAGATGGAGCAGAGCGGGAGCCCACCCAGCATCTGAAGTGCCTGAAGTGCCTGCTGAGTCGTCCGGCGTAAGGTGAGCCCCAGTGATGGCAGTAAACTGTGTCGGCAGGCAGGAAAGAGAAAGGCCAAGAGGTTTCCCGCTGCGTGCTGTCTTGATCCTGGAGAAGCGAGCTGAATGAGGTGGAGCGCGACCCGCCTGACTGTACGGAGGACACCGCCTGCGAGTGAAGCGCTGCATCACCATTCCGGCAATCCCTGCCGCAGACCACAATAATAAGCCCTGCAGAGCCACCTAGTGGCCATTTTGCGGTACCGCGTTTTGAATAAAAGCAATGGTTATCATGGACAGGCCTGCAACATATGGAAGACTGACTGCTGTAGCCTACGATCAGCGCCAGGGGAGAGGCAGCTAAATCCGTGCCTCTCCAGAAGAAAAAAATATACAACGGTGCACGGCAAAGCCCTGACATGTAACAGGGTGGAACAGTGAGTGACTGGCAATACCCTGGACTCGTAGAAGTGAGAGTTCCATGGGGGCTAGGGAGGGCTATGTCCCCTAAGTGATTACAGCTCGAGGCCCGTAGCGTGAGGAAAGCTGCTGGGGTTCGTGCTGGGAATAGCGCTGCAGCGCCACCAAGCGGACGGGGGGAGTACTGCACTCGGCCGCTGGAATGAGAATATAAACAGTGCCCAGTGAAACGGGACCACAGCATGGGGCGGCGGCTGAGGTCCAAGATCAATGAAGGACAGGGCATAGAGAAGTGGACTGCAGCACAGAAAAGGCTCCTGCGACCCCCATTTAAAGTGAGAAGGACACTGGCAAGAAGGGAACCTTGAGGAAAAAGGCCGCCAGTGCTGGTGAGGAGATTTGCAGTGATGCCTACTAGTCATGGGTGGTCACAGCAGCAGTAAGGACACAGGTGGTTACTGCACCCGGATGGCACGTGGTGTACAGGGCAACCGCCCCAGGCAGCAAGTTGATGCAAGACTGAAGAAAGTGCGCTGCAGGTGCGTCCAGTGATGAAAGGACAGCACCGCAGGAGGAGGTACCGGGTGCACAAGGCACCAGAAGTAGGAGTACCCTCAAGTGAAGGACGGAAGGCGCACAGTCGGAAGCGCACCGAAGACCGTATCAGAGAAGCTGATTGTCCGGACTGGAGCCCGAGAGTGAGAGCCCAGCGAGGAAGAGGCCCCATGTTGTCACAGGGGGTGACAGATACTGCGAAGCCAGCCTGAGTCGAGGCTGCAGAGAGAGAGTCAAGTCGGCGTGCTATTGAGGCAGCAGGAGTGCGTTCTCAAGAGAAATGACCTGCGAGAGGTCAGAGAGGATGACCTGCGAGAGGTCAGAGAGGATGACCTGCGAGAGGTCAGAGAGGATGACCTGCGAGAGGTCAGAGAGGATGACCTGCGAGAGGTCAGAGAAGATTTACCTGAAGTCGAAGGAAGAAGACCTAGGAGAGGTCCTGAAATGAAGGTCACGACGAGAGGTCTGGTCACTGGACAAGGAGAAAGCATTGTCCTAGGGGTAGGACATGGCCAGGGAGACCTGTGTGAAGTGCACGTCACATGGAGAGGCCTGGTCAGAAAAGAAGAAGAGTAAGACAAGATGGGAATAGACCGCGTTGTGAAGTGAAAGAAGAGGAAAAGGAAGAAGTGTGGCTCGAGGCCACTGCGTGATGAGTCAAAGAAAGAAAAGAGGAGTGTGTGATAGACATTTGGCACACCGCAAGGTACAGAAGATGACTGAGTGCAAGAACATCTTAGGAGTGTTGGACATCGGGAGTGAAGCACAGTACCTATGTAACATCGATGGCACCATGAGAGGCTGGCTATTCCAGAAGTCTTCGGTTACACCAAGCAAACCTGGCGCCTGCAGATGAGAGCAAGCTGAACCATTTGTACCATCTACCTTTGGGGTCGCACAGGAGACTGGATTGTGGTCCTGCTCGGACGTCCTGAGTGACCTCGGACGTGGGATCTAGAAGAGGATCCGACAACTCCACACCAGACCGTGGCGGTCCAGGGGCAAGGGCCTCAAGAATTACCGGTGAGAGCGAGATCCCGACACGAGAGATTGAGTCTACAGTAGCTCCCCCACAGGTCCGAGGAAGATGAAGATCTCTTGCCGTAAGCTGGTTCCTCCAATGGCTATCTTGTCAGTGCACCAGAGTCTGGATGGCAGGAGTAATCCGATCTGGAAACAACTAGCCTCTAGGCGGAGCGAGTGACTTGAAGGTGGGACTCGTAGCGCTTCCTCCACGTGCCTAGAGTATAGCTTTGGAGTGACACGGCGAAGTACACCCAGTCCTGTGGAAGTCTGGTGAAGAGGACCTCGGGGGGAATCCTGTGAGACGGGAATCCTAGTATGAGAGGGGAGTCCTGGTGAGAGAAGGATGTCGGAAATCACTGTACCATCCAGCAGCTGGAAGCACTGCTGCACCTGGGAAAGCCCCGGCAACAATAAATAGGATGTCATCCATCGTAGGAGGCTTGATGTTCATGGAGCCAGGATGTCTTTGTGAAAACGTAACATCCACAGTCTTCACTATCACTCCACATGCACCGTCATAGTAAACTGTGCATATAGACCTTGGTTGTAAAATTCCACGCACGGAGTCCAGGGAATACAGGATAGGCAGTGCACCGCTGAACTGTGCCAATAAGAACTGGTGATCGTAGCTGCAGTTGTCCTATCATCCTGTTCTGAAAGCAGCTGAAGAGACTCTGTGGAGTTTTCTGTAGTTGTTTTATTCTCTCCCACATGTTGGACTTGTTGTTGCAGTTTTAATAAAGTTTGGGAGGGATGTAGTGACCAGCTGGTCACTGTTCTAGTGTTTGTTGTGCCAGCCACTCCCCGAGGGCTGGCTTACACTTTACCCCACACCCATCCAACACAGGTGTCACAGGACATGTGACCCTGCTAATAAAAGGGGCCGGACGGACGTGCCCTGGGCCAGTTCCAGTAACTACATTAAGGTGTCTGTCATAATTGTTATTATATGGGGGCCTAGGGCCCCACCACTTTACAGGGACCATTTTTCTTTTATTCTTCTTCCTGTTGCATTGCTTCTTCCCACCCACCCCCCACTGTCCATATTGCCTCTTCCCTCTCACCACCTCACCTTCCCATTTTCTGTGTGCCCCCCCACCATAAGATAAAGTGGTATGAAGTGGCCAGGGCTGGCCGCACCAACTCGCTTTTTTTTTTTAGCTCCCTGCGTCATATCACTTTAAAAAAATAACTTTTAACAATGCTGCACAGCAGCCACGCTGCTTTACAACATAACTAAGACATTGGCCGAGCTAATAGCTCTCACATAGGCGAGATCTATTGGCTTTGCCAATGCTTATTACCATTTCAGAGAGTTGCTAGTACAGTATTGCTGCTGGTGTGGGTACTTCTGAGAGGCTGTTGCCTTGCTGCCTACATGGCCATGTGCTGGCACTGGTGTGGGGCACTGCTGGCAGGGCATCAGCCAGCTCCAGTCCCACGGGGTCAGCAGGGCAGGAAGAAGGATCCCACCTCCAGCTGTTCTGGTTGTTGTCAGCTTTCTGGGAAGCCTGGTCGCTGCGTGCATTCAGTGTTGAGAAACCAGCTGATGATGCAGAGAGCCCAGCCCAAATGCAGAGCACCCCACCCGTGCCGGCATATCACTTAGTCTCAGAGTAAGATCTGTTCTCCATATCTGTATCACAATCACCATCTTCCTGAATCCTTCCCTCACATGTACACAATCCTAAATATTTCTCAGCCCTGTTCCTGCTTATTTAGAGCGACTTTATGCTTCTTAGCGGGGGCTGTGAAGTAGCGGTGCCATCCCTGACTGTAAAGCAATGCCAGCTGCCACTGAGCAGTGGTGGCTGCTGGGGCAGTGCAGGGAAGGCAGCGCAGGGGGTGGGCAGCATGGGGAAAATAATTTTAAAAATGCCTACCTTCCATCTGCAGCGTCTGATCTTCTTGATCTCGACTCCCAGCATGCCACAGGCTCCCCTACACCAATCCAGATGCTGGTCTCATGCTGGTATTACCCAGCATGAGAGAAGCGCCGTGATTGGTGGGAACGCCCCAGTTAGGCGCTCACTAATGCACTACGACCCTGTGCTTGCTCTCCACCCAGCTGTACAGCACAGCTCAGGTGGAGGGATCAAAGTGTGCATGACGTTTTAGCCGGCCTCAGATGGCTGGTCTAATTGTCATGCGCACTTGAAGTAGTGCCACCACTCCTGCAGCTCTGTCGTGTCAGAATGGACAGCCCCGCCCTCAGCTTGGCTGTAGGAAGTGAGCAAGGAAAAATAAAAAACAACCTGTGTTATTGTCATTTTGTTTTTCATTTTTCACTGCTGGAAAGCAGTGGGGCGACTCTTCTCCGCCTTAGCGAAGGAGCCGCCACCGTTGAGAAGCTTGGAAGTCGAACCTCTTTTGGGAGGCCAGACACTGAGACAGCGTAGAGCTTATACCACGAGTGAAATGCAGCATGCTCAGTCCTAAGGGGTACACTTCTCTCTGACCCGAAGTAACGCATGTGGCAGCAGACCATTTGCCTCCATCTAAAACAGCGATGTATAAATGACATCAATGAACAGTCTGTCAGTTTACCTATTGTGCTGATAAAAAGGAAACCTAGCAAGTGAATATACTTTTACTATTGAATTAACAGCCCCAACACAAGGGGAAGGGATCAGGGGGCAGATGGATATGTCCTTTAATTGCAGCGGTGTAGCAAAGTGAAGCCTTTTTCACCCACAGCCCATGACTCTTTTCACTATGATGTAATTTTTTATGAACTTTCCAAACAGGATTATTTTTTCCATGTTGAGCCAGTTATGGTGTCTTTTAAAACGTGCAGTATTTAATTTCACAAAGATGCTCGTTTTTTTCTCTCATTCCAGCCTATGTTTTGCTGTTTTATTACCTCTTGTCATTTGTGCGTACGGACAGTATTATATAATCAGGAAGAAGACAGCCAAGGGGTTGGTTGTTTAATTGTTCTCCCTTGGTATTTTTGCAATTACTGTTTCACAGAGAGGCTGCCATCACTTCTGTCCCTTCTTTTAGAAGTGATGGTCTTTTGAGGATTTGTTTCGTGGGCTTATGACGGTTGAGAGAAGTGGAAGTACATAAAACTCACCAAACATTGTTTTATTTATTTTTTATTATTACTTACCGATTGAACTCTTATAGGTAAACAAAATTTTTAAAAACGCTGCGTCATACGCTTTTTTTTTTCTTTTTTAGTAAACAAAAATTTTAAAAACGCTGCGTCATACGCTTTTTTTTCTTTTTTAGTTTTCGGTATCACTAAAAACCATTGACAAAGCCAATCGGTCCCAAAGGCGAGACCTATTGGCTTGCCTGTGCTTGTAGCCAGGCATTCATGGCACTGGTTTGGGCGAGCTTTTGACATTTTACTGTATTTATTGATTGTACACAGTTCTACGGCTCACTCGGCGGTCTCTGAGTTGCAAACACCTGGATTCTAATTCTTAGAAGGATGTCTGCAGTATATGACTGACTTGCAAACCCCATAACCTCACCTCAGCCTTGGTCTCCACCTCAGCCTCTCATTAGTCCCAATAGCTGCCGCCTTTCAACTTTTATCACCAAAATCCTGCCGGCGGGACACTGTCTAGAGTGCACGCCCTGACCTGCTACTTTTCAGTTGAAACTTGAAACGCGCCGCTGGAGCGCTCACTGCTGAGGGGATTACGTTCGTGTACGTAGCAGAGAGAGCGTGAACGTCCCGTGGACGTCCTGGGAAGGTTCCCTGCCATCCGTTCAGCACGTCCCTCTATCGAAGCAGGACTCGAGCATGTCAGTGTCAACAGGAAACACCCACTTATTAACAGCCTTTCAAACCCTTACAGAAATGGTCTGCTAGAAAAGTAACATCCCTTTAAACGTGATGGCCGGAATGGGCTCCTTTATAACCGTTCAGCCTTTGGAGGCTCCCATGGAGGGTGAGATTGAATGGTTTTGGAAGGTGAGCCAATTGAAATCAATAAAGAATAGATGTTTTTGGGAGGGGGAGAAGTGTTTATAGGGCCGGTGAACTTCCGGTCTAAGAAGACATTTTGCTTGTTTGGAGGGTGAAGATGAGTCCAAGGAGGTGGAGTTTCTACAAGTGAGACTGAATGGAGACATGCGCCAAAACTAGCCATGTCAAATAAAAAGTAAAAAAAAAAAAAGAACTTCCCCAAATTGCAATATGTGAGTAAGTTTACCAGTGAGCCTGTCCCTCGATGGTGAGTTTGTCCAAACGGGAAAATGAAAATATATATATTTTTCAAATAAATTGACTAGTTTACCCTGCTGAACTGTGGCAGCCCACTAAGCCTTATCAGCAGCCATATCCTAGATTGTGGCCAATCACAAAAACCCATAATGGCCAGTCCAGCATTGCCAGTGTCATCTGATGATGACCACCTCTGAAAGATATGGAATAATTACATGCTTTTCGAATTGATTGGGGCTTGCCAGTGTGATGATGTCATTTGAGATTAAAGTTGCCTTGGCTAGGTTGATGCTAAAGAAAACGCTCATGATGTTCAGAAGATGACTGGCCCTCAAAAACTTTGTTATGCGGGCGTAAGCTTGTTTAATTTCGGTAATTTTGCATTATGTTTGTAAAGCGAAATTCCCAAAATGTTCTGTCATGCCACGTACTGTAATTTCATTCTGTTCTCTGGAAAAATGTAGCACAAGTGCAAAGGAACAATGTGAATGACCAGAAAGCAAGCTGTTGGCAGTGCTTCTATTTTTTGCTTTTTTGTGTGCGAAGTGTCCTCACATCCAAAATGGTGGCATTTCGTGTAATTTTACAGAGTTTTCACGTGATTACATAAAAACACATTTCTCACTGCCCTAGAGATGATGCGTATTTCTCCCTGATAATCAGAGCGAGTTTGACACCTCCGGATATAGCATTGTGCCAGGAGATTTCACCCCAGAACAAAGAAGCATGGGTAAGATGTAGCTCTTCATAACCATAAGAGTAATATGAAGTGCTACAGAAAAAAATGGTTTTTATGGGAATTGCCGTTGCCAGAGGCTAAAATTGCACCTGCAATGATGAATGAATAGGAGATGGGACCTAGTGGCTAGATCTACCATCTTTCGAACATGGGGTTTCCGGTTCGAGTCTGGCCTTGGCTCAGTATCCTGTGATTCTCAGTCAAATCACTTAATCTCACTGTATCGAAAAAGGAAATCAAATGTGTAGCATACTCCTATTCTGTTGTAAAGTGCTGTAATGACCGTCGGCCAGGCTTGTACCATGGAAATAACACATTGCTTTCACCTCTCTGTTTTCGACCTCATAAGAACGAAGAGCTGTGGCAATCCACCAGAATTTGTGGTATCTGACCTTCCTAATACTTTAGCCTCAAATGGGCAGCAGGCCCTGCACGAATCAATGACCTACAAATGTTAAAATGGAGGAGGTTGGAGAGATTTGGCCCTTGGGGCAATGTCTGCATCTCTCAAGTCGAAGATATCTGTCTGTGGATATCAACAACACACACCAAATTATTTGCAGAACTCAGCAAGGAAAATGGGATGTATAGGTCTCCTTTTTTCTAATTTCTGCATATCGGGAATGTCCTGGAAAATTATTAAAATGACCTAAATCAACTACCTGATTTTAGCCTGATGGAATCTAAACTGACCATTCAAAAAAACTAAAGACAAACGGATACCCACAATATATTGGGCTCTCTTTTGCAGTTGAGGGAGAGGTGGGCTGTAGATCTGAGCCTCTTGAAGACACTTACTGGCAGGAGGCCAAAATAACCGCGAGAGAGTAGTCAATCTCGGCTCTGTCCAATTTAAATACTTCCATTACATGTATTATATTATAAAATGGGGAAGACATCCAACCTAAATTGTACGAGTTGCGGGGTAGAAGCAGGCTCCTTTCTTCACATGATCTGGGAGTGTCCTATGATTCATGCATACTGGTCCTAAATTCATGCAATCTTGCAGACTGTGATCAGGGTTCCCCTCATGTGGGATCCTACAACATATTTGTTGGGGATATCGCTGGACTGGGACTTACCAGAAGTAATGAAGTTGCTGCACATTGTGTATTTGAGGGCAGAGAGTGACATTACCTAACATTGACGCATGCCCATTGCAGCAGAATGGCTGCAGTGTATGGATTATTGTGCCTTGCTAGAGGATACAGTATAAGAATGAGGACTGCCCTAGGCAATATAAGAAAATCTGGGGGAGCTTGTGGAACCATTTCCAAGATGCATACCCTGGGTAGACATGCGGTGCTGTGACATTTCAGCGTCCGTCCATCGTCTTTGTGTCTGCTTTGTTCGCTCTAAGTTGGCAGGGTAGGTCCAGAAGTGGGTCCCTTGCTCACTTTCCCACTGGATTCAGGCTAGCCTGGCTGATGAGGGGTGTTGCCCCAAAACCCGTCCCAGGATGCTTGTTTCCGGTTTAGGGAAGACCTGGCTTGGCAGTTCGGGCTGGACTGTTCCCATGAGGAACAGAGTCAATACTGATTTGCATATGGCTTGGTCTGAACTGGGGTGGCAAAGTGAGCTAAAGAACGATGATGGATTCAACCCAGATCTGTGACTGGGGGTGAGTGTCTGAAAAGTTTCAGCGCTCCGTCCATCATCTCCTTGTGTTTGCTTTGTGACATTGTAATAAGGCCCGCTAGAAAAATGTTTATATCATTTGAATCCAATTGGCCCTATCTGCTTTATTATGTTGCCAATACATGTACGCGCTGTTTTCTGCTTATAAAATAATAAAAAGTAATGAAGGGACTCGGGGGGGGGGGGGGGAGACACCTTGGTGGACACTGCATGTGCGAGGGAATGAGTTTAGTTGGTGTAAAGGCCATTGAGGAGAAAACCATAGCATGTTACAGTGATGTGCTTCTGTCCTCCAATTCAGGTCTCCCACATTCGCCGGTGGCCTTTTCGCCATCTCCAAGGAGTATTTCTATCATATCGGTTCATATGATGA